>JAWNNQ010001317.1:0-12732 GCA_035044765.1 Leucophenga montana | reverse complement strand
TAAATATAATATACCATATGTCGCTCCCATAATCAAGAAGAATCTACCGACACCCCATATGTCAAAATCCATCAAGTTAAGGTTCTAGTAATATTAAACAAACTAAGAATAAAAAATGTTAACAGGATCAAATCTTCACATGCTTTTATTTAATTTTTAATGTGGTTAGCTCATATATGAGATTCAGTTAAAATTGACTGTATAAATAAGTTTAACTTACAAAATCCAAAAAGTGAGAGGTGGAATTGTATAGGAGCTACCCAGACGGACATGGTTAGTTCGATTCGTATTGTCGAACTGAAAAAGAGGGTGTCCAATGCTTCCTTCAATGCGATACAAACGCCGGGAGAAAAGTATAATGCTATTCACATTGGACGGTTTTTTATAATATATATAACCTTAAAACACAAGAATATAACTGTCAAGCTGAAGTCGTGATCACTAAGCAAATTCACAGCAACGAGAAGAACCTGAACGAAAGTGGTTGCCTGTGCTGTGCATGCTGGTCGCGATAATTAAACGAATTGCATAAATTAATTAAGTTTTGATATTAGTATAGTAGTTAAATAAATATTATCACTTAAAGCTAAAAATTCGTATTTTGTGTTCATATTAAAGAAAACGTCCCCAGTGCAGTTCGCTCATCACTGACATTCAGTACAACTAAGCGAATGACAAACATTTTTGGTGGCCCATGAGGGGAATCTTTAATCAAACTTTAATTGAATTGATCATTGCAAATTTATATAAAAGCATTAAATTTTAAAACTTTAAAATCATTTAAATAAATATGTACATATGTAAGTAAATTATGTTAATACCAGCCGCACTTGCATTAAATCCACAAAATCAAACGGTATACGTTCCGTTAGAGCAATAATACATTTCGGCACATTTTATACAGACGGCAGCAGTTGATCAAGAAGGGAGCGGAGGAAAGCAGAAGCAGCGCAAAAACGTTAACGGTAAAACGCATCACCACTGAGTCTATTTATCATCGATTCTCTTCACACCATTGAGCTAATATTTCGAGCATAGAAGCTGCGGAACAACGGAGTATAGAAGTGAGTGCTTGATTACGATTGTGTTGATGTTCATAATCTTGAGTGAATTTAAAAATACATATAAATAAAATAATTGCAATGAGTGAAGCAGATGAAAAGGCAAAAATGAGTCAAGACAATGCACAAGTACCCAGCATAACAAGTATTGATAATTTAATTGCACTGCAGGCAGATGGAGATCTTTCGCCGTTTCTCTTGGGAGCGGTCAAATAACGATTCTGTTTCAAACGGCTCAAGCAGCTCACAAACGTCCGCTAGGACACGTATCCTCTGGGTAATCCACGGAATCTTCGTGGTGAGCATATTGTCAGAGGGCAACCACTCCCCTTAATTAGGGGTTGGTGCGCTCGGTTTGGTTCCCGCCACCGCAAAAAAAAAACGTACCAGTGAAGACACAAAGGAAGCCTTGGATCAAATCCGCCAATGATGACGACCCCCGTAAACGATTTAAGGACCATGATTTACGGATATGCACCTGGAATGTCCTGTCCCTCCACATGCCTGGTGCAGATATCCAGCTGGTTGATGTCCTCGATAAATGTAAGGCTGACATCACCGCAATATAGGAAATGAGATGGATAGGACAGGGCTGCTCAAAAAAGGCATCCTGTGACATCTATTTTAGTTGCCATGCGAAGAAGCACGAGTTTGGATGCGGAAACTACGAGCACTTGCCACCAGTTTCATACCTGTGGACGAGCGTCTGGCCGTGATACATATAAAGGCAAAGTACTTCAACATTAGCCTGATTTGTGCACACGCCCCGACGGGCGATGCGGCCAAAGATGAATTTTACGAGCGTCTCGAACGTCTCTACGAGCGCTGCCCCAATCACGATGTAAAAATCGTGCTTGGCGATTTCAACGCCAAATTGGGAAGGAAGGAATCTTTGGCCCAACAGTCGGAAAATTTAGCCTCCACGACGCTACCTCCAGCAATGGAGAGAGGCTAATCGATTTCGCCGCAGGTCGTAACATGGTAATCTATATCACCAGATTTCCACACCGAAACATACACAAGGCTACTTGGCGCAGTCCCGATCAAAAGACACGGAACCAAATTGATCATGTTTTGATCGTCGTGTTATGTCAACGAAATGAATCTCGAAAGTTTTGGCAATAGGTCAAGCGTCTGACCGACGGTTTCAAGCCCGGAGTTTCTTTCTGCAAGGACAATAATGGAAGTCTGGTTACAGATGCACAGGAATCACTGAGACTATGGAGAAGTCACTTCTCTAATCTACTTGGGGGCGATGAAGAGAATAATACCGAGGATAGAGAAGCGTACATAGAACTACCAAATGATGATGGCTCTCTTGTAGAGCCACCGGATTATAACGAGGTCGACTCAGTAATTAAAAAGCTGAAGAATAACAAAGCAACAGGCTCCGATGAGTTGCCAGCTGAGTTATTCAAGACCAGTGGCGAAGAGTTGGTAAGGCGTATGCTCCAACTCTTATACAAAATATGGTCCGATTAATGCATGCCCAACGATTGGAATCTCAGTGTTCTTTGTCCTATCTTCAAGAAAGGAGACCCCGCTGCCTGCGCGAACTAAAGGGGAATAAGTCTCTTTTCAATAGGATACAAAGTTCTGTCCCGCGTACTGTGTAAACGGCTGGTGCCATACACGAATGCACTGATAGGCCAGTATCAGACCAAATAGGTTGACCAGTGACCAAATTTTCACTTTACGCCAAATCTTGGAAAAGACCCACGAGTACAATAAAGGCACACCACCTATTTGTCGATTATAAGGCCGCTTTCGACACGCCGATGAGAACGAAGTTCTTCAACGCCCTATCTGAACTTGGTATAAAAGAAAAAATCGTTCGGCTTTGCATGATTACGCTATCACACACCCAAAGCATCGTCAGAGTAGGAAATAACCTCTCCGAACGCTTTGATACCAAGAGAGGTTTAAGCCAGGGTGAAGCTTTATCGTGCGACTTTTTTAATCTCCTGATAGAGTAAAACCTTCGCCAATGCCCATACGTAGAACGATCGGGCACGATGTTCCATAAGGAAGTTATGCTACTCGCAACTGCTGCTGACATAGACATCATAGGCATCAACGAACGGCGAGTAAACAGGGCGTTCTCGGAGATTGAGAAACAGTCACGTCTCGTGGGCCTAGCGGTGAACGAGGACAAGACGAAGTACTTGGTGTCCACTCGTAGACCATCAGCGCGTCTTGGACGGTCTGTGAGTATGGAGAATTTCAACTTCAATGTTGTACAAAACTTCGTCTATCTAGGAACAGAAATTTCCAGCGACATCAATGTTAGCCGAGAAATCAGACGAAGAATCACGCTTGCTAATCGCTGCTACTTTGGGCTCAGCAAGCAATTTAGAAGTAGAGCCCTCTCTCGAAATACGAAGATAAAAATCTATGACACTGATAATCCCGGTCCTGCTGTATGGAGCTGAAGCATGGACACTGACATCAACGGATACTATGTCTTTAGGAGTGTTCGAGAGAAAGATTCTTCGTAGCTTTTTGGTCCCCTTAGAATTGGCGTCGAGTTTAGGACCCGTATGAACCATGCGCTGTATGAGCTGTATGATCAGGTTGACATAGTCATACGTTGACGTAGCGGCTGCACTGGGCTGGTCACCTCATCCGGATGAACCTGTCCCCTTTGCAACGAGACGCGTTCGAGGTCAGTACATTGAGATCTGTCGACGCGACAACACGTTTCGTGAACAATTTCAATCCAGTCTCCCGCCAAGTGCGAAATACGCGGTGTCATCCGTTATCTCGTTTGGAAGGGAAAACCTCCGTTTAAGATTTATAATGAGGTGAAAACTGCATATGGTGATAAAGCTATTAATCGTACGAGTGTGTTCAAGTGTTTTTGCGAGTTTAAAAACGGTCGTACGTCTGTGCATGATGATAAATCAATTGTGACTGACGAAATTGTGGAAAAAATCGAAAATGCGCTCCGTGACGATCGCAGATTCCCTGTGGATGAACTTTCTGCGATGTTTCCGCAAATCTCCAGATCTCTACTACATGACACAATCACAGAAAGCCTCGGATATCGGAAACTGTCCGCGAGGTTGGTCCCAAGGTGTTGCGGGAAACTGCTTTTTGGAAGGCATCAAAAATTGATACCCCGCTTCACCAACTGCATAGTGAGGAATGTTAACAGGATCAAATCTTCACATGCTTTTATTTAATTTTTAATGTGGTTAACTCATATAAGAAGCTTCCGTCAATTAGATTCAGTTAAAATTGACTGTAATAAATAAGTTTTGCTTACAAAATCCAAAAAGTGAGAAGTGGAATTGTATAGGAGCTACCCAGACGGACATGGTTAGTTCGATTCGTATTGTCGAGCTGAAAAAGAGGGTGTCCAATGCTTCCTTCAATGCGATACAAACGCCGGGAGAAAAGTATAAAGCTATTCACATTGTACGGTTTTGTATAATATATATAACCTTAAAACACAAGAATATAACTGTCAAGCTGAAGTCGTGATCACTAAGCAAATTCACAGCAACGAGAAGAACCTGAACGAAAGTGGTTGCCTGTGCTGTGCATGCTGGTCGTGATAATTAAACGAATTGCATAAATTAATTAGGTTTTGATATTAGTATAGTAGTTAAATAAATATTATCACTTAAAGCTAAAAATTCGTGTTTTGTGTTCATATTAAAGAAAACGTCCCCAGTGCAGTTCGCTCATCATTGACATTCAGTTCAACTAAGCGAATGACTAACATTTTTGGTGACCCATGAGGGGAATCTTTAATCAAACTTCAATCAGATCAGACGAAGAATCACGCTGGCTAATCGCTGCTACTTTGGGCTCAGCAAGCAATTTAGAAGTAGAGCCCTCTCTCGAAATACGAAGATAAAAATCTATAAGACACTGATAATCCCGGTCCTGCTGTATGGCGCTGAAGCATGGACACTGACATCAACGGATACTGTGTCTTTAGGAGTGTTCGAGAGAAAGATTCTTCGTAACTTTTTGGTCCCCTTAGAATTGGCGTCGAGTTTAGGACCCGTATGAACCATGTGCTGTATGAGCTGTATGATCAGGTTGACATAGTCATACGTTGACATAGCGGCTGCACTGGGCTGGTTACCTCATCCGGATGAGCCCCGGAGCTCCAGCACTAAAGGTTTACGACGGAAACCTGAACTTGATTGGTGGACGGCGTCACAGAGGACGTCCGAGCTTAAGATGGCAAGATCAGGTCTATGATGACCTGAAGATGCTCCGGATTGCCAGCGACTGGCGCCGGTACGCACTAAACTACATGAATGGTGCGCTTTCCTAAGTGCGGCCTTGACCGAAAGACGGTTGTAGAGCCACCTAAGTAAGTAAGTAAGTAAGTAGGCTGATCATTATGAACGCTTGAAACAGATTTATACCAATTTTAGGAAAGATAGCTCTAACAGAAAAACAAAACCATATATTCAACAACGTTTAAAAAGAATCGAAGAACTCGATAGAATTTAATAAAAATCATCAGTCTATCATTCTGTCTGGATGTTCACGATTGACAGCATATTTTTTAAAAGATGTTGCTGCAAGTTTCGAAGAAGAGTTTACAACAGTATATTCTTCAATCTCCGAAGCATTTGATAAGGCATTTCCAACGCAGGCTTTAGAATCTACATCTTCGTTCACCACAGCTAACACAACTATGATTGCAGCACCTTCATCAAGAGTTGAATTACCAAAATTGCCTGTACCGTCATTCTCAGGTAAATTCGTAGAGTGGCGAGCATTCTACGATGCATTTGTACACCTTATTCATACAAATATATCTCTTTCCGGCATTCAAAAGTTCACTTTTTAAAACAGGCGTTACCAGTGGACCATGATAATGATGTTTACCAAATGGATTTGACTGAGAGCAAATATACAACAGCATGGATGTTAATCGTAAGGCGGTACAATAATGTATCATATGAACAAGCTGCTAGAGGACACGCTTCTAGCATGGGAACACTTTGTGGATAGTACTGTTGACATAACTATATTCGGGTATAATAAACATCGCACGGCCACCAAATACAAGGGTAGAAGTTTCCACACTACAGCTGGATATCAGAATTACATTCACTGCGTTCACTGCGGTGACAACCATATTTTGCGCCGTTGTCCTGATTTTCTGTCCAAAGATTGCTATGCAAGAAAAACAATCGCCGACAGCACAAAGGCATGTCTTAACTGCCTCAGTCCATCGCACAATTTATCAAACTGTAAAAGCAGTAAAAATTGTTTACAATGCGGTCAGCGCTTTCCAATAACTCATACAGACACTCATACAAGTTTTTCTCCTCATCCTCACTCATCAAGCTCTAAGATCAAATTAAAGCTCCACAGCTCATCCTCAGCCTGCAGCAAATGGCTCTGCGGTAGGAACACACACAACTCAACTTATTACGGAAACTGCCTCATCTAGTACGCCACGTACCGTGTTACTTGCAACAGCTTTGGTTACACTCAACGGACAATCAGCAGTAGTCAGAGCTCTCATCGATCATGGGTCTGAAGGCACCCTCATCACAGAACGAATTATTCAAGCGCTTGGACTTAAGCGTCACACAATTTCTGCAGAAATTACTGGAATAAGAAGTAATTCACTAAATAAGCGCAAGTTCGAAGTCGAGTGTACGATGCGCTAATGCACTAACCCTCAGTTCAGCGTGTATATCGACGATTCACTTGTTCTACGTACACTTACATCTAAGTTACCAAAGGATGCAATCAACGTTCAAGATTTTCCTTATCTACAAGGCAGATCCCACATATTTCCAATCAAAACGTTTCGACCTTATAGGAGTAGACATTATACCGCAACTTTTAATACCTGATATACGCTCAGGAGGTCCTAGCCAACCCATGGCTCAATGTACAAAGTCTGGTTGGATAATTTTTGGTCAAGTTAACCCTCTAAGTTCACATTCAGTAACCATACGATGTCATCACACATGCTTTGACCAATTGGTCCAAAATTTCTTCGAACTCGATCAGATTCCAACAACTCGACAATTGACCCAAGAAGAACAATGGTGTAAGAATCATTTTGTACTAACGCACACCCGTCAACCGAATGGAAAATATTTAGTCCGGTTACCATTAAAAACACTATTTGATTCATCGCTTACTTTAGGCAAATCACGACAAATTGCTATGAACCATTTTCACAAACTTGAAAGAAGATTGCAACGTCAGCCAGATTTAAAACTTCAATACGCTAAGGTAATTGAAGAATACTTTGACCTTAATCAAATTGCAGAAGTAATTACAACAGAGGAACAGTACTGCACCTCAACCAAACAAAACGGAATAGCAGTAAACGCTTGCACCTTACCACACCACGCTGTTGTCAAAGAAGACAGTATTACCACTAAACTGCGTGTAGTGTACGAAGCTTCTTCCAAAACATCCAATGGAAAGTCGTTAAATGGTTTACTTTGCATTGGTCCTGCACTTCAAAATGATCTGGCTGCGGTTTGTTAAACTGGCGAATGCATCGCTTGGTATTTGCAGCAGATATACAAAGGAAGTATCGTTGCATTGATATGCATCCTGAAGATGCACAGTATCAACGTATATTCTGGAGAAATGAACAAGAGCTTAAAGAATATTTTTTGACTAAAGTCACTTTTGGAACTGCATCAGCACCTTTCACTGCCATTCGTATTTTACATCAATTAGCAGAAGATGATCGCAGACGGTACCCATTAGCAGAACATGTTTTAAAACAAGAGATTTATGTGGATGATGTACAGAGTGGATACAGCTCAATCGACGAAGCATACATATAAGAGATCAACTTATTTCTGCACTGCGCTCCGCTGGCATGGAACTAATAAAATGGTCAGCAAACGATCCTACTCTTTTAAACGGACACTTTATTTACTGTCGCCCGTCTATACGATTCTTTAGGATTCATTACTCCAGTCATAACAGCAGCGAAAATAATTCTTAAAGATGCATGGAGCGTTCGAATTAAAAGAGACAACGGTACGTTCTCATCATTAGAAAGGGGTGAAACATTACCATTTGCACTACAACAACGATGGAGTGACTTTCTTAACAACTTACCAGATATGAACGGATTAATATTCCACGATGGCTTGGCTTCAAACCTCATACCTTCGAGCCGAACTTACAAATAGCAGCGTCATAACTCACTTGCTGAGCGCACGGAGTCGCATCACTCCCACCAAACCAATTACAATACCTAGAGTAGAACTTTCATGTGCTGTTTTAGCAACAAAATTGGCAAAATGGATTATTCAAAATCTTCATTCTATTGGTCCGATACTTCAATAGTATTATACTGGATAAACAGCGACCAAACAAGATGCAAAATATTTGTATCAAACCGCGTAGGAAAGATTTTAGAAAGCAGTACCCCCTCAATGGCGTCATGTACGAACACTCGGAAACCCTGCAGATTGTGACGTTTGGTGGTTCGACCCACAATGGTTACGTAAACCTCCACATAAATGGCCTACAACGAACATATCAGCATTAAAGCAAGTGGTACGGAAGGAAAATCTTCAGTAGTAACTGTTAACAATGTTGCAGTTCAAGATTCAATAATTTAAGCGTATTCATCGTACACAAGATTATTATTTGTTATATCTTATGTTCGACGATTTGTATACAACATCAAGCAAACTAGGGAAAATCGTAAAATAGGATCGATTTCAGTTCATGAACTTCAAGATGCATTATTTAACATAGTTCGACTAGTTCAACGAGAATCATTTGGTTTATAACTGAACATTTTACAGTCCAAAAATTATTTGCCTAGAAAGAACAAACTAAGCATATTATCTCCTTTTCTAGACACACAACAAGTTTTACGAGTACGAGGACGGTTAAAAACGCTACTCACCTTACAAATGCTCGAAAACAGCCAATCATTTTGCCTGGTATGCACCAATTTACTGATCTGGTCATTACAAACGCACATATAAGTACTCTGCATGGATGTACGCTGTTGACCTTAGCTACAATTCGGCACCAATTCTGGACTATCAACGGAAAACAAGCAGTCAAGTAAGTTCTACGAAAATGCGTCCAGTGCTTTCGTCATCGACCTAAACCCGGTTCACAACTCATGGGTGATTTACCATAGAGTTTATCCACCGAGTCGCCCATTCATAGCCACAGGAGTGGACTATACAGGTGCTTTTGAGATTAGATCATCTAGATTTCGAGGACACACAATTTACAATTCTTATATAGCAGTTTTTATCTGTCTAGCAACCAAAGCGATCCATTTGGAGCCTGTTACAGGATTATCTACGGAACATTTTCTATGGGCACTGCAAAGATTTATTGGTCGTCGCGGTTTATGTCAGCACATGTATAGTGATTGTGGCACAAACTTTACTGGAGCAGATAAAGAACTTCGAAATTGACAACGCAACTTTCAACAGAATGTTTCAATTAAAATTGTTCCTGAGCTAGCAACTAAAAATATTCAATGGCACTTTAACCCCCCCGGAATTTGGGAAGCTAATGTCAAGGCTGTCAAAACTCATCTTTATCGCACATTTACCGGAATTCAAATGACTTATGAACAACTGTTGACGATTCTTGTTCAAATTGAATCATGTTTGAACTCAAGACCGTTTTGTCCATTAAGCTCTCACGCCTGCACATTTTTTAGTAGGCGACTTAATGTTGGCTATACCAGAGCCAATGAAGAATAACTGCCTATTACATCTAGATTTCTTGAAAATCAAAGAATGGTACGACAATTTTGGAAACTATGGAGTAACGATTGGCTTTCTCATCTTCAATGTCGACGTAAAGGGCGGCATGAAACAAACCATTTTGAGACAACGACATTGTCATAATCAAGGATTATCGCTAATGAATAGAAATTAGGAAGAATAATTGAAGTACATCCAGGTACGGATAATTTAGTAAGAGTTGTGACTGTTAAAACTGCCTCCGGTATTTACAAGCGTTCAATTAAAAAAAAAAAAAAAAAAAAAAAAAAAAAAAAAAAAAAAAAAAAAAAAAAAAAAAAAAAAAAAAAAAAAAAAAAAAAAAAAAAAAAAAAAAAAAAAAAAAGTCGCCATGGTCAGATGTTCCTGTTATCCACTTCCATATGGTACCTAATTCAATACCTCTTTTTTGTTTTGTTTTAATAAGTTTTTGTAGCAAAGATTCTACTAGATTAAGTTCCAACGTTATTTTTCAATCAAGGGTACTATTATTTGGTTTAAAATATTAAAATAGTCAATGATTTCAGCCCGAATCAGTGGCAAAAGAAACAAAAGCAGCATCATGTTGTTTCTGAAATTTATTTGAATTTGTTAATACTTTATATTGTCCTTATGGATTATTCTATTCTTTTTTTCAATAACTACTTTTTGACTTAAGTCTTCTTTTACCATTTTTTTTTTTGTAACGAGGATTTAACTTATTTCTTTCCCCTATGATTTTGTCATAAATTATATCTCCTGGTTGATATAGTTTTTCCTTTCTGTTTTTATTATGAAAATGTAACATTTTTTTTTGTTTGTTCTTTAATCTTTGAGGAATATCTTTGTGCTGTATTTTATTAAAAAGCACTTCCTCTAGTTTGTGATCAGTAGTAGAATGAATTGAAGCATTATATTTTTGTGCCGCTTTGAACAAAGCTTCTGTGTCATTTATTAATTCATATTCTTCTTTAATACATCTAGTGATTTCTATAATTGTAGAATATACCCTCTCGACCTGTCCATTTGAAGTACTGTGTCTAGGATCACTGTAATATAATGATATTTGCATTCTTTGCATTAATGATTCAAACTGTTCTGAACTAAAACTAGGTTCATTGTCAATCATTATGGTTTTTGCATATGGAAAAGATTGTAACAATTCCATGACATTTAATTCAATATATGTTTTCTTTTCAATTTGCTTCATGTAGTCCGGTCAATTTAGACATTCAAAGGTACATAAATTCCCATCAAGCTGAAAGTGAGTAAAATTGTTCAAAACATAATTAAAAATTGACTCGAGGTCAAAGGTAAAAAAAGGAATGGTTTTTCGCGATTTTCATCAAAACGGTAAGTTTTATTGTAAAATTACCTTACCTTAGACAAAAATTGTAGATCATTAAATTATCTTTTTTTTTTTCCTGAGAGCCACCGTTCCTGAGATATAACGATTCAAAAAGTTTTAAGCGTCATACTCGTAGTATGCACTCGTTTCATCGTTGTTCGTGCTTTTGCAACAAGAAATGTGCGCGTGTGCATAGGCTTTACTGTTACACGTTCAGCCAAATTAAGCTGTGGAACTTCAACGGACATGGTAATCGAGCAGTCTATGATGAAAGATATGAAGACAGACGGAGGTATTGCTCGAGGGAGAAGCACAAAACAGAGTGTCATAAGTAAATGGGTTTATAGTATGCATGCAATGAATACAGTTTGTAAAAATTAGAGGATCTGGCTAATGTTAGGATGGATACGACCGAGCAGCATGTTGATGAAAGTGATTTACGAGTAAAAAAAGATGCTAAAGACATACGAAAACTTCTAGAGTGGTTCTCAATGCATAATCCTTTTCCAGAGGTTAACAAAATTGTATCGATTGCTAGTGGTGTCGTTGGTGATAATAAAATTAATTGTTATAAAGTTTGTGTAGTTGGACTTGCTTCTATGGCAAAAATAACAGGACTGACATTTAATAATATTAAATTAAAACGCGCTGACAAAGTTGTTCCTCTTTTAGTACCATAAAAGTCCACGAAAAAAAAGTACCTGTACCCTGTATTATTGTTCCAGCGCATTAGTATTACTGCAGTATTTCAACATGAAATAGAGAAATATTTTGAATATGAATTGGCTCCGTACCCTTTATCGTTGTTTGATGACATCGGGATGCGTAAAACACAGAAGTCTGCTATTAACGATTGTTTTGAAAAGGTAAATATTGATATTAACAACACTAATGCGACATCATTGACGGAGGATACTTACTACACCGTGTTGTGTGGGATAGCGAAGAAACATTCAACGTTATTTTTGATAAATATGTTCAGTATGTACGTCGACATTTTGGTCCCGGAGTTACTGTCGTATTTGATGGCTATACAATTGAATTGATTGCAGGACAAATATTAAAGCAGCAGAACAACGTCGTCGAACTTTAGCAACATCTTCATCTTCCAATATTTTATTTGATGAACTTATGACAGTTCCTACCAGTCAACAGAAATTTCTTGCAACTACTCACAACAAGTCTCGGTTCATTTCAATGTTGAAAGAAAAGTTTACTACTGAAAATATATTGTTTAAAACAGCAATAGAGCAACTTAATTTGACAAATACACGTTAAAAAAAAACGCGCTAAGTACACTACCTCAGAGGTGGCGTGAAAACGTGTACATATTATGACGCTTACAACTTTTTGAATCGTTATATATCAGGAACGGTGGCTCTTAGGAAAAATTTTATAGATAATTTAATGATCTACAATTTTTGTCTAAGGTAATTTTACGATAAAACTTACCGTTTTGATGAAAATCGCGAAAAACCCATTTTTTTACCTTTGGCCTCGAGATGGGGAATTTTGAAATGTTATTTTTAATTATGTTTTAAACAATTTTACTCACTTTCAGCTTGATGGGAATTTATGTACCTTCACTCTTATTTTTCTATCTAATTTGACAGGACTAAGG
>JAWNNQ010001316.1:0-67833 GCA_035044765.1 Leucophenga montana | reverse complement strand
TTCTTTTACGCAATAGTTCTTGCACGGGTAGGTCTTTTATTTGTTTGTTCGAATGTAATTGTAATTTAGTTTGGTATTTTCTGCTTATGTTTACAACTTCTACTTCCACCGTTGGGATGTCTAAGTCTATGTAAATTCATGTTGGTTATATACCACTCCCCATTCGTGATGAGACGGAGTGTTTGATTTTTTCGCAGTTCCCCATATTTGGGCTCCATAGGTCCAAATTGGTTTTATTATACATTTATAGATTAATAGCTTTTTTTTGAGGGATAGTCTTGAGTTCCTATTTAAAATCCAGTATAATTGTTTATTTTTTTGCTTGATCTGATCGCGTTTTTTTTTTAATGTGGTACTTCCACATCAGCTTGCTGTCAATGTATAGGCCTAGATATTTTGTTATATTTGCAATAGTTACGTCATTACCTTGGATTTTCAAGTGGATTGGAGTAAATTTGGTTTTGGCTGTTGTAACAGCTTCGTGTGAGCTGCATCAGGAAATTATATATACACAATTTATTATATATGAAATGAATCTAGTGGTGCAAAGCAATATTTGTGAAAGTAAGAGAAAGACAGACCGAAATGCAAACCTCAGGTGTCAAGGTCTAGGAAAAAAGCAACATCCTCTGGTCGTAACCAGAGGTCTAAAGGGCTCAATTATGTCGGATGGGACGGGCAATTGAACAAATTAATAGTGTCATGCGGTGATTGACCGCAATCAGGGCAGCAATTAGTATTGCTTATCCCAATTCTTTCCCTGTAGCACTCGAGCATAACGCTTCATCCGGATCTTAACTGTGCAAGTTTCGTCCTGGTGCTACGAGGGAGATGCTTTTTGCTCTCATGAATAGGCGGAGGTCTTCCACCTAACATAATATTGTACATAAACGAGCGAATGGCATGTTCAGTTGCATCTTTATGCAATTGGGCCCTTCCAGAAGTATACTCATACTCCCTATATTGCTATCAGTGATAAAGCGACTTATGCTCGACTTATATATCCTGATATCCGATCTTATTCGAGTAGGCGCTGATGTAGTGACGGTGCCATGGTTCGGATGATCACATCTGTACGCACCCAACAAGAACTGCTTCGAAAGCAGCTCATTATGTTGATGAAAAGGAAGTATCATCGCTTCATTGTGCAAATGATCCTCATGGGTCATTTGCAAACAACCAGAGGCAGTCCTCAGCGCACTATTCTGACTTCTTTCCAGGCTTTGCCATTGAGTCTTACTCAGGAAAGGAGTCCATACAGGAGCAGCATAATTTAGGACAGAACGTCCAATAGCTTTATAAGTTGTTAATATAGTCTCCTTGTCCTTACCCCAAGAAGATCCGGCAAGCGCTTTCAACACTTTGTTTCTCAACTTAAGACGGTTATTTGTCTAGGTGGCATGAGCCGAGACTCTAAGCAATGGGTCAAATGTAGTTCCCAATATCATCGGGTACTGGACAGTAGGAACCCTTAGACCTCCAACAAAGACATCTAGTTCCATTCTCACCTCCTTAGTCCAGGAAGTGAAAATGGAAGCAGATGTCTTATGAGTTGAAAGTCCTAAGGTTGCGAGCACTGAAAAAATTTAATAAATTATCCAAATAAGTGTTAATTCTCGCACATATGTCATCTACATTCACACCCGATGATAAAACAGAACAATCATCTGCATAGGTCACTAGTTTTATATGGGGAGGGGGAAGGGGCATCTTTGCCAACTAAAGGTTAAACAGAAGAGGAGAGGAACCCAACCCTGTAGAACACCTATCTTTAACTTACGATAACCCGATCGTCCCACCCATAAACTCAACGTATGCCCTCCTACCAGTAAGATAGTTCAATAGCCAGCCTTTCGTTTTATCGGGTAGTGAGGTGGAGTCCAGGTCTTTGAAACAAGATTGCATGATCAACTGTATCAAATGACTCGTTCAAGTCTAGAGCCACCATCACTGTACGTTCGCATGGCCTCGGCTTACTAAGTCCATCAGCTATGAAAGTAGTGATTTCGCTTAGTGCTGAAGTCGTACCACGACCTTTCCTAAAACCGTGCTGATGATCTGCTAGAAGGCAGTGTTCTGTCATTGAAGGAAGTAATAATGACTCAAGAACTTTCACTACAGGTGAAAGAAGCGATATGGGCCTATAAGAGGAACCAAGATCAGCTTCACTTCCAGGTTTTAAGAGAGGTACAATCCTTGCTACCTTCCATACATCAGGGACAATTAACTGGGAAATGGATAGGTTTAACACGTGCGAGAGGTATTCTACCGCTATAGGCCCAAGGTGCTTCAGCATCAGCATTGAAATGCCGTCTGGGCCGAGTGCCTTGGATGATTTTGCTTTCCCTATAGCAGCAAGAACCTCCTCACATGTGAAATCCACCAAATCTTCATGTCCTTTTATCCTTCTATGGATTTACGCTTTAACCTATTCTGCTGAGAAGGGTGTTGCACGAACTGTCTGCAGAAATAGGTGGCACACTTTTTTGACGATCCTATTTGCACTCCATCAAATGTGACAGATGAAAGAGCTCTGTTCTGCGGTACACCAGATATCTTTTTAATGATGTTCCACAGACTTCGCGAATCCAAGTCACAATTATCCAAGTGCTCTAGCCATTTTGCCTTTCTATGTTCCGCAACGAGATTGTTTACATTGCGACACAACAAGGCAATACCACTATCACCCGGATCATTGGCACGAATTTGATCACGCAAGGTCGCTAAGCGTGCAGCTTCCGCTGGAAAGCCTGGCCTAATATTCAGGAAACTTGCCAGCAGGAATATGATCGTACAAAAAGGAGAGCTATCTATCTGGTCCGCTATACTAATACCCCTAAGGTCATTATCTAATTCCGAGAACCACATCTGAAATCATTGAAATCACCGGGAATAGCTCTACGATCCCCTTGCAAGACATGGCTCAAAATCGGATTATACCCAGGGTCGCAGCTGTTGACTGGTGGAAGATATAAGTTCACAAACTCAATCTCGACATCTCTGGACTTTACAGCCAGACATTGTATCTCCAGAAATGAATTCTGTTGACCAACAGAAGGCAGTGAAAAAGGTCTGAAATTCACTGTTCGATGAACGATGAATGCCAGCCCTCCTCCACTGTTTCTGTCTCTGTCCTGCCTGACTATATTAAAGTCAGCAACAGATGCCAGCCGACATGAGTCTGTGAGCTTGGTCTCTTGCACTGCTGCAATTAAGACGTCATGACGCACCATGTAGTCCACAATCTCAGCGACCTTCACCATTGCAATTGAGTTGCATAACTCTAAAAGAGTTAAATCGCTGCTCAACTAATGGACTGAGAGCACTCATAATTTGTTGACGGGGCGGCGGAAGAATTGGCCAAGACTGCGTAGAACTATAGGAGCTACATGACGTCCGCACGGGTGACTGGGACATAGACGGGACAAGCATATTACTATGCGCAGGTAGATAACACGACGCAAAGAAGCCAGCACTCCAATCTCTATGAGATCTAAAATCAGTGCACCTCCTCATATGACACCAATTGTGACCTCTCATTGCCGGCGCGGTACAGGAGTATCTTCAACAGTTGCGCCGACAGAACTGTTGACTCCATATAAAAAATTGTATACATATATACCCGATACAGCCACTTGGGCTGAGTTGGACAACCTTTGACTGCACAAATCTTCTTGTGCAGATCGGTCCGGGGCGAAAACCCAATCGTCATTGGGAACGTTTGTGGTTGTTGTTGTTGTTGTAGCAGCTCCTTCTTCTTGTGAGCTGTATCAGAAAATCATATGTATACAATTCATTATATATAAAACAAAATGTAATAGTGCAAAGCAATGTTTGTGAAAGTAAGAAAGAAAAACCGAAATGCAAACATCAGGTGTCAAGGTCTAGGGAAACAGGCAACATCCGCAGGTCGTAACCAGAGGTCTAAAGGGCTCAATTGTGTTGGATGGGACGGGCAACTGAACAGGTGAGATAGTGTCATGCGGTGATTGACCGCAATCAGGGCAGCAATTTGTATTACTTATCCCAATTCTTTCCCTGTAGCACTCGAGCATGACGCTCCATCCGGATCTTAACTGTGCAAGTTTAGTCCTGGTGCTACGAGGGAGATGTTTTTCGCTCTCATGAATAGGCGGAGGTCTTCCACCTAATATTATATTGTCCCTAAACGAGCGAATTGCATGCTCAGTTGCATCTTTATGCAATTGGGCCCTTCCGGAATTACATTCATACTCCCTAATGTTGCTATCAGTGATAAAGCGATTTATGCTCGACTTATATATCCTGATATCCGATCTTATTCGGGTAGGCGCTGATGTAGTGAGGGTGCCATGGTTCGGATGATCACCTCTGTACGCACCCAACAAGAACTGCTTCGAAAGCAGCTCATTATGCTGATGAACAGGAAGTAATATCGTTTCATTGTGCAAATGATCTCTCATGGGTCATTTGCAAACAACCAGTGGAAGTCCTCAGCGCACTGTTCTGACTTCTTTGCAGGCTTTGCCATTGAGTCTTACTTAGGAAAGGAGTCCATACAGGAGCAGCATAATTTAGGACAGAACGTCCAATAGCTTTATAAGTTGTTAATATAGTCTACTTGTCCTTACCCCAAGAAGATCCGGCAAGCGCTTTCAACACTTTGTTTCTCGACTTAAGACGGTTATTTGTCTTGGTGGCATGAGCCGAGAATCTGAGCAATGGGTCAAATGTAGTTCCCAATATCATCGGGTACTGGACTGTAGGAACCCTTAGACCTCCAACAAAGACATCTAGTTCCATTCTCACCTCCTTAGTCCAGGAAGTGAAAATGGAAGCAGATGTCTTATGAGTTGAAAGTCCTAAGGTTGCGAGCATTGAAAAAATTTAATAAATCATCCAAATAAATGTTAATTCTCGCACAGATATCATCTACATTCACACCCGATGATAAAACAGAACAATCATCTGCATAGGTCACTAGTTTTATATGGGGAGGGGGAAGGGGCATCTTTGCCAAATAAAGGTTGAACAGAAGAGGAGAGAGAACTCCACCCTGCGGAACACCTATCTTTAACTTACGATAACCCGATCGTCACACCCTAGAACTCAACGTATGCCCTCCTACCATTAAGATAGTTCAATAGCCAGCGTTTCGTTTTATCGGGTAGTGAGGTGGAGTCCAGGCTCTTGAAACAAGATTGCATGATCAACTGTATCAAATGCCTTGTTCAAGTCTAGAGCCACCATCACTGTACGTTCGCATGGCCTCGGCTTATTAAGTCCATCAGCTATGAAAGTAGTGATTTCGCTTAGTGC
This sequence comes from Leucophenga montana, assembly GCA_035044765.1. Lineage (NCBI taxonomy): Eukaryota > Metazoa > Arthropoda > Insecta > Diptera > Drosophilidae > Leucophenga > Leucophenga montana. Next base: position 62,535 of record JAWNNQ010001316.1, on the reverse strand, counting down.
TGAAGTCGTACCACGACCTTTCCTAAAACCGTGCTGATGATCTGCTAGAAGGCAGTGTTCTGTCATTGAAGGAAGTAATAATGACTCAAGAACTTTCACTACAGGTGAAAGAAGCGATATGGGCCTATAAGAGGAACCAAGATCAGCTTCACTGCCAGGTTTTAAGAGAGGTACAATCCTTGCTACCTTCCATACATCAGGGACAATTAACTGGGAAATGGATAGGTTTAACACGTGCGAGAGGTATTCTACCGCTATAGGTCCAAGGTGCTTCAGCATCAGCATAGAAATGCCGTCTGGGCCGAGTGCCTTGGATGATTTTGCTTTCCCTATAGCAGCAAGAACCTCCTCACATGTAAAATCTACCAAATCTTCATGTCCTTTTTTCATTCTGATATGACGTATGGATTTACGCTTCAACCTATTCTGCTGAGAAGGGTGTTGCACGAACTGTCTGCAGAAATAGGTGGCACACTTTTTTGACGATCCTATTTGCACTCCATCAAATGTGACAGATGAAAGAGCCCTATTCTGCGGTACACCAGATATTTTTTTAATGGTGTTCCACAGACTTAGCGAACCCGAGTCAGAATTATACAAGTGCTCTAGCCATTTTGCCTTTCTGTGTTCCGCAACGAGATTGTTCACATTGCGGGCAACAAGGCAATACGACTATCACCCGGATCATTGGCACGAATTTGATCACGCAAGGTCGCTAAGCGTGCAGCTTCCGCTGGAAAGCCTGGCCTAATATTAGGAAACCTACCAGCAGGAATATGCCCCTTTGCAGCCTTAGTGATCGCGTCTCTAAGAATTCTTTCACCTACCTTAACATCATTAGGAGGCAAAAGACCGCTGATTGATTGATCAATACAGCGTGTAAATCCAGTCCAGTCAGCCCTATTGTAGTTCACAAAGATTCGTCTATCCGATTCAACAAAATCTTCCGGACGAGTAATGTTAACCACAATAGGGATATGGACCGAGCCCAACGCTATATCAATCGACCACTCAGAGTATGCAATAAGCGATTCTCTGACGACAGTTAAATCAGGGGAGCTGGATGTGGTAGTGCTCATCCTGGTTGCACAATCCTCATTGATCGTACAAAAAGGAGAGCTATCTATCTGGTCCGCTATACTAATACCCCTAAGGTTATTACCTAATTCCGAGAACCACATCTCATGGTGTGCATTGAAATCACCGAGAATAACTCTATAATCCCCTTGCAGGACATGGCTCAAAATCGGATTATACCCAGGGTCGCAGCTGTTGACTGGTGGAAGATATAAGTTCACAAACTCAATCTCGACATCTCTGGACTTTACAGCCAGACATTGTATCTCCAGAAATGAATTTTGTTGACCAACAGAAGACAGTGAAAAAGGTCTGAAATTCACTGTTCGATGAATGCCAGCCCTCCTCCACTGTTTCTGTCTCTGTCCTGCCTGACTATATTAAAGTCAGCAACAGATGCCAGCCGACATGAGTCTGTGAGCTTGGTCTCTTGCACTACTGCAATTAAGACGTCATGACGCACCATGTAGTCTACAATCTCAGCGACCTTCACCATTGCAATTGAGTTGCATAACTCTAAAAGAGTTAAATCGCTGCTCAACTAATGGACTGAGAGCACTCATAATTTGTTGACGGGGCGGCGGAAGAATTGGCCAAGACTGCGTAGAACTATAGGAGCTACATGACGTCCGCACGGGTGACTGGGACATAGACGGGACAAGCATATTACTATGCGCAGGTAGATAACACGACGCAAAGAAGCCAGCACTCCAATCTCTATGAGATCTAAAATCAGTGCACCTCCTCATATGACACCAATTGTGACCTCTCATTGCCGGCGCGGTACAGGAGTATCTTCAACAGTTGCGCCGACAGAACTGTTGACTCCATATAAAAAATTGTATACATATATACCCGATACAGCCACTTGGGCTGAGTTGGACAACCTTTGACTGCACAAATCTTCTTGTGCAGATCGGTCCGGGGCGAAAACCCAATCGTCATTGGGAACGATGTGTCTTGGTTGTATTCACGAGTGTTTGGCAGGATTTGTTGTAGACGAAAATTTGCTCACTGGTTGTTGTAACAGCTTCTTGTGAGCTGTATCAGAAAATCATATGTATACAATTCATTATATATAAAACAAAATGTAATAGTGCAAAGCAATGTTTGTGAAAGTAAGAGAAAGAAAAACCGAAATGCAAACATCAGGTGTCAAGGTCAGGGAAACAGGCAACATCCGCAGGTCGTAACCAGAGGTCTAAAGGGCTCAATTGTGTTGGATGGGACGGGCAACTGAACAGGTGAGAAGTGTCATGCGGTGATTGACCGCAATCAGGGCAGCAATTTGTATTACTTATCCCAATTCTTTCCCTGTAGCACTCGAGCATGACGCTCCATCCGGATCTTAACTGTGCAAGTTTAGTCCTGGTGCTACGAGGGAGATGTTTTTTGCTCTCATGAATAGGTGGAGGTCTTCCACCTAATATTATGTTGTCCCTAAACGAGCGAATTGCATGCTCAGTTGCATCTTTATGCAATTCGGCCCTTCCGGAATTACATTCATACTCCCTAATGTTGCTATCAGTGATAAAGAGATTTATGTTCGACTTATATATCCTGATATCCGATCTTATTCGGGTAGGCGCTGATGTAGTGAGGGTGCCATGGTTCGGATGATCAACTCTGTACGCACCCAACAAGAACTGCTTCGAAAGCAGCTCATTATGCTGATGAACAGGAAGTAATATCGTTTCACTGTGCAAATGATCCTCATGGGTCATTTGCAAACAACCAGTGGAAGTCCTCAGCGCACTGTTCTGACTTCTTTGCAGGCTTTGCCATTTAGTCTTACTTAGGAAAGGAGTCCATACAGGAGCAGCATAATTTAGGACAGAACGTCCAATAACTTTATAAGTTGTTAATATAGTCTACTTATCCTTACCCCAAGAAGATCCGGCAAGCGCTTTCAACACTTTGTTTCTCGACTTAAGACGGTTATTTGTCTTGGTGGCATGAGCCGAGAATCTGAGCAATGGGTCAAATGTAGTTCCCAATATCATCGGGTACTGGACTGTAGGAACCCTTAGACCTCCAACAAAGACATCTAGTTCCATTCTCACCTCCTTAGTCCAGGAAGTGAAAATGGAAGCAGATGTCTTATGAGTTGAAAGTCCAAGGTTGCGAGCACTGAAAAAATTTAATAAATCATCCAAATAAGTGTTAATTCTCGCACATATGTCATCTACATTCACACCCGATGATAAAACAGAACAATCATCTGCATAGGTCACTAGTTTTATATGGGGAGGGGGAAGGGGCATCTTTGCCAAATAAAGGTTGAACAGAAGAGGAGAGAGAACCCCACCCTGCGGAACACCTATCTTTAACTTACGATAACCCGATCGTCCCACCCATGAACTCAACGTACGCCCTCCTACCAGTAAGAGAGTTCAATAGCCAGCGTTTCGTTTTATCGGGTAGTGAGGTGGAGTCCAGGCTCTTGAAACAAGATTGCATGATCAACTGTGTCAAATGCCTTGTTCAAGTCTAGAGCCACCATCACTGTACGTTCGCATGGCCTCGGCTTACTAAGTCCATCAGCTATGAAAGTAGTGATTTCGCTTAGTGCTGAAGTCGTACCACGACCTTTCCTAAAACCGTGCTGATGATCTGCTAGAAGGCAGTGTTCTGTCATTGAAGGAAGTAATAATGACTCAAGAACTTTCACTACAGGTGAAAGAAGCGATATGGGCCTATAAGAGGAACCAAGATCAGCTTCACTGCCAGGTTTTAAGAGAGGTACAATCCTTGCTACCTTCCATACATCAGGGACAATTAACTGGGAAATGGATAGGTTTAACACGTGCGAGAGGTATTCTACCGCTATAGGTCCAAGGTGCTTCAGCATCAGCATAGAAATGCCGTCTGGGCCGAGTGCCTTGGATGATTTTGCTTTCCCTATAGCAGCAAGAACCTCCTCACATGTAAAATCTACCAAATCTTCATGTCCTTTGTGACATTGTGTCTCCAGACATTGTGTCTCCAGAAATGAATTTTGTTGACCAACAGAAGGCAGTGAAAAAGGTCTGAAATTCACTGTTCGATGAAAGATGAATGCAAGCCCTCCTCCACTGTTTCTGTCTCTGTCCTGCCTGACTATATTAAAGTCAGCAACAGACGCCAGTCGACATGAGTCTGTGAGCTTGGTCTCTTGCACTGCTGCAATTAAGACGTCATGACGCACCATGTAGTCCACAATCGCAGCCACCTTCCCACGCAGACCATTACAGTTGAGTTGCATAACTCTAAAAGAGTTAAATCGCTGCTCAACCAATGGACTGCGAGCACGCATAATTTGTTGACGGGGCGGCGGAAGAATTGGCCAAGACTGCGTAGAACTACTGGAGCTACATGACGTCCGCACGGGTGACCGGGACACAGATGGGACAAGCATATTACTATGCGCAGATAGACAACACGACGCAAAGAAATCAGTACTCCAATCTCTATGAGATCTAAGAACAGTGCACCTCCTCATATGACACCAATTGTGACAGCCATTACATCGCACAGATAAAACATTGCGATGTATCTGATTGCCACAAACGGAGCATATCCAGCTAGCAACCGCAGTTGCTTGCGAGGAGGAGGTTGTTGCAGTTGCATTGGAGGTAGGTACAACAGCTGTCCTATCATTGGTAACAGAATTAGAGTTACCTAAGCAACAGCTAGCAACAAATTGCTCTGTCCAGTCTCTATGAGATTGGAGGCCCGAACAAAGCCACCTTCCCACGCAGACCATTACAGTTGATCTAAGGTGGCACCATCTGCCACATCTAGAATATGAACGTTTTGGTGGTGTATATCACTTGTACCATTTAAATGTTGTTTATTTTAACTTTCCATTTATTAAACCAATCTAACGTAGAGTTTAAATTTCTTTGCAATGTGGCTACTGCAGTGTTAATATTATAGTCAACACTTAGCAAGACTGTATCATCAGCGAAAGTTGCAATTTTTTCAAAGCTGCCATATCTGGAGTGGAATTGGACAATCAAAGAGAGCTTTTGGTGCATAAAAGCAGAAAATTTTGACACCGCTTGAGCACAATGTGGAAGAATTGCAAAGACAATTTAAAGCAGTTGCGGCGCAAACATGGAGATTGGCTTGGTTCCCAAACAGTATTAAATTTAACGGAGAACTTAAAGATAGTTGGTCGACCAACCCTGCCATACAATGCTAAGAGCTACAGATCACGCAGAAGACGCGCTGCAGATCTTGCGAGATCTGAACAAGGCAACGTAAGTTTGCTAATTCATGCAGCAAGCGTGGCTTAAAAAGTTTTTTTCGACTTAAAGGGGTGCCACGCCCACTTTTGTCAAATAAACACAGCAAAAAATTATCTCAAAATTTGTTGTTCTATATTAAAATATTGATGATGAAGAAGTATTCGTCTTCAGAATGTGTAGTCGCCACTGCTGGTATGGAAAGTGTACTTTTCTTGTCTCTTATTTCCTGTCATTCTGCTACTTCTCTTCTTTTCTTACTTGCTTTATCCGCTGCTCTCATCCTCACAATACGAAAATCGGCAGGATCGTTATCGCAGGATCGTCCTCAGAGCATTGAGTTTCTCCGCTCAACTCAGCCGCCAAGAAATCTACATCTGTGAATGCATTCGGATTAAATTGATATTCTTTGCCTTGGCTACGGGATCGAGACATTTATCAACGATGGGTACAACGTGATGCAATTCGAGAACCCTTCCGAACATTTTTTGTAAGGACCGAATGCGCTGACGTCTAAGGGTTGCTTGCGATGCGAACAAACAGGAAGAAATTAAATCATCGTTATACCATTAGCAACCGCCATATCTATGGCCTCCACGCTGAGATGCTTTATAAAATGAACCATAAATTTAAGGAATTCTACTGAATTCCAAATTGAAAATCTATTAAGAATAAAATAAAGGTATGCTAAAGCAAATCAAAATAACACTAGTAAGCAAAGAATTAGATATTTTCCCTAAACAAAATAATCAAATTCTGGATAAATAAATCGAAATACGCAAGGAATATGCCAACTGCATTAAAAAATGTCAACAATTGTAAAAAAAATATGTGGCTCACAACTCCCCACTAATGATAGTTCACAATTCCCCACACTGACATTTGTAAAATATGTGCATCGCCATTCACACACTGCAAAACGGGAATCAACATATCACAAATACAAATGAATGAAAACAGTTACAATGTTGTTTTTTAACCGTTAACCGGATATTGACGAGGTTAAAAAATCCCCACGGTTCACAACTCCCTCAAACAAACACTACCGGTCAAAAGTTTGGGTTCACCTCATAATTTTCTTTGCAACTCTCGCATGACTTCATTTTGAGAAACGTTGGTTTTTCGTGTTCCCATTTCAATGATTCGCTCATATTCTACGGATGACTTCAATTACATGACAATCTTTATTTAGTTTCACGATATTGAATTCAAAAACTGTTTTACTCACCTGTTTGTTCATAAAAACAGGAAGAATAGTAGACACTACGATTTTTCTAGTGAACTGTCGCAATACAAAGATGTTACGCGTGGTATGCACTGGGCGCATAAAAACGGTGCGTTCTGTCCTGACACGTTCGAACTCGATTTTCGCATCGCCCCACCACGCCAGACCCCCACTACGCACTAATGTGGATCGTGTTTTATGTCGACATTCGTATGTCACGCGTGCTCAATAGAATATAATGAGTAGCCCCCGAAATTGCGTAAAATTATAAAATGTATCAAGTGAACCCAAACTTTTGACCGGCATTGTACAGTAGTTATAATTTTATGAATATATATCACGACTATTATTAGTTTCATGTAAGCTGATATAGCTTAATTACTGTCCTCCTGTAATTTTAATTGCATCTGATCGTAGTATAAATAAATAAGATTTTTTACATTACAATTTTTTATATCCTGTACCCAAAGAGACAAGGCTATAATAAGTTTGTGCGAATGTATGTAACAGGCAGAAGGTGGAATGGTTGACCCCATAAAGTATATATATTCTTTATCAGCATCGGAAACTGAGTCGATTTAGCCATGCCCGTCCGGCCGTCTGGATGTATGAGACAAAGGATCTCAGGAACTATAGAAGACGGACTTTAAACTTGATCATTTAGATTTCCTTGACCACACGCAGATGTCTTATAGTACATTTTTGGATGCCACATACACCGCCCCCACCCCGCAATTCGGTTTCTTCTTATTTGTATGTACATTTTTAAAGGTATCGTGTTGAAATTCAGTACACACAAGTGTGTAATTTTAAAGCATTCTTCCAAATTTTATTAATATAAAATGATTACAATGCGCTACAGATGAGCACATAGGTTTTCTATACACATATATATTTATTGAAATTTGTCTATTATCGCGAAGAAATATGATCTTATATTGCTGTTTTTAATATTCCGGTAGTTTTTTGACCAGCGAATGGTTCAAATTGATCAATTTCTGTTGGTAACGTTTGGTATAAACCGTATCACCAGGCTTTAACAGCTCATAATAGATCACATAATTCTGGTCTCACTAAACACACAGCATCGTCTTCCTGTCTTGATTCGGAAGTGCCGGAAATCTCTTAACGAGATTGCCGAGCACTTCGTTATACAACTCATCTGTGTGCCTGGTACCAAAATATATAGCGCAATTGTGAAGCGGATAAACTAGCCACAGAGGATACCACTGCTGATATCCTTCCAGGGAAGGCCACAGTAGGTATACCCATGGCAACAAGCAAACTTCGTATCTCAACAAAGATGATCGGTATTGCAACCAATGGATGGTGCAACCTAGGCACGTGTAGAATCTCTAGACTCACATGGCCAAAATATAATCTTAAAAGATACCATAGCCAAAAATAGCACTACTTCAGCACAAGAGAGATAAGTTAGCTCTTATTGTGGGAGCCCTCACAGGCCACTGTATAATAGGAAGACATGCCACAAGGCTAGGGATTAACTCCTGGGACTTCTGCAGAAGATGTGGAAATGCCGAGGAGGAGACGGTCGAAAACTTGCTATGTCACTATCCGGGCCACACTAGGAAGAGGCTGACGTTATTAGGACGTCCCTTCCTGAATAACTTAACTGAGATCTCAGAAAAAGAGATTAAACATATCTCAACGTTCCGGACACTGACAAAGTGGTTCTCAGAGTAGCTGCGGTTGAAATGGGAAATATACATGGTATCACAAGGGGCCTATGCTGGCCTAAGTGACAATGTGGGGTTCAACCATGTTGGCCATCCTAACCTAACCTATATTTTTAAAATATCTCGTCCACTCTTGTTGGGACACCCTATATAGCATGGACATATGCAACCAAACATCATCACCTGTTACGATTTTACCAAAATTCCTCGACCTTCCATCTCGGATTTTTTCTAATAAATATTGGATAAAAAGAACTTAGTGTCTTTTTGGAACTCATTCAAAATTCGTTGAAGCCATCGATCACATTTCTTCGTGTACAGCAGATCAATATTCGCGACACAGCAATGGCAATTATTCCCAGTTCCTCAGCAATTATTTCTTGTGACAATGGTGGATATTCATCAACTGTAACATTCATCTCGTTGATTGAATATTTTGGCCGTCCTTTTCGAAAAATATAATGTTTGAACATATAGCGCACTTGTTTCGTATGCATTTGTTTCATATTCATTGAATATTTTTTATGATTGATACAGAACCCAAGTGGTAATACCAGTTGCGCGTTGAACCAATTTTTTGTTTTATTCTGTGCTGTAAACAAAATGCACTACAATCTTTCAGATAAACTGACAATACTATCTCACACTATGTGTGAAAGGTAAAAAAAATATCTATTAATATTAGATCCTCTTATTCAAACATATGAAGGACTTACGCATATATTTTATGGGGCCTGCCACGCCTCCTTCTAAGTATACCGCTAGCCCTCCAGGGCAGGGTATAAAAAAAATGAAAATGTGACATTCATACGAATGTTTATACTACTCATAAACGACAAAGAAAATATAGCACACATTGATCTAATTCTTTATTTTGGTACTCTACGCGATTTTCTGGTGGAAAATTTCGTGCCCCATACATTTTTTTAAATATATAAAAAAATTTGTTTCTCAATTTATTTTTGTTTTAATTTTCAGCTATTACAAAGAAGCAGTTTAACTGTCTACCTCAGCGATGGGCACGAAATTTTGAATCGGGAGCAGTACAACAACATCTACAACAAGCAGAGTTTTTGAAGTCATAAATCTAAGCAAAATGAACACTTTTTTGATTCTATGCGTCGCGAAGAAAATCTAACATTCGCTGTATTGTTGTTGTTTGGTTTATTAAAGTAAATAAAATTCAACACTGAAAAAAATTATTGAAACCATTTAAAGTCAATCACTGAGGAAAAATCGAAACTCATCAAAACCTACTTTGCTTTCTTACTCAGTGTACAAGACGCGACGGACGAAAATCGTGGGTGGTTGTTCTTTCGTTTTCGGCTACGCCGAAAGTTATTGTTGTTGTCTCGTCGAAATTCGCCAGCCTGCAAAAGTAACGGTTTGAGCACTCAGAACAACGAGAGCAAGGGCTTGCCCCCCGCTGGTCCACCTGACTAAATGTATGTATACCAGTTTCATTTTTTTAAGACATAGTCTGCACTCTGCTTCTTGGTGTAAACCAATTTTTATACCCTGTACTCTTAAGGTAAACGGGTATATTAAGAATGTAACGAGCAGAAGCAGGCGGGGCAGAGTCGAAAAAGTGTACTAAAAGAAGACGCAAACCAGAGTTTAAGGGGTAGCCCCGTACAAACCTTACCCAATTTTAAATTTTTTGTATGATCATTTTTACACTCTTCACACACAGTGGAAATCTATATACTATATATAAAACACAAAAAATGTTTCTACCTATGTCCGTTATAGACTTTGAAACCAACCAACCGATGTGCCCATCCGGTTTTACTTGAAAGGCAATAATGCGAAGATGGTTTTAGACCACTAAAACAATGCATTAGCACATTCATCCTCAAACCGGCTGAGAGATCAACAGTCAAGAGTAGCTGAAACACCCGAACAACGTGGACTGCGATTAGAGTCAAATAGGTTGAGAGAGCGACAGTCAAGAGCAGAAGAAACAACATGAAGCGCGTCTAGACAAAGTTTGAATTAAAGCTACTACAGCAGGAGGTGCAGAAACTCCTCAACAGCATGAAAACCGATTTGAGGGTAATGAATTACGAGCAGCTCAATCGAGACAAAGAAATAGAAAACTCCTGTTTTTTGCACTATATGTTGCTTGTTCCCCAGTTGGAACGCCGAAAAATCTTTATGTTTTTACACCTACCGAAAAAACTCAAAATTGTATTTATCAGCTAGCATTAAGATAAAAATAATAAATAAACAAAATTTCCCTTTTTCCAACAAATAAACAAAATGTATATCTTTTTAACAAAATATACTACTTAACCTATTTTAATTTTATTTATTTTTTTAAACAACATTTGTGGTATTCTCTTCAATAAAGTTAAACTAATTGTTTGCATTTTTTAAAGGTAAATATCCTTGTATTAAGAATTAAGGGTTTGCAAAACTACACACAAATATGTATGTCCGAATCGCTTCTTTGTTCCTTATGCACACCAACACACACGAAATTGTGTGTGTTTTGTATCAAATAAAAAAACCTCTTGACGAGGTAAAAATCAAGTGACGAAAGCATACTTGGAACACACAGAACTACTGATATAAGTATTGTGACGATATATTTATATTTTTCATTTGTATGGTTGGAACCGATTGTAATATGTAATTAAGCGTTCGGCATGTTGCGAAGTAGTGGTGAATTTTCAAGAATATTCTTGAGTTAGAGAAATAAATAGATGCCCTAGTAAAGGAGCTTTATTTTAAAGCTTAAAAAGTTTAGCAACATGGCAAACGGTCTATTACATATTACAATCGATCCCAGCCATACAAATGAAAAATATAAATATATCGTCACAAAATTTATATCAGTAGTTTTGTGTGTTCCAAGTATGCATTCGTCACTTGATTTATACCTTGTCAAGAGGTTTTTTTATTTCATATCAGTCATTTTAATAGAGAACATAAATAAAATGCTTGCATAAAACTTTATATGAAACATAAACCTTGCTTAAGGCTTCTTATATGAACCATAGATTTGTGTGGGGCTATATTTTTAAGTTGTCCCTTCTGAACATATGTGGGACAATTCAATTGAATTGAAAAAAAATAACAATAAATTAATTTAAATAAAAAACATTAAATTTTTATTTCAAAACTTAAAAGTGGGGCCATATTTGTATAGAGACTGTCGGACGGACAAACGGACAGGACTATATAAACTTGTCTTCGCATGCTGATGAAGAATATACTCGTATATACATAATGAGATCTACCACTTCTCCTTCTGCCTGTTAAATAGATTTCCACATAATTAATGTTCCCTTTTACCTTACGGTACCGAGTATAAAAAATAGACATTTTGTTATTGTATAATAAATACATATCAATTTATGGCAATAAATGTGCGAGGTTAAATAACCAATTTTTTTATGTTGATTTGTACTTATACATACATATATATATGTTATTTCTTGCATGTATATGTATATATGTACATATGAATACATACAAAAACTAAACTAAGTGTATAAGATTATAACAGGTTTATGTTAACGCTGCGTAACAGTCATAGAAGCTTAACAGTAATAGCAGTTTAACAGTAACAGAAGCTTAAAAGTAACGGCAGCTTAACAGCAACAGCCCTTAGTATGACGCATTATGAAAAATAACTAGTTTTGCACACTCTGATATTTGCGATCTTATATCTCGGCGTACGGAATTTTCGCAGAAAAGTATAAAAGTATATATTGCGCAATCTCTCGAAGTTTTATCGACTCCAAATATGAGGCACGAAAATTTGGTTTCAATTTTCGGCAAAATCGCAAAATGTACTTTTCAATATTTATTTTGACCTATATTTTTTTAAGTAGGTATTGTACAGCACCATGTTAGCATTCATTTGAAGGTATTCAAAAGACCTCTCCAACGAGCTATTACACGTTGAAAAATATTAAGCCGTTTGACCACAGTAACCAATTGAAGTTAAAGCTTTTTTTGAGCTTTTCCTGCTAAAATCCGCCATTTTGAAAAAAAGTTGTAGAACAAAAGTTTCTTAGTTTTTTGTGTACTAAAATCCTGTATCAATAAAATTTTGGTTTTCTAAAGGATTCAAGCAAAAAAACAACACAAACTATTTCATTAACTCGTCAAAAATTTCCAAAATTCATAACTTTTGAGTGGGTGGACCGATTTTTGATCTGATCGTTGGGCTCGTCTCGGCGTCAAGAATAAATAAAAAAAAAAGTTTGAGGTGATAGCCCCCCACGAGCCCCAATACCGCTAAGGGAGGGTATTTTTCAGCCCCCTATATTTCGGACTGGGGTGATCCGATATTATATGTTTTAACATTTTCTGAAAGTATGTTTCAAGACCTTTTTAATGGTATGTAACACGTTTCGATCAGACTAACCAGTAAAAACTTCGATATTGCGAGTATAATATAGTGCTCGTGCAACAGCCACACTGAGGTGGGCTTTTTGGGTAGCCCCCATACAACCGTCCTATGCCCCTTCGGCGTGGTACCGGTTCAGCTAATGCACCCTTATGGTGCTCGCGTCTTGTCCTGGAGGTTTTGACGGACAAGGCTCTCTCTTTATTGCTCGGTCTCTTTATTGCCCCTTTCCCCGAGTCCCTCTTGGTTAGGAAGACTGCCTTGGCGTTACCTTTCTCGATTGGCCAGACGCCGGCAAGGTGGATGCAGTGGGCTGCTTCGTCAGGCTTTTGGAAGGTCATTCCATTTTCCGCGAGACCGGCTTTACAGGTGTGCCTGATCCCGTCGCGGTGGCACCCATAACGGCCACATCGCTTTCCTTTTTCTTGCTGGTGGAAGGCTGGTGTTCCGCTGTTGACTACTGCGCATCCGACTGCTGCGGGTCCGTCTGCTGGTGTGCCAACTCAGAGGGGCCCACATGGCCGAGTTTATTCCCTTAATATTCAGCTTGATGGAGGCGATAATTTCTTTCAAAACTGTGAGACCCGCATATGCCGCATCATCCACTGATAATAGCAGATGAAGCTGCGGGCCCTGTACACTACACGGTTAATAATTTGTTCTGGGCCTCAATGGTTGCCAGAACCTTCTCGTTTATGAGAAGGGCTCTATGAGGAAAATTACCGCGAATCAAATGTGTTTGTGGAAACACATTTTCAGTTTAATAGAGTATCAAAATTAACATACAAACCAACCCCCATACAAACCAACCGACAACTTTCGACTTTTTGTAAGAAAATTTTTTTTTAATGCGATCAGTACTACTTTAAAGCTTGTTGGCTTATCATTGGGTGAGATCCCCCTACTTTTTGAGGTAGCCCCATACAAACAACCCACTTTATCCTTTTTGTATGAAAAACGTTTGTTTTACAATACGATTTAAAATTTCGTGTGAATAGTATTGTATCTTCGGTTCAACCGAAGTAAAAGTTTTTTCTTGTTTCTATTTTTATTAATTCTAATAAAGTGTCGCGCATATGTTCACTAAACAATACTATCCATGGATCATATGAGGAGCCTTAAGCAAGATACAGGACATCGCGCAGTCGAAAATACTCTACTGTAGCGTTCTTTCTTGATTGTTGGATTTTTATTTTATTCAAGTTGAATGCATAAGAACTGCGAATGCAAATACCCTCAACGAAAAGTAAAAAGTGTATTTGAAATTGGCCCTTGCTGCCGGAAATGGCGAGAGTGCAGTTTGAAACATCTGTCTGCGTTAGTAGTCTGTATAACAAAATTGATGCAAGAGCAGAAAGGTCAGTATTATCACTCAAGCAAATACCAATTTGATTTGATGGAAAGAGGCTTTGTGCGTACAAAATCGTGTATCTGAAATCTGAAAATCGCGTATCTGAAACGAAGGCCAAAGCAAGAGCGATGCTATATCCTAAACCACCACAGAGCAACAACTGAAATTGAAAAATATTTCGACGGTGGAATTGCAGACCAAACAGCAGCGATGCCAATGGTGGAAAGTACATTTCTGACTTGAATGTGACTAAAAGATTCGACCAGAACAGGGCCTTTTACGATAATAGTGGCAACAAAAGCTAGCAACACGTCTCAATCGCTTCCGAAACATGGATCTGACAATTTTGACAATTTCCGGAATTCATAAAAATTCCAAAGTAAAAACTGGTTTCACTTCCAGTTGATTTTTAGCCCATTAACCGAACGTACGGCGGAAACGATGGTCATTCGGATTTAATTCTTGCACTAGCTGGATTTAAGTTTTCCATAAATTGAATGCACACAGCTCCAATTTAAAATGGTCCGGAAATGATCCATGGTTAATCGAATTGCTCGTTTGGTGTTTTTATGCGCTTTTAGTGAAGACTACTCCTATGAGTGGATGAGGCATAACAATATGGAATTCTATAAACTTGTTTCAGCTGAATATCTAAACAAGATGAAACATTAAACTTCGGTGAATCCGAAACTTTAATACTCTTCACATTTACCCTTTTTTCTCGACAACGCTGTACTTCAACTTTTAAATTCTTGCAATGATTCTTAGATTATAAATTTGTTATATACTGAATTTTATTCAGGTATGTATTTCCTAAATTCCCCCCTTTGGTGGTTGCGGATGGGATAGAAGGTTGTCGATAATTTTGTTGCGTATGAAATATATAGAAGAGTTAAAGTAAATTAAAAAACAAAACAAAAGAAAAAGAAAAATGAAACGATCGGGGTTTTAACCCAGTTCCTCTGCAATATGAGGCAGCACGCTAGACAGTTAAGCTATCGAGGACTCAAATATTTTATTGGACAAGTGTACATTTTATATTTTTTGTACGTAGTGGGATAATTTCAAACCAATTAGTATCACAAAACTAATTGTTTTAGTTAAAGCATGTTCGACACTTCAAAATAAATACAAAGTGGTTTTGTGTGTAAGATGTGCTTTTTTGTACGTCAGTCCCGAACATTTTGATACTTGTGCTGCTTATGGTTATAAAAAGTTTCTATACCTACTTTCGAATCAATATTTGAATGATTGATTTAACGATTTTAAGACTAAATTATAATACTATTCATACTCTGAAGAGTATACAAATTTATCCGAAAAAATCAGGAGCAACTATTAAACGAATGTGGCTAGATCGACTTGTCTCTACGAGCTCTTCAAGAGTATTTATTACTATATGGGGTCTAGGAAGCTTCCTTTAATGTGTTACAAACTTTGCCTTCACTTTTATATTCATGTCACTGTGGACGGTAGTATGGGGCCACATTGTGCAGTCTTTTCGTCGAGGAGACCACCCTTGGGTGGTGTATGGCAAAATTGGTGGACTTAACTGTAAAACTAGTTAGTTAATCTACGAACACTCTGCAAAACTGCCTGGTACGGCAATTTTAATTAATAAAAAAGTCAATTCTCTTCCGCTAAAAATTTATTTCCTGGGATTTAACAGCTGTATTAGTTGATATCTACACAGGAGTAGGTCCGCAGGAAATTATTCTTGCCTCTGCATACTTCCCGCTTGAGGTGCAGCGGCTAGTTCAGCACGGTCACATTAATAACAGGAAGATCACTGTTGGATGTAATGATAATGCACATTACCTCGTCTTGGGAAACAATGACACCAACAATAGAGCTAAGTACCTTTTAAAAATCTACCTTTATAACAGCAGTTAGAAAATAGGTTCTAGACCTCACTCTAGCTAGTAGCCTCCCTCTCAGACCACCAACATATTCGCTTCGAAATACCAGGGCCCCAGATATCCTCTCAGAGGTCTACCTTCCTAGACAGACAAACTATCAATCGTACAACCAGCTCGTAGCATATAAAGTTGGCGGAGTCCCGCGCAGTATTAGATCTACTACGGATCAGCTAAACGATATATTACTGAGCTAGAATTACATGAAACAAAAGGTTCAATACTGTAATGATAAGTTAGCCGCCAAGCGACTAACGGTTAGGAAGCTTTTCTACCAAGAGCAAAGATTCGGTAAGTAGACACTGTGATGGTTTACTAACGCGACCTGAAACATCCCGTCTCTATAAGGTAATCACAACGACATCGGACTCTTATAGAGAAAATGGTCTGTGTACCGTTAGTAAACAGGTAACATTTGCACGCCTGATTCAAGTATTCTTTCCTAGGTCTATACTTCAACAAACATCCATGAACTCTCCCATCATAGATAAATGTATAATAAAAAGACGGAATTGCAGCCTATCTGGCGTCATTCTTGATAAGAACAAAGTTCGATGGACGACCATGTCCTTTCAGTCTTATAAGTCCCCAGGGGAAGATGGTATCATTCCGGCTCCGCTTCAGAATTTGGGTTGTATACCGTGGTCATGGAGGAAGCTCGCCGTCGTTTTTTATCCCAAAGCAGGGCAATAGACCCATGGAGCTGGATCTTATAGACCCTTTAGTATTACTTCAATTGACCATCGTATAGACTGCCGCACTATGCAATTAATTAACAATTCATACCCCTTTCATAAAAACCAATCGCCTTTATGAAGTTTCGACATTAGGCGCAAAGTGGTCGGTACAATCGAAAGTACCTTTCAATCAAAAGAAATAGCGCTAGGAGCTTTTCTTGATGTTGAGGGTACTGCTCCATCACTCGAGGACTTGCGCAGTATAGATAACCTCACCATTGCCTATGTTGAAGCCATGTTAGATTAACGAGACATATCTTCCTCCCTTGGTAATGTGACTGTCAGTAGTAGGTCAATCAAGGGGTGTACGGAAGGGGGAGTCCTCTCTCCACAAATTGGATCTGGGTCCAGAATATATCAAAAACTCTCTTTTAGTATTTTCCGATGAAGTAAAGTTCTTGGAGGTCACCCTCGACAAACGACTAAGTTTAAATACTAATCTCAAAAATATCAACAGACAACAATGGCCTTATTTTTTATCGTACTGTAAAACATAAGCGTGGTGGGCTTAAATAGGGGCCCACTAGTAGCTGTGTATTGACGTTTTTCATACAAAAGTGAGCGGGAAACGCCCATTTGTATATGTATATGAAGGGCTGTCCACTAAATCGCATTTCAACCTAATATTGATTTTAAGAAAGATGTTTTCGTACATAACACAAATGTGGGCAGTGCGTTTGTATGGGGGCTACCCCAAAAAGTGGGCGGGTTCCATCCATTAATGTATATGTGAAGCGTCCGTCTAATAGATATTATTAAGTTGATATTGACTAAAATAAAAAAAGTTTATCAAGTGAGTTTGATTATATAGATTTCAGAACAATTTTTGAACTCGTTTCGAATTATATTGAATTTTAAAATTTTCGAACGTTCGTTTTTGTATCCAGTTATCCTGTATGTAAATGTCCGCTCGCAATATTATTAAAATTTTCATATTTTAAAACATTAAAACAACATTCTGAATATCCTTCAAATTTTAAACAGACTTCTGCAGACTGAATTTATAATTAAACTTATCACTAATGCTTCTGCTTTGCTGCTGCTGACGTTGCTAAAATTCATGTTCCATTGCACTAGTGTGGGAATTTGTTTATTTCCGTTAATTTCATTAGAAAAAAATCGATCTTGGTTTTCTATTCGAACAAAAACGCCCGCGACTTTTTCGGGTGGTATTTATCATATGGTTAATGATAACTTGGGACATAATCAAGGAGAATCTATATTTTCAGGTTTCAAGCTCTTAAAGTTTCCGAGATCTGTTGTCTCATAGATCCAAACGAATGGGCACACATGACTAAATCGACTCAGTTTCCGATGCTGATCAAGGATATTTACACTTTATAGGGTCTACAACCCCTCCTTCTGCCTGTTGCATACATTCGCACAAACTCATTGTACCCTTGTTCCTATTGATACTGGATATAAAACTTTGAGCTGCAATATCAATCACTCGTGTTTCCTCATGTTTATATATTTGTCAGCAGCTCAATAGAACTCTCTCGCTCACTCTCGGACTACATTTGACAAAGAACAGTAGAACGTAGATGAAAGGAGTAAGAAGCGCACAAGGCGTTAACCACAAACAGACAACTACTAATTGCTGCCCTGGTTGCGGTCAATCACCGCATGATACTATTCATTTGTTCAATTGCCCGACCCATCCGACACAATTGAGCCCTTTAGACCTCTGGTTACGACCAGAGGATGTTGCTTTTTTCCTAGACCTTGACACCTGAGGTTGCATTTCGGTCTGTCTTTCTCTTACTTTCACAAATATTGCTTTGCACTACTACATTCATTTCATATATAATAAATTGTGTATATATAATTTCCTGATACAGCTCACACGAAGCTGTTACAACAAAACCAACAACATACAACTAGCTACAAAAGATATATGTAGATAACAGTATTATTTCCCCTCTAATAAGTCATTTCCCATTTTTTGTTACACAATATTGGATTAATCTTTTGTATGTAGTTGACCAATTTCAAAACAAAAAAAAAAAATTAATAAATAAAATAATTGCTTTAGTAAATATATTCGTTAAATCAAAATAAATTCAAATTATTTTTGAATGGGCGTTATACACTTTATTTGTTAAATCGGGATCATTTTGATACTTTTGTTCCTTATGGTTATACTTTATAACCGTAAGGAACACCGTACCAACTTTCAAACCACTATTTGATAGATTGGATGAAGGAAAGCGGTTATAAGTGTTCATAATACATTTAATAAAAAATTGTTTCCTCGCATAGTAATACAAACCCATACATATATATTCCGTCCCAGTATCTATGTAACATAGGGATAGAATTTAATAGAAATCGGGGGCACCACAAAGTAGGCATATATGAACGACGAGACAAATTGATATAGCTATGTCCACGCGACCGTCTCTAGTTCTATCCGAGAGACAATAACTCTTTATGTTACGGAGTACTACTAGTTTAACTTTTGACTTAAAAATATAATTTATTAAGACACTAGCTGTCACACATTCTCATCCACCATACTCCTTATCAATTTCCAGAGTAGAATGTAGTTATGTACTTAAAATATTACTATTATTTTTGATGGGAAATAGTCGACTAAAAAAATGTTTTCTACCATAATTTTTTTACATTCTAGGCCTGCCAAATAATATCTACCATTAAGTTGGATAAACTCGACAATATAAAACTTTACTTTCATAGTTTTTTTTCTTGACTAATAGTAATTTGGATACTTGAGACTTGTTTAAAAGGTCATATAGATGAAGTAACTTTATCATATTACATTCAAATAGTTAATTATCTAAAAATTTATAATAAAACTGACAAGAAACTTAATGAAAAGTGTTTAAAACTTAGATTTTTGACAAAAATCTGGCATCTGCCTTAAATTGCCAATTCATAAAAAAAAAAAACAATTTAATACTCACGTGTAAAGAAAAAATCTGGCACTTGCCTTAAATTACCAAATCATAAAAAAAAGAACAATTTAATACTCACGTGTAAAGAAAAAATATATCAGTGTATAGGGATTTTAATTCTTCAGTTATAAGTTGATTCCAGTGCTGTGATATTTCTGTGAGCCACCAGTAATTTAAAACTGACAGGTCAAAATTTGAATGCTGTAAATTAGATTGTAAAATTTATATATTTTACATATTTATATATTAAAAGAAAATGTTGACTTGAATGAAACCGAAGCTTTAATAAGCTTTATAAAAATTTTAAATCGTATATGAGATGTATATATTAGATATGAGCTAATCAGTGATTTTTGAATAAGTGATTTCCGTGACTGATACTTTCAAATCACCGTGATTTTGAACTGCTACTGCGATCGCTAGGTGAGAAGCACAAAAAAAAAAAAATAAAGGTCTTCATGTTTCTTTTAACCTATTTTATTCCATTCTTAACTTTCTGCTTAACAATAAAAAATAAAAGTACGAAGAGAGAGCAGGTGTATTCTTTATTTAATTATTATTACTTATTATGAATTATTATTTATTATTAATTATTATTACTTTACGTTATTTTTCAATACATTTGTAATTTGCATTGACAAATAAGATCATTTTAAGTTTATCATCTTTTAATCGCATTCTTCTTTCATTTACAACAAGGCCAGCTTTTGAAAATAATCTTTCGCATGGTACAGACGACCCCAGACAACATAGCTTTTCACGTCCGATTTCTTTAAGGATTGGGTATTTATACCCATTAGCATGTGACCACTTAAGGGGTCGGAGTTTCGTGGAATGATATTTTCACCTAAATATCGTTACACCTCAACCAATCCTCATGCGGTTCCTGTGGCTTTAGGTTTCTACGTTGCAACCATAGCATCAAAATTGCTCCAAATCGCATTCTCATGCAACGGGTGTACTCTATTGTTAACGGCTGCTACCAGCTTTCTTTTGCGGTTTCCATTAAGGTTGAATCGCTAAAAGCTATCACGCTTGGATACTAAGAAACCAAACTTAAAGAAAAGACTTGGTGTTGTCAAAATGAGGCTTTGTAATGCCATTTTCTGGAGAGGATTAGCTTAAAATGGTACAAAAAACCATTCGAGATTGTGGGAGATAGTCAGAATCATTGGGCTACCGCGACAGGATATGGGCTTCTTACAAAAACCATGGGAATTGAGGCGGGAACAGGGTATTTTAGGTGGTCACCTGATTTGAATATATTTCAAGTGGCATATCCTCATTACAATTCTTTGAGACTAATTCCATAACTAATCACCATCAGGAATATTGTCCCTTTTGTGCCATTTTCTGGAGAGGATTGGCTTAAAATGGTACAAAAAACCAGAGGAGAGTTTGGGAAATAGGATATGGGATCCTTACAAAGATCTTGGGAATTGAGGCGAGAACATGGAATTTTAAGAAGTCACCAGATTTGTACATATTCTTTTGCCAACCAATGCTGATGGCACCGTCCATTCCAAAAACCCATTGGAACATGTATATCCCACATAATCCTTCCCGGGATTGACCAAGTGACATAACCTCATTCCAATTCTTTGGGACTAACTCTAAACTACATTAAACCGCAATCAGTTTCTGGAATATCGGCTCTTTTGTGCCTTTTCTGGAGAGGATTAGCTTAAAATGGTACAAAAACTCAGAGGAGAGTATGGGAGTTAGTCGAATTGAGAAACCTTCTCCTTTTTGAACTCAGAATTGGCTTAAATACGCCTTAGTGTGTCCAGGGAATAATTGATAGGGAGAATTCGCATCTTCTCTCGAAGGCCCTTTTACACGGGGGGTTTTGGTACATAAAAAACTCTGTACCAAATATATATATATATATATATATATATATATATATATATATATATATATATATATATATATATATATATATATATATATATATATATATATAAAAAAAAAAAAAAAAAAAAAAAAAAAAAAAAAAAAAAAAAAAAAAAAAAAAAAAAAAAAAAAAAAAAAAAAAAAAAAAAAAAAAAAAAAAAAAAAAAAAATATATATATATTTGGTATATAGAGTTTGTTATGTACCAAAAACCCCCGTGTAAAAGGGCCATCGAGAGCAGATGCGAATTCTCCCTATCAATTATTCCCTGGACACACTAAGGCGTATTTAAGCCAAATCTGAGTATGTGTATGGGCCGACACTAGACTACGCTTTTTACTCTTAAAAAATTAAATAAGGCACAAAGAAACACAGAACTCAGCATTGCTGGAGTACTACAAACCACACTGACGGAAGCACTATACGTTCTATTTCACTTACTACTTCTTGATCCCATTGTAATAGAGAGAAAGATATATATATATATATATATATATATATATATATATATATATATATATATATATATATATATATATATATATATATATATATATATATATATATATATATATATATATATATATATATATATATATATATAGAGAGAGAGAGAGAGAGAGAGAGAGAAAGATGTCCATATAGTTTACGCACTTGGATACCGATATTTAGGGAGAAATATTGAAGAAATTGAACGCTGGCGTACCTCTATTCCAGGAAGGACACGGCGGATATACCTATGACTACATGTAAGCTACGGATCAATTTAATCATGATCCGGTAACCGGACACAATGGAGTAACCTAAATACATGTAAAAACTTAAAGTTTAATTGACCGAATTGCAATCTCAAGCGAACAACCGCACTATTACGCCAGAAAAGATTACACATCTTCATTTTAATAGGACGTTTACGGGTCATTGGTTTATAGAAAGACAAACCATTAGGCCACAACTTCTGCAGACACAATTGTCCTCTATACTTACGCGAAGTATGAGCTTCATCTGCCATTTAGTTTTGTACAGTGCTCGATTTTGTCAGAACATCTCAATTGTTATTTTTATTTATTTATTTTTTTTTTTTTATTTCTCAATACTTCTAATATTATAAACGCGAAAGTTTGTATGGATGTGTGGATGTTTGTTACTCTTTCACGCAAAAACTACTGAATGGATTTTAATGAAACTTTACAATATTACTCGTACAGATCATATATCAGAATAACCCATAGGCTATAATTTAAGAAGATATTGTTTAAATTGGCCAAAATATAAAAATAAGTGTCACGTACGTCGGAAAAACTTCAGCCACAAGAACTGCATAATACTAGCCTGTCCTATCATAAGTGCCAATACAGGTAATATACAGTTAACATACAGTAGCGTCATCTGCTTCCATTAATGGTACTGTACTATCATTGTGTACTGTCTTATAACCGCTCGCCATCTGTCGTCAAAATAGTAGTAGCGGTTGAATCGGTTTGTTTCCGGAAACGAAAATATTTGTTTTCGAAAATGGAAAAAGATATCAACTGGATGAACGAATTGCATAGAAACAAAAACGAAAGCAAATGAGCAGCAGACGAGTGAGGTCAGACAACGTTGATGATAGTGTCCGTTTTGCGATTTTTCAAGGCACTAGCGATTTGTTAAAAACACACAATACCTGTATGTAATGTAATAGGTAGGATAATTGGAATTTTTTTTGTAGTTAGATACACAAGTTATTTCCCTTGTCATATCCCTTTTCTATATCGAGAAAAATTCCTATGTAATATTTCTTTTCTTCAAGGTTTGTTGAAATTTTATTAACTACCCTACGTATTTGTTAAATTGTTGAATGTTGTTTCCTAAATCCAAACTGATGGTCAGGTGTAATGAAGCTATTCTCAAGTATGGGTTGCAATCTTTCTTTGAATATTCTTTTTGTATTTTTGGAATCGGAATATTGAAAAAATGATGACTACCTGGAATACCATCTTCCAGTCTCTATTCTCAAGCTTTTTAAAGGAAAACTTTTCTGTTACGGTAGGTTTGTTTCTTTTAGCAGTTCCAGCCAATTCTCTCCAGAATATGCCACCAAAAAGAGGATATTCCAGCAGCTGATTGAGGTTTCCTGTGGTATGATTAGTCCCAAAGAATTGTAGTGAAGATTTGTCACGTCATCAATCCTCGGAAGAATAATGTGAGATATTCATGTTTCAATGAGCTTTTGGAATTGGCGCTTCAATCAGAAATGTTTGGCACTACGATATATACAACTCTGATGACTACCTAAAATACGATACCGCCTTAATATCCAAGGATTGACATACAATGGTACAAGAAAGCATTCGAGAGTATGGGAAATAATTTGAATATGGGCTCCTGTAAAAGCATATGGGCTCCTTACAAAAATATTGTGAGCTGAGACGGCAACATATTCCAAACTGCCTCAAAAATTTTCGAGTTTAAAGGAATATGACTACAATATTTTAATTTAAGTATTCGGTAGCAACTATATTTCAATTTAGCTTAGTTTCCAGTGACTGATGGAAGAACTCTTATTCACCCAAATACTTGAGTCACTTGTTTATTATTTAGTACTTACCCTTAATCTCTCTAAAAATATGTTTAATGAGTTATTTGTTCTCTGCTCGAAATAATCAAGTTTAAAACTTTGTGTGCAAATGTTACATTTAAACTTATATATTGCATTGGCAATTTCTTCTTCTTCTTCATATGACCATGCTGTAACAAAAGTCAACCTAAGAGAAAAAAATACATACGTATTTAAATATATAAACAATATAAAAAGTGCACTTTATTTATAGAAAAAATTATAAATCGCATAGAAATGTTATATGAGTATTTTAGGAATTAAAGGTTATTAATAAATATCTATATACGAGTATATAAAAAAGATTTCATGGCGGTGAGTGACTTCCCTTGAGAACGGCTAGACCGCTTAAAGTTTTTAGGGAAATTGCAAAAGTTACTCGAAAAATGGAAAATTCGGGAAACCTGAAACTGATCTTATCTATGGGATTTTTGTATGAACTTAATTTGTCATATATCAATAAATACTTGAAATATGGACCACTAGAAAAGTGGCCGGTGCCACTTCCTCCCATATAAGAGAAAGACCAAATTTGTTATATCTTAGCAATTATTTGACGCATTTGTGAAAAGCTATACCACTATATAAAAACACTTAATTTTATTTTTCACACAAAACTTAATGCAGATTCGTTGATCCTTTTTTCGATAGTCAAAAATTGTCAACCACACGAAATCACACCAATGTATGTAACCCGCGAATTTTGTAGTCACCTTTTTTAATCTAACAACCTAAAAGTGGGTTGTAAGATTGTAGGAGCCTACCCCTAAAAGTATGCCACGCCCCTTGATAATTATACGATACGTCATGAAGCCACCATGTCAAATATAAAGTTGATTTTGCCATGAAGTTTTTCATGAAAAATCACAAAAGTGGGTGGTGGGTTTGTATGGGGTTACCCCAATATGGAGGAATCAGATCTTTTTCTCTATATGGAAGGAGTTCGTCTACAAGAAACCACTATACTAAATTTTAAGTTGCTATTTATTGTAATTAAGTTTTCATAAAAAATTACAAAATTGGGCGGTAACTTTCTATGGGCCTACTGCGAAAAGTGGTCAATTTTGACACTCTATTAAACTGCAATAAATATAACTCTATGTACCAAATTTCAACCGGATATCTTAAAAATTGATATTCAAATAATACGCAACATCTATACAGACAGACATAGGGACATGTCAAATTCGACTCGTCCTAAAATACAGTATACGTGTATGTGCCAATTTTCAACTGGATAGCGTAAAAATTGGTCCAAAAAAAAAAATATATATATATATACAAACATACAGACTGACAGACACTTTATGGGGTATACGATGGCTCCTTTAATGCATTACAAACTTTCAGACAAACTGATAATACCATTTCACACTATGTGTGAATGGTATTAAAACCAACTATTTCTGGCTATGCTGCCTTAAAAAGAGTGCAAATGCGGGTCAAATGGCCATATTATGGGAGTTATATGTTGTTATGCGTTTCTTACACAAAATGTAATTTAAGACATCTGCGTATGGTCAAGAAGAATCTAGATGTTAGTTTGAAGTCTCTAGCTCTTATAGAGAGATCTGCTCTCTCATACATTCAGACGGACGGACATAGCTAAATCGACTCGGTGTCCGATGCTGATCAAGAATATATGGGGTATACTACGGCTCTATTGAATATAGTACGGCTCTTTCTGCATGTTACATACATTACGCGTAAACTTATTATACCCTTGTCCCTTTGAGTACAGGGTATAATTATGATTTATATTGGCAAAAAATATCATTGGCAACTCTGATGTCATTAAAAATGTCAAGGTTGTCATTCGTTGTTTTTGGGTAAACGGTCCTAGTCGGTTTTGACCCAACTAATATACACTTTTACAATGATTATAATACAATAATTAAAATGTACTAAATATTCAAACCCTTAGATCAATTAGATAGATAAAGGATACATGCCCATAAACAAGGTTTTAGCATATAATTTGATCCAGTCAACAATTTCATCTAGCAAGCGGTCGGTGAAAGATATAAGTTAATTGATAAGAATAATTAAATTGATAAGAAAAGCTAGATATTGAAAACACCTTGGGGGTGACTGACTTAAAAAAGAAAAGATTTATCCTAAAAAAGACGAAGTTGACATCACTAAACGTGTTAAAGTATACTTACTTCGTATATTTTACGAACGCCCTTCTTAAAAACGTCGAAAGGCTGTTTTCGACATCTCCTCGGTCTTGTAATTTTTTACGAGATGGTTTTCTAGTTTTGTGCCATCCCCATTGCTCGAGGTGAAGCAAATCACTACATCGTCGTCGCGATTTCGACTTTACATTATCGTCTTCTGATTTTAAAACTGACGGAATATTTTTATCGGTATTGCTATCGTCCGATATATCCACTTGAGTACATTTTCCTTCAATACTTTCGGTTATCGTTACCCTATTATTTTCAGCATGTGCGGCATCTCCTTTATTTATACTTTCATGGCATTTTTTGGTTGATGAATACGTGCCAGTGCTGCACAAATTTCGAAATGACATTGTAAAGAGCATATTGAAATTGTTTGAGGTGAGATGTCGATTTAAACTCAAAATATACGATCCAATAGACACAAAGTTTAATTGATCATCATTTAATATTGGCAAATTTGTTGGTATCTCTGGATTTTTTTCCATAATTTTATCTAATTTCATAATAATTAAGTTATTATCCACACTGTTTAATATGTGTGTCAGAAAGTTTTGCGGTGGATGCCCATACAATTTTTCAAAGAATGGTACCAATTCCTTGTATTTCGTAAATATTTTTAGCAAAATATTAAGTACGAGATCAGAATAACATTTATTACGAATTAACCCAACTGCAAGCGCATATGAAGACATTACATTATTGATTTCAACATATATGTTAAGCAACCCATTTTTCGCACTCCAATGATGTATGTTATGCATCAGACATGTTTCAAACACATATTCGGCCAATTCAAAGTTTGTAATTTGAAACATTAACTGTCCAAACCGAAATAGGGTATTAACATCTTTATTATCGATGTCCATTGCCTAGTATTAATAAAAAAAGTTATGTTTTATATTAAAACTATTGTAAATGCTTCTTACTTACCAAAAGAAAATTGAGTTTAGCCTTCTCAATATCTCCCTTTTCTTCAAATATAAATGCAATATGCTTATGACAACTGTAGCGAATAGTGCGTAGAGTTTTTGCATTTTCGCATACACCCTGAAAAAAAGTAACTTAAATTAATATATTTATGTATACCTATATCTTATATATATAAACATATGGAGATTCCCACAGAAAAGTGTACCATAGTCGCAAAGATAAACATTATCATAAAAAATTTTGTAATACGACGTAATCAAAGAAAAAAAAATATATATATATAATAATATTTTCTTATTTCAAAGTATTGCAAGTTTTTCTTCACATTTTTTGCATCATTACTTTTTTGAGTAGTCAATCCTGATTTCAAAAAAAAACATTTTTTTTTACGATTTTTACTAGAATTGATGATGATGATTTTTACGGATTTAACTCAGATTTGACAGTCTGTAACTTGCAACGATGTTCCAGGTGGGGTATCCTCGTCGGAATCCCAAGCGTCCGTCACAGAAATTTTTAATATTTCAGTAGCCACTGGCTATATTTTCCAGGTTATAAAAATAGACATGCTTTATTCAATTTTTGATATTATAGATATACATTTATTGTAGTTTCTACAGTTTCATGTGATTGTTATAGTATGTACGCGTTGTGTCTTAATGTTAAGTTTCCTTGATTATCTTATTTCGAGCGATTTTGGGTTGTTTCGTGGGATATATGATATAAGTGCATTCACATAAATTCAAACTCTTGATAGTGACAATTCAGCAACAATTCAGTCTTTCAGAAGATATTTCTAATTCATCTCAGTCTTATATTGAGATGGCATTAAATATTTTCTATTCAACTATTTTCCAGTATTTCGAAAGTAATAATCATCTTTACCCAACTATCCCGAATTCGGCTTGTAGATTGCCTTGGATTTCTTGTAATCTAAGGGCAATTTTCATGACTTGGAAATACAGAACGAGTTGTTAATGTCTGTTTCAGTGGTGGTTAATGGGTTAAGCTCGATGTGAGTGCTAATACTGTTTCGTATTTGGATCAGTTTGTTCTAAATGTTGTGAATTTATGAGGCTGCTTTGTGACGTCGCTAAAATAGCGACGCACAAAATATAGCTTAGGCTAAGTTTAAGTATTAGCGTCTAACGTAAGAGAAACATAAGAAGGCAGTGGAGCATTAAATATTAACGTAGAAATAATAATAGTATCAGTAGTAAGAATAAGTAGAAAAGTTTAATTTAAATCCAACGGCCACACCTGTTACAATCGTATAATTGATCGTTATCAAACGATTCACTCGATTACCGATGTTTAGCTATCGAATCGCAGCAGATGCCATCGTTATCGATGAGCAGTTATCGGCAGCGCAGCCGAGCTGAGAAACTGCATAAATTCAGCAGCACTGGCCGAAATTACGCAGTCAGTCTTCGTCCGCCGGTTAGGACGGTCGCAACCAGCAGTGGTAAGGATACTGCGGATTACTAATATTTCTTTCTGCTCTTCTCTTTTCAGCCGTAGTTCAGCATAGTATTTTGGTAACAGATACTATTGTAGCATAGATAGAAAGCACTTCTGGCAACAAAAAACCGTAGTTAGCCAATCACTTCTGGTAACAAAGTGCCGTAGATAGAAAGCACTTCTGGTAACAAGGTGCTGTATTTTGAGAAGCACTTCTGGTAACAAGGTGCTGTAGTTTGAGAAGCACTCCTGTTAAAGAGGTGCTGTAAATAGGAAAGCATTTCGGTAACGGGTGCGATAGTGAAATATGTATTCCAGAGTAGAATAATCTATGTTAAAAATAACATTAATGAACTTGTGAATAAAAATTGTAATATAAATATCGAAATACTTTGTCGTCTTATTTTTGAGAAGGATGTAGTTGACGAACAGGCCAGGTCTCGACATTGTATATAAATTTCTTTCGCGACGAATTTTGGACACCCGCTGATCTAACCGCAGCCTGTGACGTCGTTACAACTTTCCAGGGTACTTCATATTGTTGAAGATAATAAGTGATTGGTCTGCAGATGCAAGTGATTCTGCAGATATGAGACTAGTTGAAATCACGTTTGCGAACATATGCGATGAATTGTCTCGTACACAACATTGTAGCGTCACGCATAGGTGTATCTTTGCAGCAATATGTTGACACCATATCCCTTCGAGCACATTCAACGTCCCAGCTAAATTCCAATTATTGGCCCCATTGAGTATGGTTGGCTGTGCGTTGGTGTATTGATGATGTGATGGTATTGGCTTGTGTGATGCGCATTTGTGTTCTTTGTACCTTGCACCCAAAAGGGAACATTAAGCGGTAGGTGCGGCAGACCATATAAAGTATATACATTCTTGATCAGCATCGGAAGACGAGCCTATATAGACATGGCTGTCTGTCCGTCCGACCGTCTGTTTGAACGAACATATCCCGTAGACTATACGATATAGAATCTCCTTATTCTCTTATCAATGTGAGAATCAAGAAAATAAACTACCAATATCTAAACATTTCATATTCACCAGCATAAAAAATAAAGGAATAAAGCTAATTTGGACGCCCTAATCCGGGGGCCGGAGTGGTCCCCAATTTACTTCCGTATGATGTCTAATCGTTCACTTATTTTTTTGAATATTAAAAGGGAATTATGTGAATCTTATCTTAAAATTAAAGGGCACATCTGTAGAAATCATTGGAATTCTTGGTATGAAGACATTTTTTAAAGTCGGTATATGTTAATAATCGCTTCAATATTGCTGTACTCAGCGACAGAACTCTACGTATAAGACACTAATGTATTAGGCTAAGAACGTTTTTGAAGTTTGAAGATGAGAATAAAACTGACGATTGAACCGAGCTGATGCGAGCTTTACTGGCAATTCTTCACTTTGTATGGCGACCTCACATTATATGGCGACCATGACGGGACCATGACGAGGAGGGAATAAACCATCATGTCAGCAAGCGTCATGGCCCTTTACAACATCTACAGTGACATCAATTGGAACAATTCAAACAACACAAAAGTCACTGCGGACTTACCACCGATATAATTTAATACACAGATTATGCAGCAAAGCCTAACCAAAAGTTAACAATCAATTGGAATCTTAGTGAAAATTTACTGGACTGAAGTTTTTGCTACTACAGGTACTACAGCTGCTGTGAAGTTGTGTTATTGTTACTGGAATGAAACCACCAAAGAAGCCATCTAAAACAGGTGGTAAGAAGAATTTCATCAATAAAAGGTTGGCAACCATAATCCGCCACCAGAATAAAATTCCCGACGGGAATACGTGGCACCAGAACCAACAATTAGCACAGGAGCAGCAGGATATATATACGAGGCTACAGGAAAAGAAAGCCGGAACACCACTGGAGGTAGTATATAAACCGAAGTACTTCCCTGATTGCAGAGGCCCATTATACGAGTCTACGTGCAACCACACTTGTAACCAACCTGTGCAACCCGGCACCGGTTCCCCATAATAAAAACACCAGACAGACAAGAATACCATGAGAGCAGCCGACATCACTACAAAGAGTGCCCAACAGTGAACATTTGGGAGCAGCCGACAGCACTACAAAGAGTGCCCAACAATGAATATTTTAATATATTTTAAGAATAAATTGTAAAAGAATCCTTTGTAAAAACCACGCAGTTATGACCTGCAGGTTTAGCTTCAAATAGGAAGGGATAATTTGTAAAATCGATAATTCGCGATTATGGCGTGTAACGAATAATAATATTAACTCTTAATTTTTTTCCCGTCGTATGGACTATTTAATTTTTACCGATTATAAACTTGTAGTAACAATACTACCAATTCATTAATTTCATATATATTTACCGTTCCTTCCATCGGCGTATGGGTGTCGACAAGGAGAGGAGACACCCCAGGCTCTAATCCAAGAACACCGCAGAACCGCCTCGCACGGCAATTCTAATTGATAAAAATGTCTATTTTCTTCCGCTAACAAATTTTAGAGATGTAACCATCTGTGTTGGTAGAAATTGTAAAAGGAGTAGGCATTCAGGAAATTGTTCTTGCCTTTGCCTACTTCCCAGTGAATGAAGGAAATATATCAGCGCTTGAGGTGCAGCGGCTAGTGTGTCTATTTTTGGTGCAAAAACAGACAAATCATTGTTAGAAGTGATGCGAAAGGACATCACATCGTTTGGAGCAGCAATGGCACCAACAAAAGAGGTGAGTACTTTTTAAATTACCTCATGAGATCCCAGCTAGATATTGCAAATATAGGTTGTAAACCTATTTTGGTAACAGTAGTTACCCAAGAGGTTCTAGACCTCACTCTAACTAGTAGAGGATCTACGAACTTCGTATGGAATTCTCGAGTTTCAAACGAAGCCTCTCTCTCTGACTACCAATTCTTAGTTTTGAAATACCAGGGGCTGCAGACATTCTCTCAAAGGTATACCTTCCTCGTACAACTAGCTCGTAGCATCTTAGGTTGACGGTTTTTCGCACAGCATTCGCCCAACTTGTAAGCTGAAGCTGGGTACTGACCAGCTAAACGAAATTCTACTGAGTTCTTATTACGATCAGTCCACTTGAAACAAAAGGTTCCATGGAGGACTGATAAGTTAGCCGCCTTGCGACTAACGATTATGCACACACATACATTCAAACTCTTGATAGTGAGTAGAAGCCAACAATTCAGTCTTTTTGAGAACTTATATTGAGATAGCATTAAATATTTTCTATTCAACTATTTTCCAGTATTTCGAAAGGAATAATCATCTTTAACCAACTATCCCCAATTCGGCTTGTAGATTGGCTTGGATTTCTTGTAATCTAAGGGCAATTTTCATGACTTAGAAATAACAACCTGAAATTGCATCCACAAAAATGTTCATTCTTTATGCATGAAGTGACTTTCCTTGGTCATAAATGCACAGATAAAGGAATCTTGCAAGATCACAAGAAATATGACGTATAATAGCGTATGCATCACGTTCATTTACAAAGAGTGAAAGTAATAAAAGCACGACAGAACAGGAATTGGCAGCAATTCATTGGGCAATTATACATTTTCGACCATATATTTATGGCAAACACTTTACAGTGAAAACGGACCACAGACCCCTAACGTATTTATTTTCAATGGTCAATCTGAGCTCCAAATTGACACGCATGCGGCTCGAATTAGAAGAATACGACTTCACAGTCGAGTATCTAAAGGGAAAATACAACTTTGTGGCAGATGCACTGTCTCGCATTACAATACAAGACTTAAAAAATATATCAGCGAATATATTAAAAGTCACTACAAGCAATCAAAGTAAACAGAAAAAATCCTGCGCAGGAAAAGAACAAGTAGACTTGCTTAAGCAAACTCTTGTCAACGCTTCTAAGCCCAACGTACGAGGGGTACTATTTATATTTCGGGAATAACAAATAATAACAAACACTTTTAAATGAAAATGGCTTTATTGTTTTTCAAAATATTCCCCTTGATGATCAATACACCTTTGCATTCGTTCAAACCATTTGTTACAGCAGTTTTTCGATTCCTCTTGAGACACCTCCAAAACATGGTTTTTGAACGCTTCAACTGCTTCTTCGGCGCTCGTAAATCGTTGACCACGCAGTTTACCTTTGATATTCGGGAAAAAGAAGAAGTCATTGGGTGCCAAATCAGGACTGTACGGAGGATGAGTTATTAATTCGATGTTTTGACTGCTCAAAAATGCACTTGTTTGACGAGATGTGAGAGAGCTGGCATTGTCATGATGGAGAATGATTCGTCTTTGGCGGTTAGTTTTACGAATTTCTCCGAAGACTTCCGGCAAACAAATGATCGTGTACCACTCAGAATTGACCGTCCTACGTTGCTCAAGTGGAACAGTGGCCACCCATTCGGCCGAAGAAACAGGCGATCATTTGCTTCGCTATGCTTCTTCCGCGAACAACTTTTGTTGGATTTGGCTCGTCTTGGAATACCCATACGATCGATTGCTGTTTTGTTTCCGGCTAATACGCATATATCCATGATTCGTCACCTGTCACGATTTTATACACGTCTTTTGAAGTACCTCGAACTTTTTAATCATTTCCTTACACCAATCGACGCGAGCCTTTTTTTTTGAGCGATTGATAAATTATGGGGTATCCAACGAGACCAAATTTTTACAGATAATCGAATGTATTAAAGTGGAACTAATGTGCAAGGATGCCTCTATCTCACGATATGTCACATGACGATCTTGCATTATCAGTTCACGCACTGAATCGATGTTTTTGGGCACAACAACCGATTTTGGACGACATTCACGGAATTCGTCGGCGACCGAATTACGACCACGATTGAATTTACTAAACCAGCGATATATTGTGGTTTTTGATGAAGCTTTATCGCCATACAAAGAACTGAGTTCATTGACACATTCTTGTTGAGATAATCCACGTCGAAAGTTGTGCAAAATAATCCTCTTCAAATAAAACTCACTTTAAACAAAATAAATAGCAATTGTACATCAAAACTTTGTGAGTACGTTTATGCTAAGAAATGTCAAACTTTATTATGGTGTTGCCGAAATATAAATAGCAGCCCTCGTAGATGAAGTCATTGCAAATAAGAAAGTACGAAAAGTAGTGACCTTGCGTATAACAGAATCTAAATATTTACTGAAACATGGAAATAAAGTTATAGCAAGAATTGATGTTAGCGATCTGTACGCCAATGGGATTCTCGACCTAGGTCATCAGTTCTTCCAAAGGCTTGAAATGTAAGCCGGTATACTTGAGATCAGCCAACTCAAAGTGGCACCGAGCGAAAAGATCTTTGAAACAATTTCAATAGAATCTTTTAAAGAAATGGGCAATAATATATTGAATATATTAAGAGTAGCGATACTCAAGCCGGTGAACCTAATAAATAACGATAAAGATCGCGAAGCGATACTGTTTAGATTCCATGATGATCCAATTCAAGGTGGTCATACAGGCATAACTAAAACGCTAACAAAAATCAAAAGGCACTACTATTGGAAAAACATGACTCGTCATGTCAAAGAGTACATACGTAGATGCCATAAAAGCCTAACGTCCAAAACATTGAACCATACAAAGACACCTATGACCATTACAGATACACCAATAAGTGCTTTCGACAGAGTAATAGTGGATACTATAGGTCCGCTACCAAAATCTGATAATGGCAATGAGTATGCAGTTACATTAATATGTGACTTAACGAAATATTTAGTTGCCATTCCAATTGCAAATAAAAGTGCAAATACTGTCGCTAAAGCTATATTTGAATCTTTTATATTGAAGTTCGGTCTAATGAAGACGTTCATTTCGGACATGGGAATAGAATACAAAAATTCAATTATAAATGACTTGTGCAAATTTTTAAAGATAGAACGTCTACAGCACATCATCACCAGACTTTAGGTACCATTGAAAGAAGTCATAGAACCTTCAATGGATTTCTTGTAATCTAAGGGCAATTTTCATGACTTAGAAATAACAACCTGAAATTGCATCCACAAAAATGTTCATTCTTTATGCATGAAGTGACTTTCCTTGGTCATAAATGCACAGATAAAGGAATCTTGCCAGATGACAAGAAATATGACGTCATCAAGAACTATCCAGTCCTACATGATGCGGTCAGCGCTAGATGATTTATTGAATTTTGCAATTATTACAGACGTTTTATTAAAAACTTCGCCGACTATTCACGGCACATACCTAGATTATGTAAAAAGAATGTTCCTTTTGAGTCGACAACTGAATGCCAAAACGCATTCCATTATTTAAAAGATAAACTCATTGAACCCACTCTATTACAGTATCCTGATTTTCGCAAAGAGTTTTGCATAATAACTGATGCAAGTGAACAAGCATGAGGAGAGGTTTTAACTCAAAACCATAATGAACATCAACTTCCAATAGCAATGAATATATACGCTCATATATATCAGTAGATAGAACTGATTGGGACATATGGTTGCGGTATTTTGTGTATTGTTTCAATACAACACCATCTGTAACTCATAATTATTGTCCATATGAACTGGTATTTGGTAAAACCAATAATTTATCAAAGCATTTTAATAGCAGAGGTAGTATAGATCCTCTTGTATCTATTAAAGTTTGGCAGTGTTAGAAATGTACATTTTTCTTCTTTCTGACGCAGCTAGGTTCATGCTAACCGTTACAAAATGACACACGTTTTAATAATAGAAGTTTTTGTAGTTATGTCGTAAAAACATAATGGGACAAAGAGCAAATATTAAGTTTTGTTTTAAACTCGGTAAATTATTTGCTGAGACGAATTGGTAAAAAGTATATAATGATAACTGTATTAGTCGAACTCAAGGTTACACGTGGTTTAACGATTATATTTTGGGCGAATTTGAAGTGGAGGCTTCCACTAGTTCTTCGCCGATTTCCGGGGAGCCCAGGCGCAAAACGGCGAGTAATCGCACGCAAGCGACGCCAACGCCGTCGACACCGTCTTGCTCTTTCAAAGAAATGACAGCGCGGGCGCTACAGGACACCAAATCCGTGGGAGATGACTACGCTACGTTTGGATACTTCATTGCGTCCGAACTCCGGAGCCTTCCTAACGATCGCGCGGCTTATGTCAAGCGCAAGCTCACACGACACCTTGTAGATTTAATGGACGAAACCGCTGAATCTCTGGTAAGAACATTACAACATCGATTTCAATTAATTTCGTTTGGCTTTCTTTGCGATTTTAGCCGCCGCCATCGCAGTCAGTAGCGCAAAACTGCATTGTTATTGTGAATGACTACGAGGCAGAGAACAGCAGTCAACTGCTGAATATGAACAGAGCCGCACTCTGGAATAGTAGGGTTGGAGGCCGGGGTAGGGGGCTTCAATATTTAAGTTTTTTTATAATGCATACATATATTACACGTTACTTTCAAAATTAATACAAATGAACGAATACACATTATTTTTAATTGGTACAGTACGCTGCTGGTTCTTTGCTGTTTACTCTACTTATGTACCGTTTATTTACAAAAAGTTGTACTGCCACTCCTCCTCGCCTTCTTCAACAAAGAACGACACAAGGTATTCACCCAGAAGCACTTTGTATATCGCATAAAGCACATCCGGAACAATGTTTGAGATTGGGTTGTGCGGAATGCGTAACAGATATTGAAGACATCGGAAGTTATCCCCTGTGACCAGAAAACGAAGCGTCACCATAAGCCTATCCGCTGCTGAAATGGTTGCGCGCATCGCCGTGTCGTTTTTTGTAATTATCGGCGAAACCAATGCCATGAGATTATCAAATTGATCGATTGACATCCGCAAGAAGTTCTTCTCCTCTTCTCGCAATTCTTTGTATAATTTCGCACAAAAT
Source organism: Leucophenga montana (assembly GCA_035044765.1). NCBI lineage: Eukaryota > Metazoa > Arthropoda > Insecta > Diptera > Drosophilidae > Leucophenga > Leucophenga montana. Next base: position 26,044 of record JAWNNQ010001316.1, on the reverse strand, counting down.
CCTTCTTGGGCACGCCGCTCAACTCAATTCTTCTGCCAAACTTTACGCTGCTTCCGTCGTTCAGTTGGAGTCAAAGAAAAGGAGGTCGGGGGAAGTGCAGGGGAAGAAGTGGTATGAGACGTGGTGGTAGGGGAAGAGGTGATAGAGGAAGAGGTGGTAGGGAAAGGGGCATGGTGAAGGAGGGGCAGGGGAATGAGAGGGATTAAATGTTCTATACATTTTAAGTTGATTTAAGGGGGCAGAGGAAAGGGGCATTGAGAAGAAATGGTAAAGGAAGGGGAGGTAGGGGAATGGGGGAAGGGAAAGGGGGCAGGGAATTAGAATGGGAGGTAGGGGAAGGATTGTAGTTAAAGGAAGCAGGGAGGAAGAGGGATAGTGGAACGGAAGGTAGGATAAGGGATCATAGGAATGGTGGGGTATAGGTAGGAGAGGCAGGGAGAATGTCAGCAACGTACTGGGTACCATTATAGATAGAGACATGAAATTTTGTATACATGTTAATGGGATCGAAGAGGTAGGGAAAAGGGGTGGTAAAGTAAGGAGAGGTAGGGGAAGGGGCAAGGAAATGGGGCAGCGTAAGGGGTGGTTGGAGAAGGGGTGAAAGGGACAGGAGTAGAGAGGTAGGAGAATTGGATGTAGAGTAAAGGGGCAGGAGGATGGTGGGGTAGGGGAATGAGTGGCAGAGGAAAGGAGAGGCAAGGGGAAGGGCAGCAACGCGCCGGGTACGTAAGTAAAATAGTAATAAATTAAAAAAAATGCATTCAAAAGACGGTGACTGCATTTATGCAGCCTAACAGTCCAACCGATCGAGCTTAAATTTATAGAGAAAGGTCAGGATAGGGTTCCTGTGAAATATGATCGCGGTCGGTGGTATTGATATGTGAAGGGGAATATTTCAAATACTAACATTACAGTATGCCTTGACTTGCCTCATAGAAAAAATTTATGTTTAAATTTTAGTATAAAAATTTCAAAAAAAAAAACAATGTAAATTATACGCCTTGAACAACTCCGAATCAATGCATCCTACTTCAAAATCTGAAAGTGAAAAACTTGATGTACACATTACGCAGCTTCAAAGCGACGCATCTGCTTTAAGAGCATCTGAAACTGAACAACGTGACAAGTCAACGTGTGTTGAGAATTCATTGGAAAATAACCAGTCATTATATTTTCCTTAAAAAGTTTGCTGTTGTGTAATACAAAATTTCCAATTTTTAAAATAAATGAAAAATCACTTCACAAAAAAAAAACCGGCCAAGTGCGAGTCGGACTCGCGCACGAAGGGTTCCGTACCATTATCTATAAAAAAAAATCATGTCTGTTGTGTATGGGAACCTCACTTAAATATTTGTTTTATTTTAATTTAATTATTTATTTGTAAAGTGAATATATAACTAAATGTTCTGTGAATATTTCAATTGTCAACTTGTTGCCGTTATCAATAACGAGCAGAAAAATTACGTTTGTTGTATGAGAGCCTAAGGCCTATTTATTTTATTCTGTTTTTTAGTATTTACTGTTATAGCGGCAACAGAAATACATCATCTGTGAAAATTTAAATTATCTAACTATCACGGTTCATGAGATACAGCCTGGACAGGCGGACAGACAGCGGAGTCTTCGTAATATGGTCCCGTTTTACCTTGGTACGGAACCCTAAAAAAACAACCAGAAACACGTTTATGTTATACTTATGCAAGCCAGAGCAAGAATGAATCATTATTCGAAAATTTATCTCGTTTTATTTTGAATTTCTTTACTGGTTTTGGATTTAATTTTTATCACTAGACAATTTAAAAATACATCACCATTATCATATTTTTAAGTGGACAATTTCAATTAATTTTCAAAACACATAGCCTTTAGTACGCATCACCTTTAGTATTCATCAGGGAACTGCAAATGCTGCCATATTTGCGACTTAGCGTATACGGACAGAAAAAGTGTCGTGCGCATTACCATGATACATGCATGCCAACACACAAGCTTAAAATAATGAAGTATATTAGTTTGTTTTGTGTGCACGAACGTGTGTACGCACGTTCGTTTTGAATTCGTGTTTGTGTTGTTATCTGCTAGAGATGAGCTAGCCAGTGATTTTTGAGTAGCAGCGATTATCCAGATTAACCAGTCTTCTTAAATCTAAATTTCTGAAATACCCAGTCCCGCCTCAATTCCCAAGATCAGATTATCGTGACTGCTACTTTGAAATCACCGTGATTTGCACCTGCTACTGCGAGGACTGCTAAAAAAACCCCATCATTTTACCTATTTTTTTATTAAACCAGTCTTCTTAAATCTAAATATCTGAAATACCCTGTTCCCGCCTCAATTCCCAAGATCTTTGCAAGGATCCCATATAGAAGTATTCCTTACAAAATTTTAGGAAGTCATCGGGTTTGGATTAATTTTGGTGCCAACTATTTCTGATTTCATTTCCAATTCCAAAAATTGACCGGATCATCTATTTTTCACATAGTCCTTCCCAGGATTGATCGAGTGCCATAGCTTCACTACTTGTAAGGCAATATTGCGTTAAAAAGCAATATTATGCTGAAAGAGTTGTGTTTTAATGTCATTTTCTAGAAAGAAAAAACCCAAGAAAATTTCACAAAAACATTTAATTTTCTCCTCCAGTAAAAGAAACCAGATGCCAGCAGAGATAAAAGCCAACGAAGCATAGAGATTGAATTCAAAACAAGTGCACACACTGTGAACAATACGTATACGATATAATATATCAGTTGAGCGATATTTAATTACCTATTATTCAATCACCGCGACTGAAAATCACTGAATCAGTTGCTACTCGATATTGTAATTCACGGTGTGAACACTAGGTATTTGATATATCAGTTGAGCGATAGTTAACTGCCTGTGATTCAATCACGGCGACTGAAAAATCACTGATATCAGTAGCCACTCGATATTGTAATTCACGGTTTATCAGTAATGTATCATGCATATCATAATCTTGATACGTTGTTACTTTTTGTGCTGCTAACACTACATGAATGATATATTACTCATACGTTAAATATCGCTCAACTCTAGTATGCACTAACTCTTATGCAAAATATGGTCCGATGAATGCATGTCCAACGATTGGAATCTCGGTGTTATTTAACCTATCATCAAGAAAGGAGACCCCGCTGTCTGCGCGAACCTCCGGTCAATAAGTAACCTATCAATAGGATATAAAATTCTGTCACGCGTACTCTGTAAACGGCTGGAGCCATACACGGATGCACTGATAGGCCAGAACCAGATTGGCTTCAGAGCAAAGAGGTCGAACAGTGATCAAATTTTCACTTCTCGCCAAATCCTGTAAAAAAACCCGTGAGTGCAACAAACACACACCACAACTACTTGTCAACCACTTTCGACACACCGATCTGAATTTGGTATCCCAGCAAAGATAGTTCGTCTTTGCACGATGACGCTATCATACAACTAAAGCGTCGTCAGAGTAGGAAAGAATCTCTCCCAACCCTTTGATACCAAAATAGGTTTCACGCAGGGTGATGCTTTATCGTGCGACTTTTTTAATCTCTTGACAGAGTACAATGCCAGTGCCCATACGTAGTACGGTCGGACACGATCTTCCATAAGCAAGTGATCTTACTCGCATATGCTGATGATATTGACATCATCGGCATGAACGACTGGCGAGCAGGGTGTTCTCGGAGGACAAGACGAAGTACTTGGTGTCCACTGGCAGACCATCTCTTGGACGATCTCTGAGTATGGAGATTTTCAACTTCAATGTTGAGAAAACTTCGTCTATCTAGGAACAGAAATTGCTAGCGACAACAACGTCAACCTAGAGATTAGACGAAAAATCACGATTGCTAATCACTGCTACCTTGGGCTCAGCAAGCAAATTGGAAGTAGAGACCTCACTCGAAGTACGAACATAAAAATCTATAAGACACTGATAGCCCCCATCCTGCTGTATGGCGCAGAAGCATGGACCTTGACATCAACGGTTACAGCGTCTCTATTAGTGTTCGAGAGAATCTGCGTAGGATTTTTGGTCCCCTTCAATTTTGGGTCGAGTTAAGGACCCGAATGAACCACGAGCTGCATTAGCTGCATGATGGTTGACATAGTCCAGTGCATTAAATTCATGCGGCTGCACTGGGCTGGTCAACCCAGCACTAAAAGTTCATAACGGAAACCTAGACTTGATTAGTGGACGGCGACAGAGATGATGTTCGAGCTTAAGAAGGCAACATCAGGTCTATTATTATCTGCAAGAGCTCTGGATTGGCACTAAACAAACAGCAAATGGTGCGCTTTCCTATATGCGTCATTGACAGTTAGACGGTTGTAGAGCCACCTAAGTAAGATTTGAATATCACAGAGAAATTTCGTATGTAGTAGATTTCATTCAAAGCAGTGTTAAATGCACAGACGAGTTTTGTGACAAGCAAAGTTGTCGTAAATAACCAAAATAGAGTACAGACATGTACGTTTCTGGAGAATTGTGCAGTAAAAGGTTGTCCAAATCAGCCCAAGTGGTTGTATCAGTTACATATGTAAGAAGTATATGCGCTGTAGCATGTGATGACCCATCTCTGTGTCAGCGCCAGCGATTGAGAGCAGCGGTGTTTATTGAGAGCGACGTCAGCGTATAAGAAATGAGTCATCAGTTGTTGTGTGAGGTCAGTTATCTCGGACGGTCGTCACAAGTAGTCGTCAGTTGCAGTCGACACAGTAGTCAGTTGTCACAAGTCGTCAGTTGCCAAAAGAATTAATCGTGAAGGGTTTTATATTTAGAGATTATTATATTTAAAGAATAATTACTTTATTAACCTGCATATCAAATTACTCATTAAATACTTAATAAACAATTTAATAAGAAACATTACATTCTTACATTTGGTGGCTCAACCTAAAAGGCTCAACCAGTTTAATCCGGTCGTGTAACAGTGCAAATATCAGACAATATCAATTTTTGTTGTCTTTGCCTAAAAAGCAATTAGCAGCTGTCGCAAAAAACTTTAGTGCATGCTGAAAAAACTAAAATAAAATCTAACAAAATTGTAAGAAAACAGAAATAACTGTAGTCTTCCAGAATTACGGGACAAACAAATCAGTTGAATCACACATTTCCATGCAAGCGAATGAACGTACGCGATTGCAAAAGAAACAAGGAAGAGACGCGGCGGCAGAGAAAAAAGTGACAAAAGAACGGACACCAGCAGCAGCAGCAAAAAAAAAAAAAACAACACCAACGTCCACGTTCCCAAGGACGAATGGGTTTTCCCCCCGGACCGATCTGCCAAAGAAGACTCGTGCAGTCAAAGGTTATATGTACAATTTTTTATATGGATTCAACAGTTTTGTCGGAGCAACAGTTGAAAATACTCCTGTGCCGCTCCGGCATTGAGAGGAACCCGGGACCTTGTCCCTGGTTCTGCTGTTTGTGGGAGAAAGATTTTTAGGAATGTAACCTCGGTCCAGTGTTCTAGATGTGGCAGATGGTGCCACCTGAGATCTTGTTCGGGCCTCCAATCTCATAGAGACTGGTCAGAGCAATTCGTGGCTAACTGCTGCTTAGGTAACTGTAATTCTGATACCAGTGATAGCACAGTTTTTGTACCCACATCTAACACAACTGCAACAACTACCTCCTCACAAGCAGCTGCCGTTGCAAGCTGGGTATGCTCCGTTTGTGGCAATCAGATACATCTCAATGTTTTATCTGTGCGATGTAACGGCTGTCACAATTGGTGTCATGTGCGGAGGTACACTGTTATAAGATCTCATAGAGATTGGAGTGCTGACTTCTTAGCGTCATGCTGTCTATCTGTACATAGAAATATGCTTGTCCCGGTATGTGTCCAGGTCACCCGTGCGGTCGTCAGTTCTGTAGTTCTACGCAGTCTTGACCAATCCTCCCGCCGCCCGTCAACAAATTATGCGTGCTCTCAGTCCATCAATTGAGCAGTGGTTTAACTCTTTTAGAGTTATGCAGCTCAATTTTAATGGTCTGCGTGGGAAAGTGGCTGAGATTGTGGACTACATGGAGCGTCATGACGTCTTAATTGCAGCAGTGCAAGAGACCAAGCTCACATACTCATGGGAAGATTTTGTTGAATCGGATCGTCGAGTCTTTGTGAACTACTGAGTTTACACGTTGTATTGATCAATCAATCAGCGGTCTGTTGCCTCCCAATGATGTTAAGGTAGGTGAAAGAATTCTTAGAGACGCGATCACCAAGGCTGCCAATGATCCGGGTGACCGTCGTATTGCCTTGTTGTCTCGCAATGTGAATAATCTCGTTGCAAAACATAGAAAACCATTGGATAATTGTGACTCGGGTTCGCGAAGTTTGTGGAACACTATTAAAATGATATCGGGTGCACCGCAGAATAGAGTTCTTTCATCTGTCACATTTGTGGGAGTGCTAATAGGATCGTCAAAGCAGTGGGCCACCTATTTCTGCAGACAGTTTCTGCAACACCCTTCTCAGCAGAATAGGTTAAAGCGTAAATCCATACGTCACATTAGAAGGAAAAAAAGACATGACAATTTGGTGGATTTTACATGTGAGGAGGATTTGGCTGCTATAGGGAAACCAAAATCATCCAAGGCACTCGGCCCAAACGGCATTTCAATGCTGAAGCTGAAGCACCTTGGGCCTATAGCGGTAGTATGCATGTTTTATGGAAGGTAGCCAGGATTTTACCTCTCTTAAAACCCGGCAGTGAAGCTGAACTTGGTTCCTCTTATAGGCCCATATCGTTTCTTCCACCTGTAGTGAAAATCCTTGAGTCATTATTACTATCTTCAATGACAGAACACTGCCTTTAGCAGATCATCAGCACGGTTTTAGGAAAGGTCGTGGTACGACTTTAGCACCAAGCGAAATCACAACTTTTATAGCTGATGGACTTAATAAGCCGAGGCCATGCGAACGTACAGTGATGGTGGCTCTAGACTTGAACAAGGCATTTGACACAGTTGCAATCTTGTTTCGAGACCTGGACTCCACCTCACTACCCGATAAAACGAAACGCTGGCTATTGAACTATCTTAATGGTAGCAGGGCATACGTTGAGTTCAGAATTGTGAGGTAGGGCTGTCGTAAGTTAAGATAGGTGTTTCGCAGGGTGGGGTTCTCGCTCCTCTTCTGTTTAACCTTTATTTTGCAAAGATGCCCCTTCCCCCTTCCCATATAAAACTAGTGACCTATGCAGGTGATTGTTCTGTTTTATCCTCGGGCGTGAAAGAAGATATCTGTGCGAGAATTAACATCTATTTGGACAATTTATTAAATTTTTTCAATGCTCGCAACCTTAGGCTTTCAACTCATAAGTCATCTGCCTCCATTTTTACTTTCTGGACTAAGGAGGTGAGGATGGAACGAGATGTCTTTGGTGGAGGTCTAAGGGTTCCTACTGTTCAGTACCCGATAATATTAAGAACTACATTTGACCCCTTGCTTAGATTCTCGGCTCATGCCACCAAGACAAATAATCGTCTTAAGTCGAGAAACAGGGTGTTGAAAGCGCTTACCGGATCTTCTTGGGGGTAAGGTCATGGAGACTATAGTAACAACTTATAAAGCTATTGGACTTTCTGTCCTAAATTACGCTGTTGCTGTATGGACCCCTTTTATACCAGGGTCCATAATTTTTAAAACGCAAAAAAATTTTAGTAGGATGAAACCCATTGGAGAAGGAAGAAAATATTACAAAAATGAAAGGAAACATAAATTACGGGCGATCTGTGGTCGGGAAGGGGGGGAAGTTTTTAAGGGTTAAAAACGGTTTATCTCGATTTCCGGCAAAACTACAAGTCCAATGAAAAAAGTTAAATAGGAAAGTTGTAGGTAATAAAAAGATCTACAACATTTATTTTTACACTTTTTTCACATAATTTATGTGAATTTCAAAATTTATGTGAAAAATTCAAATAACCAGCTTTTTGGTTTTTTATTTTTATCTTTTACAAAAAAAATTGTTTTGCACAAAATTTGGTGTAAACTTTGCTTTTTATGTCCCAAACACACTGTAATTTTTTTATTTAAAATATTTATTTTTTCACCTTATACTGAATTAATATCGAATAATTACCATAATTTTCAATCGAAAATTCTTCTCTCAAAATATCTGTTTCTTTTTTAAAAGTCGGTGGGCTTTTTGTTCGTTGAAATCTCTACTTTCGTATGGTGAATGGAAAATGCAAAGGAACGAAAAAACTCGAATCCGAATTTTTTTTTAATAATAAATATTTTAAATCAAAAAAAATAAAATGTGTGTTTGGGACATAAAAAGCAAAATTTTCACCAAATTTCGTGCAAAAAAATTTTTTTTCTTAAAGATAAAAATAAAAAACCAAAAACTTGGTTATTTGTATTTTTCACATAAATTTTGAGGTTATGTGAAAAAAGTGTAAATACAAAAGTTGTAGATCTTTTTATTACCAACAACTTTCCTATTTAACTTTTTTGCATAGGACTTGTAATTTTGCCGGAAATCGAGATTAACCGTTTTCCCCCCTTCCCGACCATAGATCGCCAGTAATTTATTTTTCCTTTCATTTTTGTTATATTCTCTTCCTTTTCCAATGGGTTTCATCCTACTATAATTTTTTTTTTCACTTTTTAACATTTTCAAAGGCTCAGCACTGGTATATTTCCTAAGTAAGACTCAATGGCAATGCCTGCAAAGAAGTCAGAATAGTGCGCTGAGGACTGCCACTGGTTGTCTGCAAATGACCCATGATGCTCATTTGCATAATGAAGCGATGATACTGCTTGTTCTCCAACATAATGAGCTGCTTTCGAAGCAGTTCTGGTTGGGTGCGTACAGACGTGATCCGAACCATGGCACCCTCACTACATCAGAGCCTACCCGAATAAGATCTGATATCAGGATATATAAGACGAGTATAAATCGAAAATCTGGAAGAATCCAATTACATAAAGATGCAACTGAACAAGCTATACTCTCTTATTGGGACAATATTATATTACAACAACAGCAACGTCCAAACGTTGTGCAGAAGAGAAGCAGCGAACAAGAACAAGAGAGTGCGTCGTCAGTGAATCATTTATCTGTAGAAACGGCAATAGCAAAAAGAACCCTAAACAGAGTGAACGATCTAGTGCTGAGAGGCAAAGAAGAGAAAGCCCAACAAAATATACAGGTAGTTGAAAATTCAAACATGAACGTGCAACTGTTGGCGGGACAAAATAATAATACTGTGACTGTGGAACATTTCGCCAAAATAATACCTGACTTTGATGGTGAGATTATACCAGTGAAGCAGTGGTTCAAAAACTTTGAACATAACGCTGATGCTTACGGCTTAAATGAAAAACAAAAGTATTTCCACGCTCGCGCAATATACTGTCGGAATACTGTCCGGTATAGCATAGTTATTTTGTTATAGTATGAAGAACTACGTCGTGTAATTGAAAGTGAGTTTGAACGGACATACATCAGTGCATATATACACAAAAAAAAAATAAGCAAACGGCAGAAACGAAGTGACGAAAGTTTTCACCAGTACTTATTGGAATTAAAAAGATAGTTGCACTTGGAAAAGTTGACACCGAATCAGTGATACGCTACATTGTGTGATTGCTATTATAAATTTAATTTATACAGGTACAAATCCTATAAAGAGTTGCAAGAAAGATATGATATTTACCACCGACAAAACATGGACCAAAACACGTCAGCACAATCGGTCTACAAAAAGAACACGGATCATGCAAAACACGAGGTAAAAATGCACTGTTTTAATTGTGGATCGACAGAGCATTTGCGGAAAAGTTGCACGGCTGAAACAAAGTGTTTCAATTGCAATAAATTAGGACACATTGCCAAATACTGCCTGAACAAACAACAAATGGTTGTGGTGTATAATCAGCTTTGTCTCAAAGAAGTTTTGTTAAACAACGTCGAAATGCAGGGTCTAATTGATACAGATGCCGATGTGTCAATTGTGAGGAAACACATATGCAGCAAGTTAAACAACGTCGTCCTACAAAAATGTTTTTCGAGCTTCCGTGGTCTAGGTACGGGTGTCACTCGCCCGAAATGTCACTTCACAGCAGATGTTACGATTGATGGTATGCAGACAAAGCACAAGTTTTTTGTCGTCACGTGCTGCTTGTTTATGACTTCACAAGCAAATTCAACTTAATGTCAACAGTAGAAGGGTATAAGTTTTCTCAACTACATGAGAAAACTTATCTGGATGAAAATCAGGTGCTCGACGAATATGCATAGACTATCGAAAATTAAATACGATGGTGCTTAAAGACTGTTTTTTCGGAACTTGTGTCCTGGAACAGCTGCAAGCGGCGAAATACTTTACTGTGATGGACCTGGAGAACGGATAAGTATATTTAATGTAGTTGAAACAAATACTGACATTAATGTACCCCCGCAGTTAAACACGCAGTGCAGTCGATGATTGAGAAATACAATCCAGTTGAACCTGTTGCTGAAAGTCGAGTCAAGCTGGAGATTGTACCAGATGGTGAAATTCTACCATTTCGACACTCACCAAGTCGTCTACCTCCAATTGAAGCAGAAGCGGTATCAGTGCAAATTGAGGAATGGCTCAACGCAGGCATCATTCGTCCGTCAACTTCTAATATAGCCAGCCGTATAGTAGTTGCCAAAAAGAAAGATGGTGCTCGACGAATATGCATAGACTATCGAAAATTAAATACGATTGTGCTTAAAGACTGTTTTCCGGAATTTGTGTCCTGGAACAGCTGCAAGCGGCGAAATACTTAACTGTGATGGACCTGGAGAACGGATTCTTTCATGTTGAGGTTGAAGAGGATAGCAAGAACAGCATTTCACAGCATTTGTCACGAAGGACGGACTTTTTGAGTTTAATAGAGCTCCGTTTGCTTTTGTAACTCGCCAGCTGTGTTCATCAGATTTGTCAACGACGGAAAGGTGCTAAATTTATATATGGATGACATAATCATACATGCAGCATCAGCCGAGGAATTTTGCAAAAGATGAAAAAAGTTTTCGATACAGCAGCACTTGAAAATAAACTGGAAAAAGTGACACTTTCTACAGTCGACGATACAGTTTTTGGGACACACAATCAAAGATGGAGAAATAGGGCCAGACAAAGAAAAGACGAACGCAGTCAGTAAGTTCCCAAAAATATCAAGGCAATCCAGGTATTTCTTGGATTAACTGGGTTTTTTCGCAAATTTATTAAGGACTATGCGCATATTGCCAGACCGTTGACGAATCTATTACGCAAGGACGCAGTCGGTTAAAAGACGCTTTGATCCGAGAACCAATTTTAAAGATTTACCGTCGAAACGCTGAAACTAAGTTGCATACAGTCGCATCTAAAGACGGATTTGGTGCGGTTCCGTTGCAATGTTCTGAAGGACAACAACACCCCGTATTTTTTTGGAGCAAAAAGACAACAGCAGCCGAATCCAAACAACATAGGAGGCAAACGATTGGAGGCAAAAGCAGTATTTTTATCATTAAAAAAGTTTCGTCATTACCTGCTGGGCGTACCATTCAAATTGGTAACAGACTGTGCAGCATTCAAACAAACGTTGAACAAAAAAGATGTCCCGCGAGAAGTTGCGCATTGGGTGTTTTATTCAGGTGTTACTCGTCATTTCAGAAGTCTCAGCACGAATTAAGAAAGCACCACCAAACGATTCCCTGATCAATGCTGTTACAAAAATATTATCCAGCCAGCCATACGAAGGATATAAAATTAAAGGCGGTTTGTTGTATAAAGTAGCCAATGGTAATATGTTGGTAATCCCAAAAATTATGGAGGACATCATTGTCAATGCTCACAACGATGGTCACTTTGCGGTGCAAAAGACTATGCATTCCATACAACAATACTTTTGGATACAACATTTGGAGGGAAAGGTCACGCAAATCATTTCTAATTGTGTCAAAGGCATAATACACAATAAGAAGCTTCACAAAAAATAAGGAAAGCTACAAGTCATCGACAAAGGATATAAGCAATTACATACTTTGCATGTTGATCATCTGGGACTGAAGGATGCAACTTCAAAACAATACAGGTATATTTTTGCGAATGTAGACGCGTTTTCCAAATTTGTTTGTTATACCCAACTAAGCCGACAAGCTGCGAAGAAGTTTTGTAGAAGTTAACAGAATGGTCTACAATTTTCGGTTCTCCAGTTCGCGTTATAAGTGACCGAGGCCCAGCTTTCACAGCAAAGATGTTTGAGGAATATACTAAAGAAAACAGCATCGAACACGTCTGGTGTACTACAGGTGTTCCAAGAGGAAATGCACAGCGATTGAGAGCAGCGGTGTTTATTGAGAGCGACGTCAGCGTATAAGAAAGGAGTCATCAGTTGTTGTGTGAGGTCAGTTATCTCCGACAGTCGTCACAAGTAGTCGTCAGTTGCAGTCGACACAGTAGGCAGTCGTCACAAGTCGTCAGTTGCAGTCGTCACAGTCGCAGTTGGCAAAAGAATTAATCGGGAAGGGTTTTACATTTAGAGATTATTATATTTAAACTTGCATATCAAAATACTCATTATTAACTTGCATATCAAATTACTCATTAAATACTTAATAAACAATTCAATAAGAATCATTACATTCTTACATATATGTTTCCGGGAACTGATCCTTGGTTCTTTTTGTCCTATGATGAGTGTACTGACCTAATACTGACCTAAGTAGCTCCAATTCTATTCAATATTCACCAATCCTCCCGCTGCGAGCACCAATTAGCGTGCTCGCAGTCGTTCAATTGAACAGCGGCTTAAGTTTTTTAGAGTTTTGCAACTCAATGGTAATGGTCTGCGTGGGAAAGCGGTCGATGGAGCGTCATGATGTCTTAATTGGAGCAGTGCAAGAGCTCACAACTCATGTCGTCTTGCATCTTTAGCTGACTTCAATATAGTCATATGGTATAGGTTTAGCTCGGTCGACATTATTTATTTCTAGAGACACAATGTCTGGCTGTGAAGTCCGGAGATATGGAGATTGCGTTTGTGAACTTATATCTTGAGCTACATGTTGCAAGGGGTTCATCGAAATATTCTGGCTGATTTAAATGTACACCATAAGATGTGGTTTTCGGAGTTGCCTATCGACGCTCTTACGGAGGTACTGGTGAGTAAGGGTTTTCCTACCAGTTATTAGAACATAATTTTCTTCGAAAAATGAAGCAAAAGAAAAGCACTACCTTTTCTGACATGTATCATATAATGAATTAAAACTATAGTTTAAAGCTTTAAAATGCTGTAAGAGAAATTAATAAATTATACAATAAAACAAAGTATGATTCAGTACATAAAACATTAGCTAAAATATTTGTGGTGTACATTCGAAAACTAAATTTTTATTCATTTTTGTCATTCGAATCAACTGATCAAGCAAACTTAGATATTTTGACAGTGGTTGTCAGTACGTGGATACCTCGAAGAAATATGTCCAGTTAAACGCTTTTTGACAGCGTACAAGTAACTACTCATGCAGTGCTCTAATACTCGTACATACATACATATAAATATATCTTATTTCTTGAATTCATATTACATACATATATTTCATACATTATAAGTTAACAAGGAAGTTAACAAACGACCCTCGCATGAACTTATCGAACAACCCGTGCGTCTGAAATGCTGACGAATCGGATTCCACATGCAACGTGCTGAGAGCGTAGATCAACAGCCGGACGCTTGTTTATGTCGGTACTTTCCACTTATGTCTTTAGCATTAGTTTCATATTCATTATTTTAGTTAAGTTAGTTTTGTATTTGATTTTGAAATAAACACTGCTTATAAATATACAACTCCGGCAATTGCCGTTACTGAACATATTATTATAATTATTTCATTGCTGAGCCGCAAGGCCAGCGATTGGAAGGATTGTCATCTTCTCAACGTAATCATCAAAATATATTACGCCACCAACCCCATCACCTGCGACGACGACCTGGAAACCCAGCATCATCATCTCAGCGGGCAAAACTTAATTATTGGCGCCCAACAGGATTTAGATTAATTTAAAAAGGTATCACGCCCCTAAAAACATGTGACTGTGCCACAAAAGTACTGACTTCAAAAGGAAATACATATAAATAAAAGAGACTTGTAGTAATTTGGCAGCGCGAAAGTGTACATTGCGCTATTTGATAAATATTTTTATTGGATTTCATTAAGTGTGAAAAAAAATGTAAGAGAGTGACCATTGACCCAAGTATAAAATGCGAAAAGAAACTAGACATCGTGAAATAATCCCGACATTCAACAGGAATCACGAAGAGTATGTCTCTTGGAGGCAATCTGCTGTAGATGCGTACGAAGTTTTCAGACGATACACTGGTAGTGAGGGAAGCTGGCCAAGTTAACAAAAAAAAATTGTGGAGCAGCATGAGCACTACTTACGTCACACAGTACAGTGCTTAATTTTGACGCGATCATAGATAGACTTGATTGCACATACGGACAAAACGTCCCTACGCGTACAGTTAGAACAGAACCGAAAACCACATCTTCAACAGTTAGAAATGGTTAGGCAGGGTAACCTCGACCTAATCGAGTATTATGACGAAGTCGAGAGGAAACTCACGCTCGTCACTAACAAAATAGTTGACACATAACGAACAGGCAGCAGCTATTCTCAATGAAGAAACTAGGAGTGATGCCTTACACGCCTTCGTGGCAGGCCTCAAGAAGTCGTTGAAATCATTAGTTCTCCCAGCACAACATAAGATTTACCATCCGAGTTAGCGTTGTTGCTGAAAATAGCATTGAGACAAGCATGTTTGCTGCATCGTACGCTAAGACGATCGAAGATAAAAACCATACAGGTGAAAGTAACAGACAGGGTAACCGCCCCCAGGCTAGACGAAGAAGAGGTCAGGAAAAAATGCAGAACCAATTGCAGCCTATGTTACCCAACAAACCTCTAACCAAGAGAAACAAGGGTATGCAAACGCAGCCGAGGCCGCAGTTGCTGACATTAATGATGAAAATGACTCGACCGGTTATAATGACCTAAAAAATTTTTTAGGGAGCGCTCCCAATTGCCGTTCGTCGAGCGACAATTCGCTGGCAAAACATTAAAAATTTTAATCGTAACACCTTGAGAATTCCATTCATGGATCCAGTAGAATCAAAGATAAGTGCACCCTCGACACCTTTGATTAATTATAGATCAATTTGCCAGAAAAAATTGCATGAACTCGTGGTAGAGACCTGTTGGACGTGTGTGAATTTGCCAAAAATGCGGAACAATGATGATCTATGCACTTTTATACATTTAAATGACGAACATGTCGAATACTGCAGAATTTTCTACACGCTACGGTCTCTGAATTAACATGTTTGTAAAACTCACGTACGCACAGCACAACGCACTGTCCGTTCCCGAGAATCGCTCCATACCGACTAAATTCCCAAAAACTAGGCTACCGATTGACATACCCCCTCATAATAGTGGTCCGATCTGTTCGTATGCGGTATATTTTATTAGAATTGATAAACAATTATAACTAATTAAAAATAAAAACAATAAAATGATCATACAAAAACTCAAAAATGGGGGGCAGCTTTTATTGGGAAACCGACTTGGGCCTTTATGGAATATTTTGTAAGGATTGTCGTAAGATACGCCTATTTGACACTATTAGCTTAATTAAATACAAAAACTAAAAAATTCCATATAAAAACTTATAAATGGAGGATACGTTTGTAAGTGGCCTTATAGTGACCAGATATGAAGATACAGCATTTCTAGTAATTAGCAATAAATAGAAAAAAAAAAACAACAAAAATTAAAAAAGGGAGACAGGCTTGTATAAGTGCTAATTAGAAGAATAGGGAAAAGAAGAATCAAAATACTCAAACTCTTTATCTTGTTCGTTCAAGCAGACTATGAAATAAAGTCCAATTGATTTAAAACTTAATGTTCTCTCTAAACATTGTTCCAAACAATTTCATGTTGAAAATTCATACTATTTCGTTGAAAACACTTATTTTTATTTCAACACCAAAACATTATTTACGAAAATGGGAGATGTATTCTTCTTCCCAAAACCGTACAAATGTCTAAAATCAATAGAATTATTCTGAGTTTTTGGATGATGATATTGGGTGAAGCGTCCCAAAGCAATTTCTAGCAATATTTTTAAAACTTGCGCGTTTGAAATTTAATGATAAATGAAATAACATTTGACACATATATTGACTGTGACTTGTTAGAATATTATTGCAAGCTTCACGATTTTCAGCACAGCGTCAAATTTGCCAGTCATTGTAGCACATTCCTTGAAACATAGTACTTACATCTCAGGATCAAGGTTCATTTTCGCGACAAAATCTTTAATATTAGCAGCGGTAAAAATCTAATCCTTCTAAAAATCCGACCAACATTTCGCAAATTTGCAATTGATTTGCAAATTCTCGCCAAAGCTATTAATAAAATCTATGACGTAATTTCAAAACTTAAAAATATGAAGCATCCTTTTAACTCCCTCTGGATACACCATTGCCAGCGGCCAACATATACATAGGTGCATCATGCGCATATTATTTACTCCTAAAACTGTTAGATAAGTGCACACTTTACATACAAGAATAGATTAAACAAAAAACGCAAATAATTATAAAGTTATCATAAAATTTTTAAAGACAACGTTAAATTATAATAAGCAATCGACAACGTTAAATTATAATAAGCAATCGACTTTATTTTTGTATGGCGTTATAATTCAGTATTGAGTTCGGCCAAATTTTGTTCACATATACTGATGAGTGCGGTGTGAACTAAAACCTAATAATAATAAACAAAAAACGAATCGAAGTTCATAAACTAAAGACCTAATGAATTAACTAGCATAAAACCAATTCAGACAATATGGACTGCGTCCAATGAAATTGTTATTACCTCGTTTAAAATGTAAGTATCCAAAAGCTGATTTAGCAACTGTAATGCCAATTGACACTCTCCTTCATTCTTTAAACTTATAGCGCGAATGTATTCCGATTCTGCTATGGTTTCCTAAAATTATATGTACAAATGTGTGTGTTATAGAGTATTAATTCATGAACTGGCTTTTACCTGTGCCTCCCATGATAATTGAATCTCTTCAATCGAATTAGTTTCTTTGTCATTTAAGGCCGCAATTCGATACATGTTTCCTTTTCTCGATTCAAACATTAAACTTCGAAACAAACTATGATGCCGGCATTGCAATATTGTATTGTGAATTGCAATATGTTATAAACGTGAGTAGCAAAATTGTTAATGCTGCATATACACTCTGTACTACACAAAGATTCAATTCGGTGAGTTTTGATGCACGGATGATTCACACATTTCGCATCGTATACTGAATCAGTCTTTCAGTTCTCTTCTTTCTTCAGCAGACGTATTAAAAACTCTTGAATAGCACACGAAGGAAAATTAATATTCCATTTTAAATTTTACCACTTTCTACGGATCAGCACCAATCACAATACAATGACATCAAAATATGAAAATCGATTAGATTTCCCTGCATCAATCGTGTATATCGAGAATTCACAAAAGTTCTTAAAACCAAAGTGAATCTGATTTGCAATTCGTAGATGTTCTTCATAAGTATCAGAGAACGGCAGCGGTGCTTATTTTCAGCACTACTACTATACACATAAAAAATGCGTTTGCGGTGGTACAAACACCGCAAAATATGCGGTGGTATTCAAACATACACAAATTGCTTTTTGGTTTTTTCTTTACGCAGCAGCTATCGTACTCTGTTCTGATCTTCGTTTATTTCATTCTCGAAGCACCGCTATGATTTTTACAAATGTGTTGCAGCTACACTTGCACTACATGCGGTTGTCCGAAAGTAGCGTAAAGCAAAATATGCAAAATGCGTCGCGCAAAACACTCACATAATAGTGTACTGTTAGACGCATTTGCAGAATTTCTGTTGATTTCTGTCGTTTGCCCTTTCATTTGCGCGGAGTCTTTTGTTGAAAGTAGATGGTAACAAATTTGCCAAAATTGTCAAATAACGAAGACATGATTAATAAAATTGTGTGCGGTGTTTATACGCTGAAATGCATTACCCTTTGAAGAAGTTGAGAAATATTGTTCGGAAAGTCATTAAGACCGAAGATTTCGAACTCCTTAAATGGTGGAAAAATAATGAGCAATTATATCCAAAACTATCCAAATTTGCATTACAAGTTCTGTCAATTCCTGCGAGTAGCGCAACTGCTGAGCGAGTTTTTTCACTTGCTGGAAATATACTCTCAGAAAAACGGAATAGATTACAATCAAAAGCTATTGACAGTTTGATTTTTTTGCATTATATTTAAATGAATAATACGTAGAATTAAAGTATATATAATTCAATACAAATGATAATAAAGTTTATGTATTTCTTAATCATAAGTTTGTTTTTGTTATAATATATAATTTAATTTTTTTTATTACATTTTGTTTTCTATTAACTACAAACGAACGCATATTTCTTGTTTTATTTTGCCTAAATTTTGTGCCCAGCGAAGCGTGAATAGCAACGCATATATTTTGTTGTTTTCTTTTCGTCCACTTGTTTGTGTCGCGATCATCACAAACAATGTGAGGGTGAGTTTTGGTTATGTGTACACATTTTTTTGGGCTGCTGAAAACACTAAGTAAAAAAGAACTAACAGAATAGGAAAGAGGCATCTTTGCCACCGCGTCAAGAAAACACACATAAAAGAGAATCAGTAAAACACCGCACATTTTGTGTGCGGTGTTTGCAATACTGGTGTATAAAAAATACTGTGAACCAATGCGGTGTACTTGTAGTTGCGGATAAGTATATTTATTGTGTTTTTATTTTAGTGTGTGGCAAAATTATGCAATTATCCATTTTTAAATGACAAACCCATAAATTATATATATAGGTAAAGTTTCATCAAAATAGTTTCAATAATGCAGACACCAGCATCGTTGGCAGAATTGGATCAAAAACTACTAATACTACAATAATAGCACCAACAACATCTACTTCAACAAAAACTGCAGCGTCAACAGCTACCACAGAAAACAGCCACAACGACATCGTTTGGATTGATTATGTTTACACGATCGTCATCCACTACACCAGATGCACCAACAACAATTCAAATGCAGGTTCCAATAATAAAAACAATTAAAACTCAATTACGAACGGAAATATGAACATAAATAATGGTGTCAGTCAGTCATTCTCAAACCTCCCCTACTATACGTATCGGTTCAGCCGCTGGTATCACTGCTTAATGACATTTCAAAGGACGGGTATTAATTAAAAATTCCCAGAGGAAGCGAGGTCAAAATATAAACAGTACAGATAAAGTTAATCCCGTCCCGACCCCTATCCAACGAATTGATATGAGTGAATTTAATAACATTGTAATTCCTTATGGAACAAATATAATTATGCTAACAACGCTCATAACTAAACTTTCGCACTGATCATCAAATTAACATATTAATTTGGGATGCAACGGGCTAAAAAGTCACATTAATGAAATGAAGGTATTTTCAATTGTAGTGGCGGTTTTGCGATTTGGTAACCCTATTTGAGCAAACAAAGACATCCGCTCTCATTTAAAAATTCGTCATTACCTATCTCATAAGAAAAAGCGTCAAAAAGAAAATACCAAAATAATAGCTGTTCAATGAATCGTCACTTTTCGATCGTTTCTCTTCCTAACGAACCGCTAAAGTTGCAGCTCATGCTCGCTCTAATGCCAAGTGCAGCCTAAAATTAGAGTTTGTAATTTTCTTGATAAATAAATCAAAGAGCGCGATTTAAATATTTGAAATTTACTACCTGCTAAGTATCATCTTCACAAAATGTGAAACATGAAATTTTTGCTTAATAGTGCCATTTCTATGGGTAAATAAGTTTGGTCCAATTTTGTTTAAACATGTAATTATTTCCATGTGATACATTTGACACTTTTTGGCACTCAGTATGTACTTAAATTGTATATTGATTAAATTAATTTTGTGCCCATATGCGGAATTATTGAATTTAAATACAACTTATTTGGGATTTTTTGGGTTACGGCACCTCAATAACTTTAAGGGCCGTTCTCACGACTTACCGATACATAAGAAAATACGAAACGGGCAGATATGCTATAGGCGGAATAATATTGAGTAGTGCATGTCACGACATCACAATTATAATAAATCAATTTTGAGTAGCCCTGGAGAATATTTGACGAGGTGGACAGTCCAATTGCATAAACGTAAACACAATAAAATTATAAATTAGCTGAAAAAAAATGGATGAGAGTGAGCGCCGCCGCTGTAGAAAAATACGAGCCAATCTATGAATATAATGTGCAAGTTTGCATTTAAAATTTTAATACAAAATTTGTTACATTCCATCTTCCTTTAACGGCTAATCTTGGCTATCGGTCTTCCGGCTGGCAGCTCAGCTCACCTCAGAGATGGGAACGACCACCGATGTCAAGATAGATCGGAGTAACAATAATTTGTTTTTTTTTTTTTTAATAAAACAGCATCGACGTTGGGATTGACTCCTGATAGTACTCAAGAAAATAACAAAAACATGAGATCATAGCTGAAATTGATCTCATTTATCCCTCCCTGCCTATAGTCGCATAGCACGAAAAATAAAGCTGCAACCCCATTAAATAAAAAACTTAGAGATTAATTGTACCTACGGTCATTATCTTCTGCATCCACTACTCTTAGGTCGCCCACCCTTTGAACAAAATCTTAGTAGATGTACAAATAACTTTAATGAACAACAGCTTATTCTATTCTTATATGAGTACAAAGATGTTAGGAAAACTAAGTCATTAATACATAAAGATATAACATATAAAACTATCAAAGTAACTAACAAAATTTTAATCTTATATATGATGTAGATGAAATATCAATATGCTAAAGTATTCAAATGCTAATACATCATACTCTTAAGAGTTATCGCAATAAAAAAACTGAAACCGAACCAGGTATGTCACTAAGGGTGAAGAGTTTACGTCGACTTCTCTATATGTATATATTTATTTATTGAATCAACTTGCTTTAAGATTTTGTTCATTAATGTGCTTTAAAAAAAATTAAGTTTTACTACTATCAAGTGACTTTCCTGCTCATCTCCTCCTAAAGTGATAATGTTTTACTGAGCACTGATGCCAGTTCTAATAATTTGTCATTTTTGTATGTTATGATATACTCTTCCACTCTCTTAACATTTCCTATTTCAGTTGGTGTCTTGCCCTACTTATATGATATGGATAATCAATATTGTTTGCGAGTACATCCTTTTGTGTTAAGTCTTTAGGTGATAAGTATATGTGTATATATAAAATAAATGCTTTCATTATATGGTAATTATATAGGTAGGTAAATTCTAAATGTGTAAGAAATGTATATATTATAAATTTCAAATATATGGTGAGTATTAAATATGCGTTAAATTTTTCGTTTTCTTATTCAGAGACCAGCCTTTCATAATAATTATGCAAATGTCGGTGAAGCATTAGGCACTAAGTATATTGCGGTAGGACCTTTTCAGGAAGTAAACTGTTGTGCGTATAAAGGATGGGCAGTATACGGATTGCCGCACACAGCATAGATGGATGTGTAGGCTTGCAGAGTCATCCAATTCGTAAGCAGGCACTGTTCCTTGTCTCAAAGAGGACAGCAGTTCGGCTAGTGAGTTCCAATGTGCACTTTGTCTCGCGTGCTTGGAACTGACGTTGAGATTATGTTAATCAAAAAAATAATGTGGTTGGCGGTAGAGGTCATGCTAACCTACTCCGCATGGCCGGACTCTCTTTTATTTTTACACGCGTTTACTACACACTCAGCGTTAGGGGGTGGTACATACCGGGTAGTATATGTTCATAAAAACCTGTGCCGCTTGTAGGTAAACGGTGTGCGTGCCCTCGCCGCGTGATCCTTTTGTTGTTGTTGTCGTTTATGGCTGGCCGGCTTTGCTAAAGTTGCGTGCTGGTGGCGGTTGCGGTTGTACTCTTTATCGGCCGGCAATCGTAGGTCTTCCTGCGATTAAGCTGCCGTGGTTGTTGCTGGTATCCACCAGGTCGAATCTGGCTACGTGATGCTTCTACAGTGGATATGGCGTGATGCGTAAGACTGAAGTGGCGATTATGCCGACGTGGGTGAACGTTTTTTTTCTCAGTTCCCCTTTTTTTTGTTATTTCTATTTTCTTATGTATTTGTATTTTTTTCTTTAAATTCTCAAACTCAAACGAATTTCTAAAACACGCGTCTCTCTAGTGCCGCCCTCGATCATCCCCTCATCATTACTGTCTTAGCCGAATTCGTCTCAGTTCGCCTCACGCCATTTTCGCCTTGTCACCTGACTACTCGAGTACTCGGTTCGGTTTTTGGGCTGCCACCCCATACCACGATACTTTCACGTTCCTAAGGACGAATGGGTTTACGCCCCGGACCGATCTGCACAAGAAGATTTGTGCAGTCAAAGGTTGTCCAACTCAGCCCAAGTGGCTGTATCAGGTATTTATGTATACAATTTTTTATATGGAGTCAACAGTTCTGTCGGCGCAACTGTTGAAGATACTCCTGTGCCGCGCCGGCATTGAGAGGAACTTGGTACCTGGCCCCTGGTTCTGCTCTGTTTGTGAGAGGAAGATCTTCAGGAATGCAACCTCGGTTCAGTGTTCTAGATGTGGCAGATGGTGCCACCTTAGATCTTGTTCCTTGTCTCACAAACCTCCAATCTCATAGAGACTGGACAGAGCAATTTGTTGCTAGCTGTTGCTTAGGTAACTGTAATTCTGTTACCAATGATAGCACAGCTGTTGTACCTACCTCCAATGCAACTGCAACAACATCCTCCTCGCAAGCAACTTCAGTTGCTAGCTGGATATGCTCCGTTTGTGGCAATGTAATGGCTGTCACAATTGGTGTCATATGAGGAGGTGCACTGTTCTTAGATCTCATAGAGATTGGAGTACTGACTTCTTTGCGTCGTGTTGTCTATCTGCGCATAGTAATATGCTTGTCCCGTCTGTGTCCCGGCACCCGTGCGGACGTCATGTAGCTCCAGTAGTTCTACACAGTCTTGGCCAAATCTTCCGCCGCCCCGTCAACAAATTATGCGTGCTCGCAGTACATTGGTTGAGCAGCGATTTAACTCTTTTAGAGTTATGCAACTCAACTGTAATGATCTGCGTGGGAAGGTGGCTGAGATTGTGGACTACATGGTGCGTCATGACGTCTTAATTGCAGCAGTGCAAGAGACCAAGCTCACAAACTCATGTCGGCTGGCATCTGTTGCTGACTTGGTCAACAGAATTCATTTCTGTAGACACAATGTCTGGCTATAAAGTCCGGAGATGTCGAGATTGAGTTTGTGAACTTATATCTTCCACCAGTCAACAGCTGCGACCCTGGGTATAATCCGAGTTTGAGCCATGTCCTGCAAGGAGATCACAGAGTTATTCTCGGTGATTTCAATGCACGCCATGAGATGTGGTTCTCAGAATTAGGTAATGACCTTAGGGGTATTAGTATAGCGGACCAGATAGATAGCTCTCCTTTTTGTACGATCAATGAGGATTGTGCAACCAGGATGAGTACTACCACATCCAGCTCCCCTGATTTAACTGGCTCGGACCATATCCCTATTGTGAGTTTACACGCTGTATTGATCAATCAATCAGCGGTCTTTTGCCTCCCAATGATGTTAAGGTAGGCGAAAGAATTTTTAGAGACGCGATCACTAAGGCTGCAAAGAGGCATATTCCTGCTGGTAGGTTTCCTAATATTAGGCCATTCCTTGCGTGATCAAATTCGTGCCAATGATCCGGGTGATAGTCGTATTGCCTTGTTGTCTCGCAATGTGAACAATCTCGTTGCGGAACATAGGAAGGCAAAATGGCTAGAGCACTTGGATAATTGTGACTCGGGTTCGCGAAGTCTGTGGAACACCATTAAAAAAATATCTGGTGTACCGCAGAATAGGGCTCTTTCATCTGTCACATTTGATGGAGTGCAAATAGGTGTGCTACCTATTTCTGCAGACAGTTCGTGCAAAACTCTTCTCAGCAGAATAGGTTAAAGCGTAAATCCATACGTCATATCAGAAGGAAAAAAGGACATGAAGATTTGGTAGATTTTACATGTGAGGAGGTTCTTGCTGCTATAGCGAAAGCAAAATCATCCAAGGCACTCGGCCCAGACGGCATTTAATTGCTGATGCTGAAGCACCTTGGGCCTATAGCGGTAGTATACCTCACGCACGTGTTAAACCTTTCCATTTCTCAGTTAATTGTCCCTGTTGTATGGAAGGTAGCAAGGATTGTACCTCTCTTATAACCTGGCAGTGAAGCTGATCTTGGTTCCTCTTATAGGCCCATATCGCTTCTTTCACCTGTAGTGAAAGTTCTTGAGTCATTATTACTTCCTTCAATGACAGAACACTGCCTTCTAGCATATCATCACCACGGGTTTAGGAAAGGTCGTGGTACGACTTCAGCATTGAGCGAAATCACTACTTTTATAGCTGATGGACTTAATAAGCCGAGGCCATGCGAACGTACAGTGATGGTGGCTCTAGACTTGAACAAGGCATTTGACACTGTTGATCATGCAATATTGTTTCAAGACCTGGACTCCACTTCACTACCCGATAAAACGAAACGCTGGCTATTGAACTATCTTAATGGTAGAAGGGCATTTGTTGAGTTCAGGGGCGTGAGGTCGGGTTATCGTAAGTTAAAGATGGGTGTTCCGCAGGGTGGAGTTCTCTCTCCTCTTCTGTTCAACCTTTATTTGACTGAGATGCCCCTTCCCCCTCCCCATATAAAACTAGTGACCTATGCAGATGATTGTTCTGTTTTATCAACGGGTATAAATGTATATGACATATGTGCGAGAATTAACATTTATTTGGATAATTTATTAAATTTTTTCAATGCTTGCCACCTTGGACTTTCAACTCATAAGTCATCTGCTTCCATTTTCACTTCCTGGACTAAGGAGGTGAGAATGGAAGTAGATGTCTTTGTTGGAGGTCTAAGGGTTCCTACTGTCCAGTACCCGATGATATTGGGAACTACATTTGACCCATTGCTCAGATTCTCGGCTCATGCCACCAAGACAAATAACCGTCTTAAGTCGAGAAACAAAGTGTTGAAAGCGCTTGCCGGATCTTCTTGGGGTAAGGACAAGGAGACTATATTAACAACTTATAAAGCTATTGGACGTTCTGTCCTAAATTATGCTGCTCCTTCCTGTCCTTCCTGCGTAAGACTCAATGGCAAAGCCTGCAAAGAAGTCAGAATAGTGCGCTGAGGACTGCAACTGGTTGTTTGCAAATGACTCGTGAGGATCATTTGCACAGTGAAACGATGATACTTCCTGTTCATCAACATAATGAGCTGCTTTCGAAGCAGTTCTTGCTGGGTGCGTACAGAGTTGATCATCCGAACCATGGCACCCTCACTACATTAGCGCCTACCCGAATAAGATCGGATATCAGGATATATAAGTCGAGCATAAATCGCTGTATCACTGATAGCAACATTGGGGAGTATGAATATGCTTCCGGAAGGGCCCAATTGCATAAAGATGCAACTGAGCATGCAATTCGCTCGTTTAGGGACAATATAATATTAGGTGGAAGACCTCCACCTATTCATGAGAGCGAAAAACATCTCCCTCGTAGCACCAGGACGAAACTTGCACAGCTAAGATCCGGATGGAGCGTTATGCTCGAGTGCTACAGGGAAAGAATTGGGATAAGTAATACAAATTGCTGCCCTGATTGCGGTCAATCACCGCATGATACTTTTCACTTGTTCAATTGCCCGTCCCATCCAACACAGTTGAGCCCTTTAGACCTCTGGTTACGACCAGAGGATGATGCCTTTTTCCTAGACCTTGACACCTGAGGTTCTTCAGTTTTTCTTTCTCTTTCACAAATATTGCTTGCACCATTATATTTAACTTTATATATAATAAATTGTGTGCATATGATTTTCTGATACAGCTCACAAGAAGAAGCTGTTACAA
>JAWNNQ010001315.1:0-37151 GCA_035044765.1 Leucophenga montana | reverse complement strand
TTATGTAGTCTACTTGGTTCAGTTCGTATTGCTGTAAAAGAACTTAATGATAATAAAAACAACTTTCCCGACGTCAACCACTTTTATAATAATAGCAACTAGTTGATAACCCGAAATGCTCCAACTCGGAATCTACTCGAATTTTCTTCATTACCAAAAATACGCAAATACGTATGTACATACACATATAGATTGGTGTGAACACATATACATACAGCGTAGCCCCTAAAATGCTCCTGAATATTTAGACTGATATTTTTTCCAGTTTTAAATGGCTAGCAATCTGGCTGAAGAACTGAAGCGATAGGATCAACCGACCGATGACATACCATACACACACATTCATAAAGTAATTCACCGATCCATGTGTTGAGCAAAAAAAAAAATAACACGTACAAAGTTTTTACCTTCTGGTATTTGTTACGTTGTAGTTGAAGTACAACTCAATTAATGGGTTCTAAAACGGCAGTAAGGTCGATGATTTGCAACAAGTATAGAGATTGAGGGTGCAAAAGGGATCAAATTTTAACTCTGAAACAAAAAAACAAAATACTGGCGCACATTGGTGTGAACTTATTTTATAGCTCAGATACGAGTATTTTAGGTGATTAGTACTTGTGCTTTCGATGCGTTTTCTTTACAGCAAAATTAAAAGCAAGCTTTTTTAATACAAAAATATATATACACTACATATAAAATACACACACACACTTGTATTGGCAACACGGCAGGCATCCCACGTCGTTTTGTCTCACTCTAACACTTGCACTTCGCCATATACATTTATCCACTTGATTTTATGTATGTGTTAATATTTTTTTCTTTTCAATTGGAATTAGCAACAATTCGCAGTGGTACTTTAAAACTGTTTTTTTTCTACGAAGTCACTAAGGCGTTTTTTCGCCGTCACTTGATTTGAATTAAACAAATTTAAATTAATTCACTTAATTCTCATAATATTTTTTGCTATGGCTACAAAAAATATATGAAAATAAATTAAAGAATCATCAACAACAACACGTCTGACTTTTTCTCGCCACTAAATGGTCTCTTCTTCATCTTCATTCAGTCTAAATGAAATTTAACACTAAAAAAGTCCACATAAAATAGTGAATGACTGCTTTTGATTGGTGATGGTAGTTTTTCTTTTATTTTTACTCATCTTTAAAAATTGTTTGCTTTTTATACTTAAAATTCTATGGTAGTCCTACTTACATTAAAAATCTTTTCATGTTATTTTATCATTTTCTTTGTGGTAGAAATATAATAGTTTATCCACCGAGTGATTACAGTAAAAATATACACAGTGAAACGTGTCTACATTGGACACAGTTGTTTCGAGTTTTTAAATATTTTTTTTTTTACTTTTTATATAGTTTATCATATATTAAATAGGGTTAGATAATTGTATATACACACATACATATAGTATATGTTGAAATGTAATATGGAAGGACGTAGCATACTACCAACAAATTACCTATCGGCACCAGGACTCGCTCTGTTTCTCAGCTACAAACTTACGTCATCAGTAAGTTTGTAGCTGAGCGTGACTGGTGTCATATTGTCATCTTATTTTTATTTAGTATTTTTCGATAATTCATCATGGAAAGACTCTCACCGCAACAACATCTCCAAATTATTCATCTGTATTACGAATATCAGTGTTCTGTGAAAAGTACCATCCGCAAATTTGAGACTCAGTGTACATTCAGTCCGCTATAGCCACAATATTCTCCGTGGCTATAGCGGAGAGTGTGACTGAGGACCATGACCATTCGATTCGACGCCATGCACCGAATCTTGGCCTCTTGTATGAAACAACTTGGCGAATTTTACGCCAGGATCTTGGTTTAAAGGATTACAAAATCCAACTCGATCAAGAATTGAAGCCGCCAGAGTTTAATTTACGCTCTAATTTCAGTCAATGGGGTCAATGAAGATCCTCTGTTTTACGGCGAAAATTGTTCAGTGATGAGGCACACTTCTGGCTCATTGGATATGTCAATAAACAAAATTGCCGCATTTAGGCAGATGAGCAACCCGAAGAGATTCTCGAACTACCGTTACATCAACACTTGGTGTGATTTGTGAACTGGTGGTCCGTTTTTCTTTAAAAATGAGGCCGGACAGAACATAACCGTCAATGGCGAACGCTAGCGACCTATGATAATGGGCATTTTGTTGCTTGAAATTGAAGCCTGTGATGTCGGCTACATTTTGTTTCATCAAGACGGTCTTTTCTAGCTATGAGAAGTTAAAAGTCTTCGTCGATAAGCCAGCTACAATTCAAGACTTAGAAGCCAATATTACTTGCGTTTTTTGCGAGATACCGGTACCATTGCTGTAAAGAGTGATCGAAAATTGGACCTTCCGAATGGACCACCTACAGCGTAGTCGTGGCCAACCTTCAAATTATCTTTATAAAGTAAATGTCAGAGATTGTTCTTCTGCTATAAAAGTTCAAAATTGAATCCCTAAAATTTTTGAATTATGGCCACAGTTTTGCAGTTTGGGGCCATTGTGCGGCGGACATCTTAAAAGTTTAGGATTATACAAAAACCATTACTTTTTAATTACACGCTTTTGAAGGATAAGGATTATGATTGTTTGTCATGATTTTTGAACCACAGAATATACTTAAGGATTAAATTAAGAACCTACGGAGTATCGAGCAAGTTTAACATATGAATAAAACAGGTATAAATGTGAATGGGAGTGATTTCATTGTAAACGTCGCAGGCCGATTGG
Organism: Leucophenga montana; assembly: GCA_035044765.1. Lineage (NCBI taxonomy): Eukaryota > Metazoa > Arthropoda > Insecta > Diptera > Drosophilidae > Leucophenga > Leucophenga montana. The sequence continues at coordinate 34,400 of JAWNNQ010001315.1, read as the reverse complement.
GTTCGATTGAGGAGGAAGTCAACTTTCGAACGGGAGGAACTCATTTTCGTATCTCTCGAAAGGTTCTATAGTATAACATTTGTCCGAAAAGTAATGTCAAAGAATCGATAAAAAAATATTGATACGATCGGTTATTGATAAGATTGTGACTAAATTATAATACTAATCACACTTTGTGTGAAGAAAAAAAATATCGCAATCTAATTGTGTTGTTGTTGTTTTGAAAATGTTTTTATACCATTCACATATAATGTAAAATGGTATTATCAGTTTGTCTGAAAGTTTGTAACGCATTAAACGAAAAATCGTAGACCCAATTATGTATACTAGAGTTCTCCCAATGGTCGAAATTCGACCTTTTATCTTTTAAGTACATATCTCTAAATCAACCATGTCCAGCCAACACCATCGTGTTTTCACACACATCCTAACGAACGCATGCCAAAATTGGCTTCTTGATGCTAAAGAGAAACAAAAATTTGAATTAGTTTCGTTCCAGTGGTGTTGTCTTTTGGCACGCAGCTCAAATTATTACTATTTCACACTTTGGGTGCTCTCGTTTAGAACAGCCCTGCTCTGAGAACTGCCAAGAAAGAGAGCGGAAATGAGTGAGCAATTCATTTGCAATAATTAATTCACTGTTATGCATTTAATTAATGCACAGTTATAAAAGAATTTTTGTTGGTATATCAATTCTTTCTCTTTTCCGTTTTAAATATTTGAATAAGATTGGGATTAAGAGGAGATATTGGTTAGCCGGGCTTGCAGGTTTCTGACATTGTTTTTCGGTTGCAAGGTAGTTTTTGTGTATTAATTAACTGACCTGATACTTAAGTATTTTAGCTGTACTTCAATAATTATTGCGGTAGGTTGTTGTTCAATTAAACTTGTAATTTATTTTACTTTTTGTTGATTGATTGAAACTTATAGTTTAGTTTTTTCACTGTTTTGATTACAAGCGCTGACGTGTGATCGTGGTGAGGTCTTAATCCAGAAGGAAGTCTAGCTCTTTGTATTAATCGCTCGACACAGCGAGCATAAAAAATATATATAAAGTAACGAGATTTATTTGTTGACAATTTGGTCGTACTTAAATTGTACGGCACTAAAATAACTCTTCGGCCGTTTGGCGGCCTCTTCTTTTAAAATTTACCAGCAAAAGCACTATCATAAACATACTCAACTGATGTTCGCCAACATGTTTTCAAGTGCGCCCACCACAGTTTCGAGCGTAACGACCTGCACCATCGACATGCTCTACAATGTGAATCGCCCTTTAGAGCACAACAGAGATACTTTTATCTCAACTGAAACTAAAGGAACCAAAATAAACAAAAAAAGATAGCAGCTATGCTATGTGGTCGTTTGCAGAAGTGGAAAGTTCTTTGGCCATTCTCTTGGGAGCGGTCATATTACGATTCACTTTCAAACGGCCCAAGCAGCTCAATAACGTCTGTTAGGACACGTATCCCCTGGGTAAGCCACGGAATCTCTGTGGTGAGCAATTTTTGAGAGGCAACCACTCCCCTTAATTAGGGGTTAGTGCGCAGTTACCAGTGAAGACACAAAGGAAGCTTCGGATACAATTCCCCATTGATGACGACCCCCGCAAACGATTTAAGAACCATGATTTACGGATACGCACCTGGAATGTCTTGTCCCTCCACCAAGGCTGGTGTAGATATCTAGTTGGTTATTTTTCTTGACAAATTCAAGCAGGCATCCTGTGACATCTATTATAGTCGCCAGGACGAATTTGGGTGCGGTTTCGCGGTTAGTAGGAAACTACGAGTTCTTCTGTCCAGTTTCATACCTGTGGACGAGCGCCTGGCCGCGAGACGTATCAAGGCTAAGTACATAAACATTAGCATGATTTGTGTACACGCCCCGACAGAAGTAGCACACAATATGGCTAAAGATGAATTTTATGAGCGTGTCTACGAACGCTACCCCAATCACGATGTAAAAATCGTGCTTGGCGATTTTAACGTCAAAATTGGCAAGGAACGATTCTTTCGCCCTACAGTCGGAAAATTTAGTCTTCCAGACGCTACCTTTAGCAATGGAAAGAGGCTAATCGACTTCGCCGCAGGTCGGAACAAAGTAGTCAGTAGCACCAGATTTCCACACCGTAACATACACAAGGCTAGGTGGCGCAGTCCAGATGAAAACACATACAATTAAATTGATCATATTGTGATCAACGTAAGGCATGTTGGATGTGCGAACTTACGAGATCCCTACATCGACTCTGACCACTGATTTGTGGCAGCCAAGGTACGCACCAGGCTCGGAAAGCTGCAATCAGAAGATATCGCTGAAGCCTTTTCAGCCTGAGTCTCCTAACTGTTCCGGGAGTCCTCTCCGTCTTCTGAAGATGAGCAGGAGAAACGCCCTTTCCGACGCAAAAAAAAAGGAACAAGAAAGTCGGGATCTTGAAGATGTTGGAGGTGTTGTGTGATAGAAATGAAGCTCGAAAATTTTATCAAAAGGTCAAGCCTCTGACCGAAAGTTTTAAACCCGGAGTTTCTTTCTGCAAGGACAATAATGGAAGTCTGGTTACAGATGCGCAGGAATCACTGAGACTATGAAGTCCCTTCTCTAACCTACTTGGGTTCGATGAAGAGAACTATACAGCCCATAGAGAAACATTTCTAGAACCACAAATGGCTTGTAGAGCCTTCATCGGCACGAACGAGTTAGCAGGCGTTCTCGGAGATTAAAAAAACAGACACGTGTCATGGGAAGACAAGAAGTACTTGGTATCAACTCGGAGGCCATCAGCTCGTAAAAACTTCTATATTGCCATTATAAGAAAGTGCTCGTGCTGAGGTTGACTTTCGTCATTTACGTGGACTACCGTCCACAACATTAAAAAGTTTTTTTTTTTTTTTACAGACCTTCGCAAACAAAGAGTCACCTCTCTTAGGCTGACGTCAGAGTGCGCGCTCTGGCACTCTGATATCCTCTTGCTTATAGCACGAAAATTTATCGCTTCACGCAACGTATCACTTCTAGCGTACACTCTGACGTCGGTCTCATAAATAATCCAAGGTTTATGTATGTGCACATGATAACTTTATTCAAGATACATTCAACTTCATATCATGTTACAAATTTTGTATTTTGGACTAATGCCAAAAATGTTTTTGTCTTTGAGCGAAATTTTGGACTACTAAAAAATTATCTGAAGAATCAATGCGGATTTTATAGGAGTAGTTGAACGCTGTTGCCATTGTCGTTGGCGCACTTTAAAATTTTTACTCGAGCAGCACATATGGCAATACGGTCAACAATTCGTCGTTGTACGAGCGCAACTGAAGCACCTGGTGCCATTCCTTGAACTGCTGTAGTCGGGTGGTGCATTTGTTGCTGCTGCTGGCGCTGTTGCAATTTCCATCGGCATCTTGCACATAACGCATGCCAGTACTGTATTCGCTGAGTGGTTCGACTCTTGGGATCTGGCTCGTATTTGCACTTTCGGATGATTCGGCAACTGATAAAACTAGTGCGGTTTTACCGGTAACGATATTTTCACTACTAGTGTTCTTGTTATAATTATTAGAATTATTAACTAGATTATGTTTAACTGCATTTAAATTATTATTGTTATTATATAGATTATTATATTCATCACAATTCTTATTTTGCTGTGAATTCAGCTGTTGCAGCTCATTCACATTCGCACGCACTATTTCTTCCTTGCCAGCAACGATGATATCACGGTCACAATCCTTCGGGTAAATACCATTAAACGATTCCAAAAGACCATTATTTCTTAACGCAAGATTGCATTGATCATTTTCGTATTTAATCAGATAATTTACAGAATTAGATGGCTCTGTTTTGCATTTTAGCTCTATCTGATGCATACCGAATGCATCAAGCTCTTGCTCATCTGACGACGAGGACGACGACATGCGATCCGAGCATGTATTGTCACCAACATCAGCACAATCTCTCGTTTTTGGTGATGATCGTGATACTTCGTTATTAGTACACTTTACTATAAATTTATTACAATTTTCTTTAGGTATAATAAGCTTAGTCTTAGATTCTGAAAAGTGTTCAACAATTTCATCTGTAAAATATTCATAGTCACTTTCCTCAGCGCAACTCGAACTGCAACTGCTGCAGTTTAATATACGCACTTGTTGACCCGAATTGCTGCGCACATAGAGCTCATCCGGAAAAAACAGTTTTCGGTGTAGTTTTTGCTGCTGCTTCTGCAAAACATTATTATTATTACTACTTAGACCGTCCAAACTGCGAAAGAGTTTATTTAATTCATGCTCAACACTAGTTGCATATTTAAGCTTTCTACGCCGTCTTCGTCGAACGCGTGGATACATAAGACTTTGGTAATGCTGAGGGATAATATTTGCTGAGGACGGTAGTTGCTGCACAATTTCTGGCACGTCTTTCTTCCTTCGGTCATTATCATATGCATACATTTTTAATTCACAGAGCTTCGACTCTGTATCATAGGTTGAGCATGGTTGGCTGGATGTCTTCAGTGTGTTGGAATTTGAGTTTTTTTTAATACAGCTGCTGCCGCTCCCTACGTTGGTTGATGCAATTAAGGGCGATATGGCGCTTAACGAATTAGCTGGTGAGTTTGTTTTACTTGGTGTTTTCTTAATGGTCAGAACTATGTGCTTTTTACCGCTTATATCATCGTTAACCGGCTGACGTTGAACTATTGCATATTCTCCGACATCGCTGTGTGACACATTTATGTCTGCATGGCTTGTTTTAAAATCGTAGTTCTTTGAATCGTCAGTAATATTAATGGCTGCGGCACAATCCTCCTGGTCTTCTTCAAGCATATTGTCCAAAGTTGACTGATGACTCTGCAATGAATCGACTTCGTTATCGCTAAAATGACTGTCACCATTGTCATTAGTGGTAGTACTGCTGTCGGAGTCAGTACTGCTACTGGTAACACTAGGAATAAGCGGCTTAACACCGCCATTATTGTGCCTAAAGTTGGCTTCATTTTTATGTTCGCCACTATAATCGCCACTATGGCTAAATTCATTATAGTCGCTTTCGTCGATGTCGACGTCAGTGCTGCTACTGTTGTTGTTGCTACTGCTAACAAGTGAAATTTGCCTTTGTGTAGCAATATCGCCATTAATTGCAATCCTAATACGTTTGATTCTTCGTTGCTTCACATTCGTTGATGTTTCATTTTGTTTATCTGTCGTAACGCTATCGCTCCGTGTACTGAGTCTTCTGCGTTTTTTTCGCTTACGTTTTTTTGAATGCATTTTGCTCGCATTGTCAAAATTTAGAAAGTCGTCTATGCCCTGCCTTTGTTGCTGTTGCGTAAAAAGCAACCTTTGATGCCGTAGTTTTTCATTGATGGAATTTTGATTTTTTTTCAGACTTGAATTGCTGCAGCTGCTGCTGCGACGGCTAGCAGTAGATGATGACCTAGTGGGTTTATCCCAATTTCCTGCAGTCGAGTTAATTTGATCAAAACTACACTCCTCTTCGTGCTTTTGATGACTACTATAAATTAAAGATGATGATGTACTGCATGTACCCATTTGCTGTTCCTTAGCAGGTTTCCCATCATCTATTAATGGAAGTAGAGACGGATCTGGCTGTGCAGACAACGGCAGCGTTGTTGAATCGTCTGTAACGTCATTTGCTATGGCTAATAAATCGTGACAAGTGAAGTCAATGCTTTGGTCTATTACGTCTTGTGCTCCCAACTTGGACTTTGTATAATCATATGTCACACCGTAGGGTACATTTACTTCAAGTGAATCTCTTTTGTTGAGCATATGGCAATCCACGTTCTGATTGTTTTGTTTGTCCTCCTGTACAATTTCATTACAATTGCCAATATCAACCTCATTGACTTCGTTTTTGATTTTCATGCTTGTTCCAATTTGATTTTCAATATTTTCAATTCGCAAGATTTCCTTCTTCAAACTTCGGTTTCGTTTACGACATGATGGTAGACACTTAGCTACTCCTAAAAACGGAACATTCCGAAATCGCATGGGCTTTCTTTTAACATGGCGAAATGTTAAGCCACTTAAATCTTTCGGTATACGATCTTTTTCAAGACAACCATAATGAGGTACGACATCTGTTCCGTCCGACAAATCTACGCTGCACGGAATCGTCTGCGACTGATCTATTGAGTCATCCCAGTTGCCATTGATATTTGGAATATAGCAATTGTGTAAGGCATCGACGTGAAAAGATGTTATTTGGTTTGTTTGAATGTTATAACGTTGCTTTGCGGCACAGTTAACATCTTCTTCGACGCGAAACAAACGAAATGCGTTAAATTCTGTGCTTGTATTTACTCCTTCTTCGTCTTTCTGCACTGAGGCGGTGGACAGCAATTGCGCTAACATTTTATCGGCATCTTGTGTATTTTCGTTCTTTATGACAATCTTTGCAGCAACATCTAACTCCAGTTCATTATTTTTCAAATCCGTTGAGGCAGCTGCCTCGGCAATCAATGTCTGCAACGGATCATCGTCTTCATCGAAATCAAGATCAAATATAGACTTTTTTGCCTTCTGTACGGAGACGGTTGTCGTTTGTGAAATAGGCGGCGGAATTAGCACTTTTGCACCTACAATTTCAACTAGTTTAGACTGCCTGGTAAACTGTTTTTCACATGGTTGTTGCACGTGCATAGAATTATCAACATCAACCAAACTGGTTTTCGATATTTCGATTTCGGCGACATTTAATTTTGCAGCATTTTCATCGGACAATGCTATTTCTTGCTTTGGCATATCCTCCTCGATTATACTGCATGTGCATGGCACAAGTTGAGATGTGTATGTTCTCTCTATTGCTGCTGGAGTGTTTGGTTTTGGTAACTCTTGTAAAAACTGTTTTAACTGAACTTCGATGTCACTGGATGCAGCGTTCGCTGACAGTTTACTCAACGTTGTCAACTGCGGTCTTGAAGAACCACCGGACCAACCACTTATAAACTGTGAACTGCTGCTACTATCAATAGAATTGGATCGTTTAATCCTTTGCTGATTTGTAGTTTCATCAAGTGAGGGATCCGATGTTGTAGTCTCACTATCGCTTGCATTTGGAGCGTCTGAAATTAAATAATCAACATTAATATACATGAAATTTAAATATTTCAGTTTGAGTTTGTCTCAAAAGACCTGTGCTGTGATTTTATTGTGAAGTTGCTAGACATTCTGATCAAAAAGCACCCTATAAATCTTATTTAAATAATAGAGCGCACTTAGTTGGTACAACTGTTAGACATTCTAGTCAGTGGGTTTGTGCGCAGTAACTTGGTAAGTCAAATGTTGGTGCGTTTTGCGATTTATATATATATATATATATATATATATATATATATATATATATATATATATATATATATATATATATATATATATATATATATATATATATATATATATATATATATATATATATATATAATTTTTTTTTTTTTTGTGAAGGTCATAATTTTTCTGTTCCAACGAAATTTCATGTTCGGAACCGATTTTAAAAAATTACAGTACGTACTACCTCAGAGATCTTTGCTCAGGATATTAGCTTACAAACGCACGTTCGTTCAAGCGTCTTCGACCATCCAGAAAGTATAGTCGTGTTTTTCGATTTCGATGTTTCCTGTAATATTATTGCTCAAAAAGTAAAATCAATGAGCTGATTAAAAAATATGTATCGACCAGTGCAACATGTTGAAAGGTTTCATAATAGACTCCCATTGCGCTGTTACATTTCTATTTCCAGGTGACACGGTAGGCCTGCTGCGGAAGGCGAAGTATATTTATTATCCTATTTCTTCTTGCATGGGAGACAGAAACGAGTTTCAAAGAAAAGTCTGTCTTTTAAAACGATGGATACAGAGATATAGTCGTCGTTTACCAATAAAAATCACTTAGATTACCTTTCGGACAAACTCTGTTATTGTAATGGTCACACAATTGCATGCGGATATTTACCATTTTGATTGGAATTATCTGGCGACGAGCGAATCATCCCTGTCGACACTGTCGTGTTAGTCATACACACATCCATTGTGTGCGGTGAATGGATTGAAGGTTCTAGATATTAAAAATGGTTTTAAAAAAATACATTGCCATGGAAATGATTGTTTCGTAATAGCTTACCAGAGCATGAAGATGCAGGTCTGGAAATATGCAGAGCTTTTTGTTGATATTGCTGCGAAGATTTTGTTTTTTGAAATAAAACCACTCCTTGGCTACTGTTATCTGGTGCAGCCAGTTTACGATTTTTAATTTCATTAAAAAGTTCCTTGGTGGTCTTTACTTTCTTCCCGCCACTACCGAAAATTTGCTGTGATAGGCTTGTTTCATGTGCAATAATGGCATCGACGCCTTTAGAACCCTTTTTACGACCACGTTTTTTTTGTGGCTTTGAGACAACTAAAGATTCGTTGAATTCTAGTTCAGGTTTATCTGGCCCGGCCAAAGCTCTGTCACTAGCAACTGAATCAACAGCTACGGCTACAGCTGTTGTTCCGCGGTGTTCGTTAAACATTTTCAAATGATTTTTGTCCTGGCTAACAACACCGTCAGTCATTTCAAATGGGAATATACGGCTGCTCGATGTGCTATTTTCGTTACCGGTTACTGACCGTGCATTGATAAGTTTTTCGGTAATAGACGAAGAATCACTAATGCAGCTAACACCCTCGCGACCATTAATAGAGCTAGTACTCTTCAAATAGTTGGCACCACTATCGTTACTCGTTTTAAATTTGCCTGAAAAAGTCAAATCGTTGTCCGAACTGAAAATCTTTTTAACCGATACAGTAGAAGTAGCTTTCGAGTTATTTTCGCCAGGAAACATTGAACTCATTGAACTATTTGACAACGATAGAATTTCTGCAAATGAAAATTTGTTAACAAATATGAATTCTTTATTTATATTAATTATAGATGAATTTACAACTCTTACCGGACATGTTCGATGTGGTTGGTGCATAGCTTTGGTTCAGCTGATCGCCTCTGACGAGATTGTCGAAAATTTCATCTCCCGAGTTTTTTGGCCGGATCACTTTTTGAAGTGCGACTTGTTTTGGGTTTGAAAGCTCATCGTTAGTAATAACGGAATGTATTGCAGGAAAATCCTTTTTCGTATGATAATCCTTGTCTTTCCGTTTTTTTTCTTTTTTTGATTTTTTTGGCTTGACATTGGAGGTTTGAGTTATAATCGGGCCTAAAGTAGGCAGTGGAACAGATACAATTTTTGTCGTCAACTGCAAAGTCATTCCGTGCGGTTTTTCTTGCAACTGCAACTTAGAGTCCGCATCACCAGAATCTGAATCAATGTCAATTACAATTGGTGCATCACTCATTTTAGCTTGGCTGTGGCGTACAAAATGTGATGCCGAGTTTGAATTTGATGAATGATCTATTACGAAAGTTTCGGATGCAGGTGCATTTTGTATTTGGTGCTCAACTGGTTTCGTCGAGAAATTTGTCGATAGATTAAGAATGCCAACGTTGCTCTTGCTGCTGTTGTTGCCTCCGCCGCCAAGGCGTTTTAAATTATTGCTACTATTAAGATTACTAATTAAGTTCGAAAAACTAGTCGGCTGCTGTACATATCGTTGCGGTTTTTTTTGCATACTACTTTGATCTGGTGATTTTACCGTAATCGTTGCCGCAGTTTTCTGTCTATACGGTTCATTGGTTTGAAGTTTATTAGTATGCATGTCTACATTGACATTTCTGGTAGAAGACGAAGAGGGCGTATGTAAAGTCGATAGTCTGACAAATTCCGAACTTGAGTTCGTAGGAGATGTTGAGAGTGAGCTTTGCTGTTGCATATTAGATTTTGCAAGCAGTATACCGCCTGCACTGTCAGACCGACTTGCAACTGCGATTGGTGGCTGACTGATAACAGGCGGAACTACAGATGTTTGAGGCGGTGGCGGCAATGCTATCGAATGCTGCTGAGAATCAGCGCTGGTCTGCTGCTGCTGCATGCCAACCATTTCGCGCCATTTCTTTAGTAACGATTTGGCACGACGAGCCAACTGTTCGTTGGTAGTACGACGTCGTAAATGGTTTATATATTTAGCCAGTCGGGTGGCTTCCAGTTGTTCTTTTGTGATCGTTGTGCCTTCCAAAGTAGATATGATGGCAAGCACTGTATCCATGTTGACAACCTTTAAGTAAAATAAAGTGCTTAGTGCTATGTTTCCAAATAGGATACATGTATATGTACAAAGTTAGAAAACTTACATCGTAATTCTGATCGAGAGCCTGTGACAAATGGCGCGTTAGATCTCCAATTTGCTTGTTGTTCATTTAAACGAAACAGCCGAAAGCGTTGCACTTAAGTAGAACTTCTACTTTAAATTCAGCCAATAAAAATTAAACATATGTTTACTGGCTTTCAGGTATGAACTTAACTTCTTGTATGTATGTATACATACATATATATATATATATATATATATGTGTGTATATATATATATATATATATATGTAGTTTTGTTCTCCTTTTTGATTTTTTGTGCATAAATTTAACGTTGTCAGATATGGATCATTCAAAATTTCACAATTTTATATGGAATGTGTTGTATGCCCCAACCGTAGCAGTAGATGTGTTCTACGAATCCATAAATCGAGGATTGTCATGCAGAACCCTTACGTTATAAATTTCACCTATAAACAAATCCACAAAAAAATATTTCGGTTGAATATAAGTTTAAATGAAGGTCACTTTTAACTTTTTAATATATTGACACAAACCTCATGTGTCCGGTTACTAAGAGGGCACTATTTTTGGCATGGAAGTATTGTATTTCTATCTATAACAGACGCTCAAATAGAATGAGTGGCAACTTTCTTTCTACACTGGTATATATATATATATAAATATATATATATATATATATATATATATATATATATATATATATATATATATATATATATATATATATATATATATATATATATATATATATATATATATATATATATATATATATATATATATATATATATATATATATATATATATATATATATATATATATATATATATATATATATATATATATATATATATATATATATATATATATATATATATATATATATATATATATATATATATATATATATATATATATATATACATATATATATATATATATATATATATATATATATATATATATATAGATATATATATATATATAGATATATATAGAGAGATAGAGAGATATATATATATATATATATATATATATATATATATATATATATATATATATATATATATATATATATATATATATATATATATATATATATATGTTTATATATATGTATATATACTTAAACTGTCTTAAAATGGCTATTAATTATATATTTACAACACAGCATAAGTATTTCTTCTTAATATTTTGTTCGTGATTGAATACATTTAGCTATACACATATGCCAAGTTTATGCCATTTTTTTTAATAGTTTTATATCGTACTTTTTGGTCTGTAAGAGCTACAACAACACGTCAACTTAGCGATTGCTTTGCTTTACCAATTCTTCTGTAATTTACATTATTTCAAAACGATTTTAGCATATACATGTTCACAACAATCCGATGCAATTAACAAACACAAAATTTCTTTACAATAAACTAGCTGAGTTCAATAAAAGTTAGGCACAAGCAAGCGACATTTATTCCATGAGTGCATGGTGAAACTGTATATAGCAAAGGGGGCGGTGAGCAGGTGAGAGCGTCATGCGTTGCCACCCATTTGAAGAGAATTGTCATGGATAAGCACGTACGATTTGTTTATATGAATTTGAGTTTAATATTGTTATTGTACAATATTGAATATTTAAATATATTTAAAGAAAATAAAGTATCCCAGTATGACAAGCGTACGAGTATAGGATGCAAATAAATTGTGAGCAGTTTCATATCGCCATTGAATGACAACTCTTGGCACGAGAAAGAGAGAAGACGATGCACATGAGAATGTAAGTGATAAAGAGTGAGAGAGGGTGAACATTATTATTCTTTACGTATGCTGGCTGGGTTGGTTGGTAGGTGTAGCTAACACACTCTCGCGTTTTTGTAATTTTTGTTTTCAAGCGATTCTTACGTTTTTACAGCTATTTCATATCATTGTGTGACAAAAAAAATATGCTTTTATAATACGTTGACTTTTTACACAGAGCGGTAACTTCTAAAATAAAGAACTCGTCTACAAAAAAACCACGACTGCCCGTGTAAAACAATTTGTCGCGTAATGGCGGATGAACACCCTGCCAGACTTTGTAATGGGCAATGTCAACTTGATACAAAAATGAGAATGTAAATAATCGAAATGATTTCGATAAACACAAGAAATAATCGAAATGATTTCAGTGTCACCCAATTCAAAGTATATAAGTGCCAAAATTTAAGGGTGGTATTCCATTTATTTAAGCCACTTTACGTAAATTCATTTAGGGCCGTTCTCCCGACCAACCGATATATAAGAAAATACGAAACGGGAAGATATGCAATAGGCGGGATAATATTGAGTAGTGCATGTCACGACGTCACAATTATGTCAATTATTAATCAATTTTGAGTAGCCTTGGAGAATATTTGAAGAGGTGGACAGTCCAATTGCAAAAACGTAAACACAATAAAATTATAAATTAGCAGAAAAAAAGTGATGACAGTGAGCCCCGCCGCTGAGGAAAAATATGAGCTAGTCTATGATTTATAATGTTAATACAAAATTATTTCTCCATAAAGCCAGTGTTTATCGCGCTATGTGTTACTGAAACCAAATGTCGCCGACATCAAAGACTACAAGGCAATTTTGTTTAATGGCGTATCCATTTTTCGGCGTGGAAACTCTGTATCTGCATTGAGCTGTTGCAGATCCCATTGACTGAAATTAAAGCGTCAATTCAACTCTGGCGTCTTCAATTCTTGAACGATAACGCAACGTGCCAAATAACGTAACGTGCTACCAATGGTGGATTTATTTTGTATAAATTCGCCATGGTACCACCTCAATATTTTTCCACCATGCACAGAATTACCCTCTCACTCTCCACATGCTCTATTTTTCGAATTTCAAAGCGAGCGTAACAAAAAGTAATTATAGATTTTCGGTCACACGCAATACACTCTTATCATGTTTGCCTTCGCAAATTCGCGTCTAGATCCGGATACACGGCTTAGGATCCTTTTGTTTGTTTGAGACTCGTCATTAAAGAATCTTTGGAACGAATTATATAAATTGATGAAGTGCAAGCGTGAAAACTCACAAAAAATATTGTTATTTATTTATTTTAAGCAAGTAAATTATAGTTTTTGCATATAAATTTACTTGTTTCCAATCGATACATCCAAATTCGATACCAAAACATTAAATCACATTTGTGTAAAGTTAGTTTTCGCTGTATTTATGTAGACAAATCTAAGAATTAAATTCGCTCGAAGTCATAGCACAGTTTGTTTATTTCCGCATATTGGTATCGAAGTAGGTTTATTTAAAGTTTGTCACGATTGTACGATGTCATTCCCTCTATTTTGCTTAACATATTATGCAAGTGAAATACGCCCCTAACGCCCAATTAAACAGCTTTGAAGCAATTAAAAGTCTTGCCTATGCGAAATAATATGTATACAAATTTATATCGCATGTCAAAAAAGGTAATTAGACATATTTATATTTAGATAGTTCAAGTAAAAAAAAAAAATAATATAAATAAAAAACATCTTGACGTGAACTTTATTTATATTTATTGTATTTATTTATGTATTCTTAAATTCGTAGTGTTACTAGATATTACACATTTTAATCCTTTTTTTGTTGAACAATTTACCTTTTCAAAAGTAAACAGTGTTCAAATTAGTTGACATATAATGCGACTTACTTTTTAACATGCAGCTCACACATATATCTGTATCTTTTTCTCATGTGCGTAATAAATCTGTACATATTTTATAGAGTATATTATCATAGGTAGCACTTTATATACATTCGATGCTGCCTATCTGGGCTTGCTTATCCTTTTTTCATTCATTTTACTTATAAACAGATATACAAATAATAGGTAGAAAGCCTGCTTAAGCGGACGTGAACACAGAAAAACAATGTTTTACAAAAAAGAAAGTTCACTTCACGTCGATTTAACTGTCTTTATACTCTTCACGCAGAGTGTGAATAGTATTATAATTTATTCAAATATCTAGAACGCCTTAAATAAAACATCGTATAACATTTTTAAATCGATTCATTCCTCTAATAATTTAAAAACAAGGAGAAGTGTGAAGAGTATTAAAGCTACGGTTCCACCGTGGTAAACTTTATTTCTTTTCGTTTTTATTTATTCTAATAGTTTGCTTAATATGACGTGAACCACTATATATTTTTTCTGACATGGCGTTTCCAACATAGAATTTGTTGTTGTAACGCTCCCATTTCACATCCAAATGTGATTCAAAAATATCAGTTTTTCCCATTATTTAATTAGATAATTTGGTAAAATTTAGTTAATTGTTTTCTATTTTTGACCTGCGTGAAGTTAGTAACACCACTAACCATATAACATAATCGTTGTCTAATTTTTATTTTGGTCTCTTAAATTAAAAATCAAAAATAAATATAATTGCTTTTATTTCAATAAATATAAATATTGAATAAAAGTCCATTTGTTCTCCCAGAAATCATTCCATAATGATTTTTTAACTAAATATTGAATTATTATTATCATTATTTCCAGCCGCTGATGCTAATATTTAAATAAATGTCAAAAAAAGCCTGTTAATGGCATACATACATACATACTCTTGCTAAAGAAATGAAAACAAAATGCGTTAGCAGTGACCGACCAGCGCATGTAAAGAAAATAAATAAACAAACATGCATACATACATAGTATATGTACGTACGTATGTATGTGATGTGACGAATACAAATCCGAACACACACGACTCTCTCTGGGACCAGCAATGCTCGTTGAGTCAGCAATTGCTCTCTTTCTGTCACAATCGTGAGAGCATGGGACCTGTCGCCGAAGAAATTTGTAGTGACAAAATGTTTATATGAGATGGTTTCTCTATTACACTTTCTTTACTTAGTGGTAACACATTCTAGCAAAAGGGGATTTTTTATTACATACGCTTGGCACAGGGCTTTGAGAAATATGTTCAAATTAATTATTTTAGCAATATAAACAATAAATAAATGACAAAATGAATAAAAAAAATCGATGTATTTTATTATGACGCATTGTATGCATATTAGTTGGCATCATAGACGTGTTTGATATTTAAATCTTAAATAATTAGGGAGCTAATTAGGCAAAATGATTTTTGTGAAAAATTTATATAATAGCGAAACTGCGGGCGAGTCGAGACAATTGATTTCGATAAACATGATATAGAGCTATAAATTAAGACTCTCTAATTGAACGGAAATATAAGACCGCAATCTACGAATATTTTTGCATTTTATTAAGTTTATGTGTTTGTTGATATTGCTATTTCAAGAAGGAGCCACATTTAGTCGGAGAGTTTAAGAAAACTTCAGGTTGCATACGGTTATGAGAACGTTAGGGTCGATTTCGATGTCAACATTGATTTGAAGGGGCCTTTGGTTAATGCTTCGGCTGCTTCGATACCCAAGAGTGTAAGTTGACCACCAAAAACTTTGGTCTGGGCTACGTTACAAAGGATTTTGTACTGCACACAGTTGTGTAAGTTTCGCAAGTTATAAAAAAAAAAATAGTATCTCTACTACAACAACACCACTTTTTTCAAATGCATTTACAGCAACGATGACCAGGAATTCAGCGGTTCAATATTCCAGCGTACATTGGACAAACTCGATGTTGGCGTAAAGTTGTCCTGGGCCTCTGGAACCAGCAACACCAAATTTGGCATTGGTGCTAAATACCAACTGGATGACGACGCTAGTGTAAGCACCAAGATTAACAATGCTAGCCAGGTTGGTCTTGGTTACCAACAGAAATTGCGCGATGGCATTAAATTGACGTTGTCCACGTTGGTCGATCGCAAGAACTTTAATGCAGCAGGTCACAAGATTGGTGTTGGTTTAGAATTAGAACCTTAAATGCAAAACAAAAGCAGCATTAAAAACCGCCAGAACAAATAAGCGGAGAATAGTGCATCTCAACTTTTATGCAAAGTATAAAGTTGTATAATATTACAACAAAAATATCGTAGAATACAGCAACAACAACAAATAAAAAGTAAAAGCCCTAAGTAAATAATTTGTTGTTCCATCACAGAATAAGTAAATGAAATGAATCCCCAGAATAATTAAAAAAAAAAAATACAATTTACATACGCAAAACGCAAAGAATCTTTGTTGTGCATTTAAAATAAAATTCCTAACCGGCAAAGAGTGTGTTTGTTGCGCAAACTTTAGACAAGTATTATTTATAGATTTCAAAATTAGAGCTACGGAGAAATAGATCAGAATTAAGAGTGACTGGAGAACTGATATCTCTTCTCCAATAATTAAATGTTATTATATTATATTATTACTATTTAATATTATTACTATTTAATAAATGTAATATTTATATGAATTGTATAACATAAGTAAATAAATTATATAGTTATTGCCTTTAAATAAAAAAAAAACAAAAAGAAGATAAAACTTTAACTTTGGTAGAACCGAAGCTCTAATACTATTCACACATTTTACATTTCAATGTAATTATTTTATTTGTTTGTGGGGTGGTTTGTATGGGGGCTACATCAAAAATTGGTTGGATCACACTCCTTGATTTATATGTGTAGAGCCACTTCAAAAGAAGCCACAATGCAAACTTTTAAAGTGAGACAATACACTTTTTTTTTTTATATAAAGCCGAAAATGAGATTGAGGTAGCTACCATAAAAAGTGAGCGTAGCATGTCAATTTTTATACTCTATTAAACTGCAATAAATGGAAGTCTATGTACCGATATCTTAAAAATTGGTGCGCAACAACATCTTGACGGACATGGCCAGAACTGCTGGTACATTTATTTATATTTCAACTTATGTGTGTGTATGATTATATTTAACCCTCTACCGCATATAGCGCCATATATGGCTTTCCATTTTTAATGAATTTTGTTTTAGTTAAAATGGTACTTAAGCGAAGTCGATTGTCGAAGTCATTCTCTTTGGACTATTTTCTATTGGAATGCCATGTAAATAATTTTTTTGTGTTGCTTTATTTCGTGTTTCTATGAGTTTTGTTCAAGCGTCTCACGAGGGTGAAGGAAAGTGAATTTTGCTGAATTTCGAAATAAATTTCCACCACAAAAAACCATATTTTTTGTTGAAGAATATTTTTTTCCAAAAGAAAATAATGTTTTCTTTCATAAAAACATATAAATTTACTGTAAGTTAAGCATTATATATACTATTTCTGGCAGAAATTGCCAAAGCCATATATGGCTCTTCATGCAGTAATGCAGTTCTATATACATATGAAATTTAATTTTCTAGAAATGAATGTACAATCATTTTACGGTAATTTACAATACGACAATGAAATCGATGATCCGCTTGAAAGTGATGATGATTTTTAAAAAGTGTCACTCAACAAATTTTGACAGAAAATGTCTTCTATACTCCTTTATATTCAGGAATTTTTTCAATTTTTTTTTGAAGTGGTGGAATAATATGACAAAAATTAAATTAAAATTAATTATTTTTAAAATTATATTGATAATTTGTTGCACAGTGTTCATTTTGATTTTGTTTGAAATTTTTTAATTTTACATATGTAGATCGAAACGTGTGTTTTGAATAAAGTTAGTCTTCGTCACTGTCTTCATTTACTACAACATTAACCTCTATGGTTTGTAATTGTCATAATTTGCACTTAGCTTATGCATTGAGGATATTTATATTGAGACTATTTTTATTTTTCACAATTAAATAACGTTGTACAGTTATTGTTATTATTGTATCTGTCATCATCATATGGGATTACACTTTATCGTTAAATAGTGTTACTGTTAATTATTTCCATTAAAGTAAGTCTACTTTTATATATTTCTGCATTTTTAATACATACTTTAAATCACGATTTCAGAATGAATTCTAGTAAAATATATAAATTGTAATATTTATCTGCGCAAAACAGTTGGCTATAAAAAAATAATTACGACAACTGATGAGGCTAAAATTGCGACAGAAAAAATTGGAAAAAGAGTCTTAGGGCCGTTCTCACGACTTACCGATACATAAGAAAATACGAAACGGCAAGAATAATATTGAGTAGTGCATGTCACGATATCACAATTATAATAAATCAATTTTGAAACAGTTAATTGCAAAAACGTAAACACAATAAAATTATAAATTAGCAGAAAAAAAAATGGATGAGAGTGAGCGCCGCCGCTGTAGAAAAATACGAGCCAACCTATTAATATAATGTGCACGGTTGCATTTAAAATTTTAATACCAAATTTCAATTTTGTTTGTTTTCATTTTGCTTTTGCTTTGGTTTTTCATAGATCGAGTTGGCAGGTATTTTTGCAAAAAATTATGATAAATTTATCGGGTCGCCGAACTCGGCGATACGGTTATAGGCTTAATAAGAGTCGTGACATTGAAAACTAGCATATCGCCTGAAAAATGTGAGCGGTAAAGTTATAGGCAAGTCGTGGGCACTTAATCAATGATACTCTCTGTAATAAATGTCCAGCAATTTTAACAAGACCAACCAAAAATATGAAAGCTGAGAACAAGTAAGTACCGAGAGCCAGCCAATTATCTCTCAATCGTCTTTAATACTGTGTCGTCTGTATCATCAACTGAAGATCCATTTGTTTTTGAAGACAAAATAGAAGCAGAAGCATGGCAATATCAAACAGAAGTTTAAGCTTTTAGTAGCTTCGGAAGTAGAGACTAATCGTTGGGCAAGACGAAAAATTTCATTTAAAATAATGACTTCAGATCAATTAACTGATTTTCCAGAGTTAACGAGTTAACAACTCAAAATTTTTTATACGGGATCGTATCTACTGTCTCAGGCTGTATCGTATTTCGCTGAGATGATGAACGAAGACGGAACAATCACACTCCATTTTGTAAAAATCACACCTAACATTATAAAAGTTGAAGTGAAATCTCGACATATTAATTCAAGAAAATATCGTTGTTTTGTTGATTATCAGCCAGATAAGAATGACATCGCTGTAATTTGTCGATATTGTTGTGATTGTGTTAATGGTAGGCGCACTGTCGGATGCTGCTCACACATTGCAGCTATCATATATTATCACTGTGGACGGTAGTCCACGCATGTGACGAAAGTCACCTCAGTGTGGCTGCTGCACGAGCAATTATACGCCCATATCGAAGTTTTTACTGGTAAGTCCGGTCGAAACGTTTTATATACCATTAAAAAGGTCTTGAAACATACTTTCAGAAAATGTTAAAACATATAATATCGGATCACCCCAGTATAGGAGGTTGAAAAATACCGGTATTGGGGTTCGTGAGGGGGCTATCACCGCAAACTTATTATTCTTGACGCCGAGACGAGTCCAACGAACCTAAGATCACAAAAATCGGTCCACCCATTCAAAAGTTATGAATTTTGGAAATTTTTGACGAGTTAATGAAATAGTTTGTGTGTTTGTTTTCATGAATCCTTTAGAAAACCAAAATTTTATTGGTACAAGATTTTAGTACACAAAAAATTAAAAAACTTTTGTTCTAGAACTTTTTTTCAAAAATGGCCAAATGGCTTAATATTTTTCAACGTGTAATAGTTCGTTGGGAAGGTCTTTTGAATACCTTGAAATGAATGCTAACATGACGCTGTACAATACCTACTTAAAAAATATAGGTCAAAATAAATATTGATAAGTACATTTTGCGATTTTGCCGAAAATTGAAACCAAATTTGCTCATATTTGGAGTGGTAAAACTTCACGAGATTGCGCAAATTTTGATATATTATACTTTTCTGTGAAAATTCCGTGAGCCGAGATATAACATCGCAAATATCAGAGTGTGCAAAATTAGTTATTTTTCCCAATGCGTCATACTAATGACTGTTACTTTTAAGCTGCTGTTACTGTTAAGCTGCTGTTACTGTTACGCAGTGTTAAAACAAACGTGTTATACTCTTATACACTTTTATTATTTTTGGATTGTTTTCGTATGTATTCATGTGTATAAAGATATGCATGCAAGAAATAACATGTATATGTATGTATAAGTGCAAATCGCCAAAAAAAAATTTGTTTTTTAATCTCGCACATTTATTGCCATAAATTGATAAGTATTTATTATACAAAAACAAAATGTCTATTTTTTATACCGGTACCATAAAGTAAAAGGGAATATTAATTATGTGGAAATCTATTTAACAGGCAGGCGAAGACAAGTTTATGTAGTCCTGTCCGTCTGTCCGTCCGACAGTTTCCTTGAACGAAAATATCTCGTACACTATAAGAGATAAAGACTTCAAGTATGAATATTTAACCTCTCCTTTTCAATATACAGATAAAGTGTATTAAAATAACATTTTTAAGGGGCAGCCGCTATACAAATATGGCCCCGCTTTTAAGTTTTGAAATACAAATTTATTGTTCTTTTTTTTAAATAAATTTATTGTAATTTTTTTTCAATTTAATTGAAAAATCCCACATATATTCAGAGGGGAAAATTTAAAAATATAGCCCCACACAAATCTAGGGTTCATATAAGAAGCCTTAAGCAAGATTTAGGTTTCATATAAAGTTTTATCTAGGTATTTTATTTATCTTCTCTATTAAAATGACTGATATCAAATAAAAAAACCTCTTGACGAGGTAAAAATCAAGTGACGTCAAGAGGTTTTTTTATTTGATTTGTCAAAATAAATGATAAAATATGTTACGCTAACAAATTAATTACATAAATGCAGACAACAGCGACGCAAAAATAAATGAAATAATAAAAAACGAACGGTAAATTATTTTTTAAAGCAAAGCGAAAGGAAAAACGTGCGTATCTTGAAACTGAGTGCAAACTGGAAAATAACTGTTACGGGAATAGAAAAAATTCAGTGCTAAACTACAACTTAACAAACAAGTGCATATCTAAAGGAATAATTAAACCGAGTGAATCAGAGTTCGTGTCACCCATCGTACTGGTTCGTGTGGACTATCAAACTCTTAACAAAGTGACCGCTAAAGATAATTATCCGATACCCATTATTGATGATTTATTAGACAGAATGGCAGATAAGAATTTCTTTTCCAAGTTTGACCTAAGAAACGCATTTTTTCATGTACACATGCAACCAGATTCGATAAAGTACACGTCATTTGTGACACCATTAGGACAATTTGAGTACGCATGCATTTTGGTCTTAAAAATGCAACTTCGACATTTCAGCATTTTGTAAATAAAATATTTTCTGACTTGGTAAGAGACAACAGTGTCTTAATATATTTAGATGACCTAATGATAGCAACTAAAACTGTAGAGGAACATTTCAAAATAATAGTGGAAATTTTTCAAAGATTGGGCGAAAACGATCTGGGGTTAAGAATTGACAAATGTGAATTTTTGTATCAGGAAGTAAAATATCTGTGTTATATTATATCAAAAGAAGGAATTAAAGCGGACGAGAAAGGGATAGAAGCCATAAAAAATTTTCCGGTACCAATCAAAACACACGCAGTTCAAAGCTTTTTGGGATTGTGTCCCTACTTTCGACGGTTCGTAAAAGATTTCTCAATCATTGCAAAGCCATTGTACGACTTGACACGTAAAGACAAAAAATTTCACTTTGGTGATAAAGAAGTACAATGCTTTGAATTGCTCAAATAATGAAACGGAAAAACATTGTGATGCGAGCGCAACAGGTTTCGGGGCAATACTAATGCAAAGGAAAAATGATAGTAAAATGCATCCGATTTTTTATTTTTCGAAACGTACCACCGAATTAGAGTCGAAATATCATAGTTTCGAGCTAGAAACTCTTTGCATAATTTATGCATTCCAAAGATTTCGAGTATACCTCCAGGGTTTAAAATTTGAGATAGTGACAGACTGCAATTCACTGACGATGGCACTGAACAAGAAAGAATTAAACCCTAGAATAGCAAGATGGGCTCTAGAGCTCCAAAAATATGACTACACATTAGAACATAGATCGGGTACCAACATTTTGACATTAGAAGCTAATACTTTCGTAGAAAATCTAGTCATTGCCAGGGAAAAGATAGCAAAGTTAAGAAGTTGAAAGAAACATTGCAATGGAAAGAACACAACTTGTATGAAATGAGAAACGGTATTGTGTACAGAAAAGTTGACAGCGGGAAAGTTTTGTGTCCCAGAAGTTATGGAAAGTTATATACTCTTCAAATATCATGACGAAATGGGTCGTATGGGCATCGATGAGGTGGTTGATCTGATTTCAAAAAAATATATGTTCCCAAAAATGAGAGAGAAAACCGCTAATCGCATACAAAATTGTCTAAAATGCATCGTATATTCCTCAAAACATGGCAAAGAAGAGGGTTTCTTACACAACATACCAAAAAACGATAGCCCCTTTCATGTTATACATATAGATCACTTCGGACCTGTACACATTTCACGGTTTAAGAAACACGTATTCCTTGTAGTTGATGCATGCACAAAGTTTGTCAGATTATATCCAACAAAAACAACAAATGCCAAAGAAGTAGTAAATGCATTAAAAGATTATTTTCGCTCTTACAGTAAACCAAGAATGATAGTTTCTGACAGGGGAGGTGTTTTATATCGAATAAATTTATTCAGTTTTTAGAAGAAGAAAATATCTAACATACTAAAATAGCAACAGGATCTCCTCAAGCAAATGGCCAGGTAGAGAGAGTAAATAGAAGTCTAGGCCTAATGATTGCGAAATTAACTGACCCTGAACGAAACATACACTGGGATAATGTTATTGAATCTGTCGAATTTTCGCTAAACAACAGCACCCATAGAACAAATCAACAATATCCAAGTGCAGTGCTTTTCGGTGTTAAACAACGAGGATTAGTTCCAGACTTATTAAGTGAGAGCTTAAAAAATGAAAATAGTAACCAAGAGAAACAAAAATATAAAGAAATTAGAGAAAAGGCAGCAGAAAAAGAAAAACAACTGCAGGCGTATAACAATTCTTATGTCAATAATAAAAGACGCTCAGCGAATCAGTACAATTAAGGAGACTATGTAATGATTAAAAACTTTGATTCAACTGCAGGTGTTTCAAGAAAACTCCTAAATTTAAAGGACCATACAAAATTTCAAAAGTATTGCACAATGACAGATATGTTTTGGACGACTTTGATGGGTTTCAGCAGTCCAGAATTGCTTATAAAGGAGTCCGGGCAGTAGGTAATATACGGCCTTGGATATCACATAATGTAAAGAACTCAAAAAATGGAGATCAGGATGTCTCAACTGTCAGAATGGCCGAATTGTAGTAATATGTAATTATGTTATTTACTGTAGGGTATTCATAAGCTATCTATAAGCTATATATAAGTCGTAGCTGTAATAATTACTAACTGTCGTTACCTATGTATAAGCCCTAACTGTAAACTAGAGTTAAGCAGATGGTAAGCTGTCGCTTATATTGCGCAGCACTAGTCAAGACACAATAAATTGGATCATTGAATGGAGCAGACGTGCGTTTTATTCTGAGCTTATTTCTGAGTAAAATATGTGTATGTACATGTATATACATATCTCTCTCTCTCTCTATATATATATATATATATATATATATATATATATATATATATATATATATATATATATATATATATATATATATATATATATATATGAGAGAGAGAGAGAGAGAGAGAGAGAGAGAGAGAGAGAGAGAGAGAGAGAGAGAGAGAGAGAGAGAGAGAGAGAGAGAGAGAGAGAGAGAGAGAGAGAGAGAGATAGTGCGATATATATATATATATATATATATATATATATATATATATATATATAGATAGAGAGTAGATATACAAGATATAATATATATATATATATATATATATATATATATATATATATATATATATATATATATATATATATATATATAGAGAGAGAGAGAGATATGTATATACATGTACATACACATATTTTACTCAGAAATAAGCTCAGAACAAAAGGCACGTCTGCTCCGTTCAACGATCCAATTTATTGTGTCTTGACTAGTGCTGCGCAATATAAGCGACAGCTTACCATCTGCTTAACTCTAGTTTACAGTTAGGGCTTATAGTTAGAAATTATTACAGCTACGACTTATATATAGCTTATAGTTAACATATGAATACCCTACAGTAAATGACATAAGTACATATTGCTACAATTCGGCCATTCAGGCAGTTGAGATCTCTTGATCTCCATTTTTTGAGTTCTTTACATTATGTGATGTCCAAGGCCGTATATTACCTACTGCCCAGACTCCTTTATAAGCAATTCTGGACTGCTGAAACCCATCAACGTCTTCCAAAACATATCTGTCAATATGCAATACTTTTGAAATTTTGTATGGTCCTTTAAGTTTAGGAATTAGTTTTCTTGAAACACCTGCCGCTGAATCAAATTTTTTAATCATAGCATAGTCTCCTTCTTTGTACTAATTCGCAGAGCGTCTTTTATTGTTGACATAAGAATTGTTATACGCCTGCAGTTGATTTTCTTTTTCTGCTGCCTTTTCTGTAAATTCTTTATGTTTTTGTTTTTCTTGGTTATTATTTTCATTTTTTAAGCGCTCACTTAATAAGTCTGGAACTAATCCTCGTTGTTTAACACCGAAAAGAATTACACTTGGATATTGTTAAATTGTTCTATGGGTGCTGTTGTTTAGCGAAAATTCGACAGTTTCAATAACATTATCCAGAGTACGTTTCGTTCAGGGTCAGTTAATTTCGCAATCATTGGGCCTAGAATTATATTTACTCTCTCTACCTGGTCGTTTGCTTGAGGAGATCCTGTTGCTATTTTATTATGTTGGATATTTTCTACTTCTAAAAACTGAAGAGATTAATTCGATATAAATCACCTTCCTCTGTCAGAGACTATCATTCTTGCTTTACTGTAAGAGCGAAAATAATCTTTTAATGCATTTACTACTTCTTTGGCATTTGTTGTTTTTGTTGGATATAATCTGACAAACTTTGTGCATGCATCAACTACAAGGAGTACGTGTTTCTTAGACCGTGAAATGTCTACAGGTCCGAAGTGATCTATGTGTATAACATGAAAGGGGCTATCATTTTTTGGGAGGTTGTGTAAGAAATCCTCTTTTTTGTCATGTTTTGAGGAATATACGCATTTTAGACAATGTTGTATGTGATTAGCGGTTTTCTCTCTCATTTTTGGGAACCAATAGTTTTTTGAAATCAGATCAACCACCTTATCGATGTCCATATGACCCATTTCGTCATGATATTTGAAGAGTACATGACTTTCCACATCTTCTGGGACACAAAGCAAAACTTTCCCGCTGCCAACTTTTCTGTGCACAATACCGTTTCTCATTTCATATAAGTTGTGTTCTGTCGATTGCAATGTTTCTTTCAACTTCTTAACTTTGCTATCTTTTCCCTGGCATATGATTAGATTTTCTTCGAAAGTATTAGGTTCTAATGTCAAAATGTTGTTGCTTCGACTCAATGCATCGACGTGTTGTATACGGGTACCCGATCTATGAATAATCATTTGAATAAGTAAATCATCGGTTTTTTCTGTTGCAAACATTTTAAAGTCGTTCTTGTTGAGAGCATATGTCTCGCCGATGCATTTTAATTGTGATTGCCATACGCTATAAATAGAGACTCCATCGTACTCGGAAATTAACTTTGAAACCAAATCAATTGAAGTTTTTGGTGTACTGCTCGCTGTGTAATTTGCTTCTTCGCTTTGAACTCGCTGTTGTAGAATTTTTTTTCTTTTTTTTTTAAAAGAATTTTATCGCGTCTTAGTAGATATGCTTCTCTCTTCAATAATTCGTATTCGGCTCTTAATTGCACGTTCGGTTTTGCCGCTTCTTCGTCACTTAAACCAACCAAGGAGATATCGTTCTCTTGAGTGATTTCGTTGAGAGCGCTGTCTGTGTTAATGTTATCATACGCTTTTTCGTTTGCATTTACGTTGAGTGAATTTATATTGAGTGCATTTACGTCGAGTGCGATTACATTTAGTGTATTTGAGTCGGGATCGTTTACGTTGAGTGCATTGTTATGTTCGTTGCTTTGCACATTTTCTTAAACGCTGCGTTCGTCTTCATCGATGTCGTCTTCTTGTTCAACATCTTTGCCCTCGTCTTCTTGTTCAACGTCTTCGCCCTCGTCTCCGCCCTCGTCTCTGCTCTTGCCGCATCCATCAGCTTCACCTTACGGTCGTTCCAGGTCACGTACTCATTTAATCGATCGATTAATTCGAATTTTTTCCACATGTCGGCAGGTCCAGCCGGCGAAGCCATGCACGTAATTGCTTAACATTGAACACATTCAAACACTCGTTCATTTTAATAAAATTTTAAAGACACTCGCTTTTGCACAATTCGTTTCACTCAATTTATGTTTGTTCTTTCTATTGTCTATGCACTCGTTTGTTATCTTGTAGTTTAGCACTCAATTTTTTCTATTCCCGTAACAGTTATTTTCCAGTTTGCACTCAGTTTCAAGGTACGCACGTTTTTCGTTTCGCTTTGCTTTAAACAATAATTTACCGTTCGTTTTTTATTATTTCATTTATTTTTGCGTTGCTGTTGTCTGCATTTATGTAATTAATTTTTTAGCGTAATTTATTTTATCAATTATGTTGCGATATATTGCAGGAAAAAAAATGCTTTTTCCCTTGTAGGCGATGGGAACTCAATCCTACTTCAGGAATAAGCTCAGAATAAAACGCACGTCTGCTCCGTTCAACGATCCAATTTATTGAGTCTTGTCTAGTTCTGCGCATTATAAGCGACAGCCTACCATCTGCTTAACTCCAGTTTACAGTTGGGGCTTATACATAGGTAACGACAATTTTTAGAATTAGTTTTCTTGAAACACCTGCCGCTGAATCAAATTTTTTAATCATAGCATAGTCTCCTTCTTTGTACTAATTCGCAGAGCGTCTTTTATTGTTGACATAAGAATTGTTATACGCCTGCAGTTGTTTTTCTTTTTCTGCTGCCTTTTCTGTAATTTCTTTATGTTTTTGTTTTTCTTGGTTATTATTTTCATTTTTTAAGCGCTCACTTAATAAGTCTGGAACTAATCCTCGTTGTTTAACACCGAAAAGCATTACACTTGGATATTGTTCAATTGTTCTATGGGTTCTGTTGTTTAGCGAAAATTCGACAGTTTCAATAACATTATCCCAGAGTATGTTTCGTTCAGGGTCAGTTAACTTCGCAATCATTGGGCGTAGAATTATATTTACTCTCTCTACATGGCCGTTTGCTTGAGGAGATCCTGTTGCTATTTTATTATGTTGGATATTTTCTTCTTCTAAAAACTGAAGAAATTCATTCGATATAAATCACCTTGCCCTGTCAGAGACTATCATTCTTGCTTTACTGTAAGAGCGAAAATAATCTTTTAATGCATTTACTACTTCTTTGGCATTTGTTGTTTTTGTTGGATATAATCTGACAAACTTTGTGCATGCATCAACTACAAGGAGTACGTGTTTCTTAGACCGTGAAATGTCTACAGGTCCGAAGTGATCTATATGTATAACATGAAAGGGGCTATCATTTTTTGGGAGGTTGTGTAAGAATTCCTCTTTTTTGTCATGTTTTGAGGAATATACGCATTTTAGACAATGTTGTATGTGATTAGCGGTTTTCTCTCTCATTTTTGGAAACCAATAGTTTTTTGAAATCAGATCAACCACCTTATCGATGCCCATATGACCCATTTCGTCATGATATTTGAAGAGTGCATGACTTTCCATATCTTCTGGGACACAAAGCAAAACTTTCCCGCTGCCAACTTTTCTGTGCACAATACCGTTTCTCATTTCATATAAGTTGTGTTCTGTCGATTGCAATGTTTCTTTCAACTTCTTAACTTTGCTATCTTTTCCCTGGTATATGACTAGATTTTCTTCGAAAGTATTAGCTTCTAATGTCAAAATGTTGTTGCTTCAACTCAATGCATCGACGTGTTGTATACGGGTACCCGATCTATGTTCTAATGTGTTGTCATAATTTTGGAGCTCTAGAGCCCATCTTGCTATTCTAGGGTTTAATTCTTTCTTGTTCAGTGTCATCGTCAGTGAATTGCAGTCTGTCATTATCTTAAGTTTTAAACCCTGGAGGTATACTCGAAATCTTTGGAGTGCATAAATTAAGTAAAGAGTTTCTAGCTCGCAACTATGATATATCGACTCTATTTTGGTGGTACGTTTCGAAAAATAAAAAATCGGATGCATTAGTCAAGACACAATAAATTGGATCGTTGAACGGAGCAGACGTGCCTTTTGTTCTGAGCTTATTTCTGAGTAAAATATGTGTATGTACATGTATATACATATCTCTCTCTCTCTATATATATATATATATATATATATATATATATATATATATATATATATATATATATATACACATCTGTCTTCCACTTTCTATCTCTCTCTCTCTCTCTCTCTCTCTCTCTCTCTCTCTCTCTCTCTCTCTCTCTCTCTCTCTCTCTCTCTCTCTCTATATATATATATATATATATATATATATATATATATATATATATATATATATATATATATATATATATATATATATATATATATATATATATATATATATATATATATACACATCTGTCTTCCACTTTCTATCTGATATATATAATATATATAGACGAGTCCTAAAAAAAAAACAAAACTAATAATAAAGGATGAGCAGCGATCATCAACAAAAAAGTTCGGTCGCGCCGAGAAATGCATATTTCTCGTTCGTATCTCCGAGTAACAAAAAAAAAAAATAGCTCCAACTTGTCTCAACTACATCCTGAGCAGTCAAGCTTGAGCTGGAGTTCTCAATGTACAACACCGTGTGTGATTCATCGGGAACCGTTTGTCCAACAAATAATAAAATTCAAAACGCAACTAGCCCAAACAACAACACAATCTCTCACACCAACCTAAAACGACAACGGGATAACACAGCAATACAAAACCAAAAAACAAATCACAAACAAAATTTCAAAAATGCTGGCTCAGCCAACCAAATTGTTCAAACCGTTTCCAACTGTTAGCAGACTCTGACGACAAGTATGACGAACAAGACGATACTAATCCAGACAAAGCAACCCAACAAGTACAGCAGGCGCCTCTTAAACCTAATAAACCTCCTCCAATATATGTACAGGGTGTTGGTCAGATTAAAATAGCACTTACAAATAATGAGGTGAGCGTTCAATCAGCTGATTCTTCATCTTATAGAAGTATTATAAACATGTTACGCCAAAAAGAAACCAAATTCTATACCTTTAAAACTAAGGAAGATAGAAATTTCAAAATTATTCTTAGGAATATGCACTCTTCAGCTTAGTAAATTTATAAGATTCAACAAAGAAGTACAAAAATGTCTCTACCATTATTTTCCATAGAGCTCAAGCAAAATGAAAATAACAAGGACATTTATAATATAACCCACCTTCTTCAAACTAAAATCAAATTCGAACCTCCTCATACTAAACGTACCCTTTCCCAATGTGCCAATTGCCAGAAATATGGGCATACAAAAAATGACTGCACAAGAGACCCTGTTTGTGTAAAGTGTGCTGGAAAACATAAAACCATAGAATACACTTTGGCTTTTGGCAAAGGCCTTACAAAATGTGT
Source organism: Leucophenga montana (assembly GCA_035044765.1). Classification (NCBI taxonomy): domain Eukaryota; kingdom Metazoa; phylum Arthropoda; class Insecta; order Diptera; family Drosophilidae; genus Leucophenga; species Leucophenga montana. Next base: position 4,574 of record JAWNNQ010001315.1, on the reverse strand, counting down.
TTATGCGGTGGAAACCACACCCCAAATTACAAAGGCTGTGAGGTCTACAAAACGCTTAAAGTTCAGCGTTTTCCCGCTCTTTGGGAGAAAAATATAAACAAATTTAGCGATATTAAGAATGGTGCCACTACAGTTAATGCAAGTCCATCTGTAAATTCAGCAATTAGCTATGTTCAAATGGCCAGATCCCACAGTTCAACAACTGAAAACTTCCATACGATTGGTCCTACTCATCAAGGTAATGTCTCCAAAATAGAAATCAAATCCAACCTTCAAACTTCCCACCACTATCCACTGCACCGACGTCGACCATATAAAATCCAGTTCTATCCAATCCAAAGCAAGATGATGATATGCAAGAGCTAAAAAAAATTATGAAACAACTAATGCAGCAAATGTCGGCTATTATAAATGTTGTTACTCTATTCGTGCCCAAAATAAGCACGTAAATATGGTCGCAGATAACCTACGGATTATATTTTGGAATGCTAACGGGTTAAGGCAACATGTTTTTGAATTGAAACAATTTTTATATGAAAATAATATTGATCTGGCACTTATATGAGAAACCCATCTCACGAAAAAACAATCCATTAACATCACAAGATACACTTTGTTTAATACTAATCATACTAACCATCCAGACGGAACGGGTCATGGGGGGTCAGCAATAATCATAAAAAATAAAATTAAATTTTCTGAAACTAAATAGTACAGCTTTGATTATAGCCAAGCTACTTCCATTTATTTATTTGATCAGTTTGGTCCCCTGACTATTTCCGCCTTATATAGTCACCCAAAACACAAAGTTACTCTATCCCAATATAACAGCTACTTTAAATCTTTAGGTCCTAGATTCATAGATGCAGGTGATTTCAATGAAAATATAAGAGCAAGGGGCTCCCGGCTTACAAACAAAAAGGTGAAGTACTCCTCGAATCGATTCACACCGACAATAGTAAGCACGTACCAACTGGGGAACCTACTTACTGGCCAACAGATCCACTTTTCTGTTATCAAAAACATTAGTATCAAACACATTTCCACTGGCCACTCTCCAATTCAACTTGATTACTTAACTTCTCTAGCTACAGACATCCCAAAGCCATCCTTCTATAACTCTAAGACCGACTGGCAAGCATTTAAAGAATTTCTAGAGCTACATTTACGATCGGCTATTTCTTTAAAATCTCCAAATAATATTGAAAGTTCTGTAATATATTTCAATGACACCGTAGCTGAATCAGCTCTTAGTTCTACCCCTATATTAACTCAAAAAGTGGCTGTCAAGTATACATTCGCCTCTATTCGACATCAAATTGAAGCAAAAAGAAAGCTTCGGAAAAAGTGGCAAGCTACAAGATGTCCCGAAGATAAAATTAAACTTAATGGACCTACTAAAGAACTTAAAGAAGCTCTTAAGCGAAATGCAAATAAATGTATAGGAAAGTATCTAACTGACCTGACTCCAACCATAGACACTAATTTCTCTCTTTGGAAGGATACTACCAAATTAAGAAAAACCACAACACACACTCCACCACTAAAGAAGCCAGATGGCACTTGGGCCAAAAAAGATTTTGAATAATCTTCAGTCCTTGCTAACTTTTATCAAAAAACTTTTGTGAACAATCCACAAAATTACGACCGTGTCGCAGATTCATCAAACTGCTCCTTTTGCAACCTTCCAATCCGATATGTAACTGAAAATGAGATAACAAAAGCAATTAATAAAATCAAAGTAAAAAAATCGGCCGGGTATGATATGATAACTGGAAAGCTGCTTAAAGAACTTCCATCGAAAGCTATACGCTATCTCCGAAATTTGTTCAATTTTGTTATTAGACTAAAATATTTTCCAAAGATATGGAAGGTAGCAGAAGTCATAGCTATACCTAAGCCTGGCAAAGATGCCACAAATTCAGCTTTATATAGACCGATAAGCCTTTTGCCGATTCTTTCAAACAACTTTTATCAAAGTTGTTTGAAAGAATACTAAAAGAAAGATTACAACCCATACTTGACAAAAGCTTCATTATACCTAACCATCAGTTTGGATTTAGAAAACAACACTCAACAATTGAACAAATACATAGGGTAGTTAATAAAATTTTAACAGACCTTGAAGATCAGAAACATTGCATAGGAATTTTTCTCGATTTAGAAGTCCCTACTTCCACATGACTTCTACCTACTGCTAAAGAGTTACCAGATAGGCACTTCTATGTAAAAGTTAAAGACGCTTTCTCTTCAATTAGACAGATTAATACAGGAATAGCCAAGGCAGTGTGTTCGGACCCCTTCTTTATTTACTTTTCACTCAAGATTTACCAAAGCCCGAGGAGCCGTCTTCTATGATTGCAGCTTTTGCAGATGATACAATTCTGTTTTATGCCCACAATGACATAAATGTAGCTTCCCACCATAGATTGGTTTAGTAAGTGGAATATAAAAATTAACGAAAGCAAGACCACACAAGAGCTATTCATAGAAAAATCAGCAAAATACTTAGGAATAAATTTGGACAGTAAACTGAGCTGGAAATTACATCTTGAGAAAAAGCGAAATCAGATTAAAGAGAAATAACGACAACTGTACTGGCTTATTAACAAAAAATCCAAATTGTCAATGAACAATAAATTATTACTATATAAAAGCATAATAAAATCAATTTGGACTTACGGACTTCAGATATTGGGAACATCAAAAATATCAACATTATCCAACGGCAACAGTCAAAAATACTACGACAAATAACAGGAGCTGAATGATTTATCTCCAACACTTATATACATCGAGATCTTAACACCCGCACTATCAAAGATGAAATAGTATCAGTAAGCAGAAAGCATCACACTCGAATCATGTCTCATTTTTATTATTTTTTAATCATTATCATCAATTGTTGTGCCATGTAATTTATGCCACACTACTTGACAGTGAGCGTTACGGTATCTCACGACAGTGGGGCAGCCGTAAGTATTAGCTGTCCGTGGTGTATACATAGCTTGCTGCATAGCATATTCGAACAAAAGTATTACTATAATTACTAGAAATTATTTTTTTCAATTATTATTTACCCCATTACCCCATATTACAATATGTACAAAGTGTCATGTAGACAGACGTATAATTCAAATGGGAAATAAAAAAAAAATTTATATATATATATATATATATATATATATATATATATATATATATATATATTATATATATATATATATATATATATATATATATATATATATATATATATATATATATATATATATATATATATATATATATATATATATATATATATATATATATATATATATATATATATATATATATATATATATATATATATATATATATATATATATATATATATATATATATATATATATATATATATATATATATATATATATATATATATATATATATATATATATATATATATATATATATATATATATATATATATATATATATATATATATATATATATATATATATATATATATATATATAATATATATATATATATATATATATATATATATATATATATATATATATATAAATTTTTTTTTTATTTCCCATTTGAATTATACGTCTGTCTACATGACACTTTGTACATATTGTAATATGGGGTAATGGGGTAAATAATAATTGAAAAAAATAATTTCTAGTAATTATAGTAATACTTTTGTTCGAATATGCTATGCAGCAAGCTATGTATACACCACGGACAGCTAATACTTACGGCTGCCCCACTGTCGTGAGATACCGTAACGCTCACTGTCAAGTAGTGTGGCATAAATTACATGGCACAACAATTGATGATAATGATTAAAAAATAATAAAAATGAGACATGATTCGAGTGTGATGCTTTCTGCTTACTGATACTATTTCATCTTTGATAGTGCGGGTGTTAAGATCTCGATGTATATAAGTGTTGGAGATAAATCATTCAGCTCCTGTTATTTGTCGTAGTATTTTTGACTGTTGCCGTTGGATAATGTTGATATTTTTGATGTTCCCAATATCTGAAGTCCGTAAGTCCAAATTGATTTTATTATGCTTTTATATAGTAATAATTTATTGTTCATTGACAATTTGGATTTTTTGTTAATAAGCCAGTACAGTTGTCGTTATTTCTCTTTAATCTGATTTCGCTTTTTCTCAAGATGTAATTTCCAGCTCAGCCTACTGTCCAAATTTATTCCTAAGTTCCTTTTGCTGATATTTTTCTATGAATAGCTCTTGTGTGGTCTTGCTTTCGTTAATTTTTATATTCCACTTACTAAACCAATCTATGGTGGGAAGCTACATTTAAGTCATTGTGGGCATAAAACAGAATTGTATCATCTGCAAAAGCTGCAATCATAGAAGACGGCTCCTCAGAGCTTTGGTAAATCTTGCAGTGAAAAGTAAATAAAGAAGGGGTCCGAACACACTGCCTTGGCTATTCCTGTATTAATCTGTCTAATTGAAGAGGGAGAAAGCGTCTTTAACTTTTACATAGAAGTGCCTATCTGGTAACTCTTTAGCAGTAGGTAGAAGTCATGTGGAAGTAGGG
>JAWNNQ010001314.1:842500-1093124 GCA_035044765.1 Leucophenga montana | reverse complement strand
TCACAAAGTATTCAAACAGAATGTAAACAAATTGTCTCTTAAATGTCCAATCTTCTTAATGGCAAACCGAATTTTTCGGGAAATCTAACGGGACTTTCTAAAAATAGAATTAAAAGCATGAACACGTGTTCATTTTCAAAGCGCAGCTGAACGCTGGCCAATTAATTCAAAACAAAAGTTCACTTCAAATCGGTCTGGCAATTGCTTAAGTCAACAAAATTAAATTATTTTCAATGGATTTTGAAGTTAAAGGTATTTATTTTATCTCCAGAAATATAATAAAAACTAACTCGTGTTGTAATTCTTGAGAAATTAATGTTTTAGATAACCTATTTGTTTGTTCCTTTTTTGTGCGTCTCTATTATGTTTACTTAAAGTTTTAGTTGTGTTCCCCCAAGATTCCGCCTTAAGTTTCTTTTCCATTGTATTTATCTGAGTCTTAAGGTAATAAAAGTGTTGAAGTTAGCTGCGCACATTTGCGGATGAGCGTGTAATCTTTAATATACTAATCCGTCGTCTTATTTTTTCTTCAGTTCCCCAATATCAATGTGATTGACTGAATGAAAAGGAATCAATTTTATTAAAATGCACCCATAATATATCTCAGCAAATGGTGGAAAGTGCTCATCGTGACCGTCGAAAACTTTAATTTGCGTAGTCTTCAGCGAGAACAAAGCGACGGCGTATAGCTCAGCTGACCGAAATAGATGAGTCCGCTGTTGCAGCTTTATGCAATGAACATCAAATGTAAAATTTATTAGAAGCAGATCTCGTTGAAGTAATTCCGCTTTTTTTTTTAATGGAGACCGCCATGCCTAAAAACCAATATTAACTGATAAGAAACTTTATGAACAGCAAAATATCCTTTGATTTATTTCCAAGCTATCACAGTTTAATAAAAAAAAAACTGATATACCCTGACAATATTTCTGTAGACGAATCTAACGCTAATGTCGAGTTGCAAAGTTCATTAGATAACACAGCGTCGAGCATATTAGAGCTTCAAGCAAATGTTGTCAAAACAGTCACTGATGATTCTGTTGAAAATTTAATATTAATTGGAAAATGGGGATTTGATGGATGTACGGGTCATAGCGAATACAAGCAAAAGTTTTCCAATAATGATTTGGAGGACAAGAGCTTATTTGTTACATCCTACGAACTAATTTCCAAAAACTGGCCATAAAATAATTTGGAAAAACCACCGGCCTTCGTCAACACGTTACTGCAGGCCAGTTCGATTTCAGTTCAAAGAAAGAGACAACCAAACTATCAATCGAAGAGGAATAATAGTTTAAGGAGAAAATAAACCTTCTAAAGCCGACAGAACTATTTATTTATAATATAAAGATATACGTTGAGCAAAGTTTACAACTGACTATGGTGGATGGAAAAGTATGCAACGCTTTAAGTGAGTCATCCTCTGCCAAATGTTACATATGTGTTTCAAATCCAACAGACATTAATAATTTGGCCAAATGTTTAAACAAAGACGTAAACAAAAAATATTTCGAATTTGGTCTATCTCCACTTGAAGCAAACAAATACGGTTCTCTGAATACTCTTTACATCTTTCTTATAAGTCTGTCATCAAAATGTGGCAGGTTAGAGGTCCTGAGCAAAAATTAAAAGTATTGAAAAGAAAGCCAAAAATTCGAACGGAATTTCGTGAAAAAATGGGTTTAATAGTAGACAAGCCCAGAGATGCAGGTAAGCGATCGTCCAACGACGAAAATTTTGCTAGAACATTTTTTTCTAATCCAAGATCGGCTTCGGAAATTAGAGGAGTTAATGAAAATCTGATCCATCGTTGTGCCACTTTACTTCAAGCTATGGCATCGGGCTACAATTTTAATGTGGACAAATTTAATGAATATGCCCTCGATACTGCCAAGTTAAGAGCATCCACGGTACTATTTGCCGGCTACAGTCCATAAGGTGTTAATTCATGGATCTGCTGTGATAGAGCATGCGATAGTAACAATTGGAGAGCTTTCGGAGGAAGCTGCAGAGTCAAACAATAAAGAAAAAAAAAAATTGAGACTTAATCACTCCTTTTACGTTGCGACCCATTTATAACCAGACAGAGAAAGCTTGGAAAAAAGGGTAAGTGAACGTTACTTGAATCTGTATATGGCTTGCTTGCTGTATTATGGCTCTTGTGTAAATTTTTAAATAGTTTAGAATTTGCTTGTTTCCCTTATTTCTTAAATTTTGTTTATTGGTTATGATTATGGGTGGGATTTGGGGTTTGGGTGTTTGGTGGGGGCGGTGTGCAACGAGTAATATTTTTCCAGTAGCAAATGAAAAGTATTTGAGTTTTAGTCAATGCTCTCGTAGGTACATAAATGTATACATAAATACGCATGCTGACTTACTAATTTATGTATTATAGATTTCACAGTAAAGTTTCAGAAATTATTTACCAACCGCAACTATGCAATTAATGTCAAATGGTTAAACGCAAGCTAATTACTTTGAATATGTCAATAGAGTGTTATTTAATATTGGCAATAACTATGACGACAACAAATAACATTAATGTCTTTGTAAACATATTTCAGCCAGCAATCAAAAACACGTTCATTCATTCACTCATTTATAAATACATTTATTTGTATTTACATACAATATGCGTATCGGTTTTTCATGTCAGTGCAACTTGATTGCGTATTCAACGTCAAAAATAGATATGACTTCAGAATATTTCATTCCTATCTTATTGATATAAATTATTTGCACAATCAACTATGTACGACATAGTAGTAGTATATGATATGATATGAAGTGGAACTCATTATTATACATTAAATTTAATAATTAGAAACAAGATATTTTGGATTCAATTCAAATGAGATACATTTCTAAATAAGTAAGCTATTGTGTAATATTACGTTCAATTTATGCTACTTGAATGTATAGTACGTATGTATGTAACAGGCCAACAATACCCACAACAAAGTCAAGTTAATGAATTGTTTCCAGAACAACGTTCTGTAAGTAATTGTATTCTAATTATACTGTTGATTAAACATATCTCGTACAATAATTTTGAATAATTAGTGAAAACAATTCAAGTGTCTTACGCAAATTGCCAGTGGTATTTAGGCAGCTGATTGGTCTTCTTTGTTTAAAGTTTAGCATAATTTAGTTGTTTAATTAATAAATTGTTAAGCGGAACAAAAACGAGAGAAAATCATTTCGGTTAAATTCAGTTTTTTTTTTTTTTTTTGAATTATTTGTCAAAATTTACAAATACTGCACTTTTTAACCATAAAAATAAAGATCAAAATACTATCGTATAAAATATAACTACTAAATATTTCGTAATTAGTCAAACTATACTCAATTTTTGACAAAACCATGCTCATACCTATTAGAACCCGGCATGAATGCGGCCAAAATGGCAATTGGAACATTCACACGAAAATGAATTCGAATGAAAGTGCATATTCTTCTAATGAACGTGAATTGAATGAATGAGTGTTGCCAAATTTCACATTTATATCAACAGCATATTTGAGACGATTTTAAGATTTATAGTTTGAAAACACTCGCTCACACGGTCCGCCCATTTCACTTCATTTCGTCTCTTGCTCGTGAGCATGAACTCACATGTTCGGGGGCAGCTCATAAGCAGATTTATTTGTGCTTTTTGTAGCCAATTACATCATAACACAACTCTTTCAGCATTGCGGTTTCCTCCAGTATTGTTTAAGTCATAATGGTTCGTCGTAAATATATGTCAGTTGATCAATCCTGCGAAGGACATTATGGGAAATATATGTTCAAATGAATTTTTGGAATCGGAAGATGAAATGGAATATATACAAAACTGTTGAATCTACCTGGAATTTTTAACGCCTCAATTACCAAGAACTTTGTAAGGAACACTTTTTCTGTTACGAGAGCTCATTGATTGGAACTATCACCGATTCTCTCCGATTGCTTCTTCTAGCAGTTTTAGCCAACCCTCTCCAGAAAATGGCACAAAAAAAAGTATATTCCAGTAACTGCTTGCGGTTTCCTGTAGTATGGAATTAGTCCCAAAGAATTGTAATGAAGATAACTCACGAGATGAATCCTGGGAGGGATAATGTGGAATATACATGTTCCAATGGGTTTTTGGAATGGGCGCTGCAATCAGCAATGGTTGGCACTGGTATACCTATATACAAATCTGATGACTACTTAAAGTTCCATGTTCCCGTCTCAATTCCCAAGATCTTTGTAAGGCGCCCTTATACTGTTACGGGAACCCAATGACTCCAACTATCGCCTACACTCTCGAAAAGTTTCTTGTATCATCTTGAGCCAATCATCTCCAGAAAATTGCATTACATAGCAGAATTCTGACAACACGATATATTAAAATCTTTAAATGTTTTCTTAGTATCCAAGCGTTATAGCCAGATGTGCCACCAAATCCATATCTAGTAACATACTCCACACACAAAACGCAAATGAAAAGCTGCGCCACGTAGCTTCACTTTAACATCTTCTTACATCTTTTTCCATCTCCCTCAACATCTCTTTCCATCTCGTTTGCTCTACTTATAAGCAAATAGCTACCTGTTGCTAGCTACCATCCGAACATCAGTTCGGGTGCAGAAAGCCTTCGGCTCGCATTCGAATGAATGAACGAATGTTTCAGTCAACCTTGCATTCATAGTGAAATGAATTGACATTTCATTCAGTCATTCAAAGTGAATGTTAGTGAAGTTGAATTTATTTTGCATTGAATGAAATGAATGTTGACTGTTTAGAATGTGTTGAATTCATGAATTGAATTTAAATGAATGAATATTCATAAAGCCGCATCAATGAATTAAGTCATGCAGCTTTCTAAAACCTATTAGGGATCTGCAAGAATGCTGCCAAAGCAGCAAATGAAACATTGACAATTAAAATGATTGAATCATTTAACTAATGAGTGCAAATTAAATAAAAGATTTTTAAGAAATTCACATTCATTCAATAAATACATGATTTTTTTCTTCAGAAATTCACATTCATTCTAATTCATTCAAAGTCAGTGAATTTTCAATGTTCAAACCTTATGAAATTGAATGCCAAGAATGTATTGCCAAGAATGTATTGAATGCTTCAAATGATTCGAATGCTCTAAATGCGCATCAATTTATATAGTGTGCCGTTCTATCTCTCTCTCTCTCTCTTTCTCTTTACTTTTTTGCTTCTTGTATACAAATGCGGCATTTTAAAAAATGTAAGCGTGTGATAATTGTGATTTGCAGAGCATAACAAATTAATTTTTAAAAAACTCAAAGAAGTACTTATATTTGATTACTTTAAAATTAACAATATAATATGTATTATTATACAATAATATCAAAATACAAAGCAATTAACCGGGCCAGGTCACAATTTGAACTTCTTTTTTTAAATTGTTAAAGCCAAAGATATTTTGGCAAGAACCACAAACAATGATTCAAATTTCCATTCAATTATTTTTATATATTTTTTTTTTTTTTTCAAAAAGTTTTCAAAAAGATTGATTAAAAATGTACAACTCATTAAAATGATTTAAATTTAATTCATTTTTATTTTTAAAGTAATTCAACAAAAATTGATTGAGTTTTACGTCTTCGTTTTCCATTTTTCATACATGATACTCTAAGTACTCACTAAACAAAAAAACGAAAATAAATTTATTTTTAAGTTTTCAAAGCGTTACTCTGCCAAATAGCAAATTGTCGCCCATTTCATCCTCCATCTCTTTAATCCAGCATATTAGGCTCTCGTTACCTGCTGCTTGATATCATCCGAACAGCAAGGCTACAGAGACGGTTTGTATTGATGTTCCAAGCTACCAACAATTGATTTTATTAAAACTTACGACGTAAAGTAAAGTAAATTAAATGTTGATATTTTAGAATGTGTTGCATTCATCAATTGAATGTGAATGAATATATCTTATTTAAAGTGATATAGATATCGATCAATAATCGAACTATCCCAAAAAATGAGAGTTTAAATACATTTGGACAATATCAGTTTTCTCCGAGAACTGTTCGTTCAAACTGATGGTCGGCCGCACGGGCGGACAAACGGACATGTCTATATCGAATCCTATTCCGATGCTGAACAAAAACATACATACTTTTTAATTGGGCTGCGACGCATCCTTCTGCCTATTACATACTCGTACATTTGCACAAACTTACCCCGAAGATATAGGGTATAAAAATACGCCCACAGAGAAAAGCTTAAAACGAACAAGCGAAAATCAACAAAGCAATAGACAGCTGTCGTTAAAACGTGTTCCGATTCCAATGTAGAGCAGGGGTAAAGGAAAAAAAAAAACGAAAGGACTTTGCGAAAAGTTGCCAACTTAATGAAGAAATAGCAGCTGAAAATTGAAATAAAATGCTAACCCAATTAAGCGCCACGGATACGAAGAATCGTTTTTTCTTCATTTTATTTTCAATTTCATTTCATTTCGTTTCGTTTTATTGAATAAAGCCAATAAACAAAAGCGAACAATGCGAACAAAGGATCAAAATGGCAAAAATCAGCTGCGCGCCTAAAAGTATGCAGCATGTAATTTCTTGTGTGTGTGTGTGTGTGTGTGTGTGTGTGTGTGTGTGTGTGTGTGTTTGTGTGTGTGTGTGTGCTTGTGTATGTGTGTGTGTGTGCTTGTGTATGTGTGTGTGTGTGCTTGTGTATGTGTATGTGTGTGTGTGTGTATGTGTATGTGTGTGTGTGTGCTTGTGTATGTGTGTGTGAGTGTTTGTGTGTGTTTTGAAAGCGCTACGTGTGGACCTCTAATAGAAGTGTGGGTGTCATATCTGCGGATGTTAGTTTGTATCAAAAACAAGCATCTTGATAGGCAACAACAGCCGCAACGCGTATTAGTCAACCCTGGCTGTTGTCCTTTCGAACAGATCCATGACTTTCAGCGCTCCATACAACCTGTGCCAGGAACGCAAAGCGACAAAACAAAAAAGTTTTGAAAGATGAACGGTACAACCGAAGCGCTAATACCGTACTAAAAAAATACAACAAATTTCAAATCGTATTGTAAAACATAACACATTGTAATAAACGTATCATCAGTGCAAAAGCTTCTAAAATGGTATTAGAGCAAAAATAACACAATCTCGGCACATGTCGTGTTAAAATTCATCTCAAGGCCTAAATATCGTGCATATCATTGATCTGAAACGCGATTTCAAAGCAATGTCCGATACTTTTCTGACGCTAGAAAAATAGTTCAATGAAATAAAATTTCTTACTAGCGTAAGAATAGGTATTCTCTTAAAATGAAGCCGTCGCTGGTTATTGAAATACCCAACGAGCCTGTGACACCGATTGCGACAGTAGTCACCCCAGTTTTCACCACACCTTTGGGGAATTCGGAGGTGAAATCTGTAGAACCAGCACCCAAAGCTAGCTCGGTTATATCGATAACTGTTGATTCCATAGAGGAACCTTAAATTATCCCTAAGAACATAGTAAGTGTCGTGGTCAATCCGGTGACTACGATAAGTTCTATTTCACCCATGGAGCCACTTGTCGTAACAATGGATGTTGATAATGTGGCAATACATGCTGCGCCAGCTGTTATTCTTCCTTCCATTTCCAACTCACTTAAACCTAAAAGCCTTTCTATTGTTGCACCTCGAAAATTGGTATTTACTTCTCGCATTGCGTCTTCTACTACCGAAGAATATATTAAGACGTATATTAATTCACAGTTAGAATCTTCACCCAATATTTCAGTTTCGAAATTTAATTTTAATTATTCCCGCACCATTTTTTCTTTTAAGCTGATTGTTCCCGGTTCACTCTTCGATACTGTTCTCTCACCTAGTTTTTGGCCTAACGGCATTGTAGTTCATGAATACGTTTATAAAAATAAACGTACTTCAGTGCAAACGCGATTGAATTGGCCTGTACTTGTTCTTTCATTCTAAAAAAAAACTAAGTTCACTATCATATGTGAGAGGGCTAAGAACTACGAAGATCTTCAGCATAATAGTTTATCCGTTACGACTGAAATCATCGTTTTTACGGAAACATGGCTTCTACCACATATTCTAAATTCTGAATTATTCTGTGACAATTTTGTTACGTTTAGGAAAGATCGTTCCAATCGTTCTGGTGTAGGGGTCCTGATATCAATCAAATCTGATCTGATAGCTGAAGAAATTGATATAACTGACAAGACTATTGAACTTTTATGTGTTAAAATATCACTATGTCAACGGTCGATGATTCTTCTATGTCAGGTAACTATGCTTTTTTAAATTTTTTAGATAGATCTTGTGATCGTTGACAATGGTTCTAACATATCCGTTAACAGGATTTCGCCGATTACACTGCCTGAAGACAATTATTATCCTATATTGGAGCTATCTTTTCAGCTATGCCCACAGAGGTTCTAATAGTTCTAATAATATAGTTCTAATTGTGCTCCTTTAAGTTTTCTTTTTGAACTTTCTATAAACACTGACGATGTCAAACTGTGTTTGTCGTATTCTGATGCTTCCCAACATAGTCTACCACAACCAGATTTAAATTCGTTTCTCTAAATGTAAATCTATGACCTTCCATCGAAGAAAATCTAATATTATGACCTACTTTTTAGATATTCATATTCTTAGTAATGAAATTTGTATTAATTATTTAGGCCTTCTTATGGACTCTAAATTGAGCTATAACAATCATATTGTTTCTATGGTAAATGAAGCTAAAGGTGTTTTTGGTTTTATAAAGCGTTGGTCCAAAGAATTTGGTGACCCTTATACCATTAGTCCTCTGTATAGTGGTTCGTCCGATCTTAGAATTGGCATCTTGTGTTCGGAATCCACATTATGTAATTCATCAAGTCTGTTCATCGAGTCTGTTCAAAAACAGTTTCTGCTGTTTGCTCTCAGAAACCTCAATTGGACTTATGATATAAATCTCCTGCTATATGTGGATCAGTTCAAACTAATTAAGCTTCCAACTTTGTCTGCACGACGATTGAACCTATCTGCAGTGTTCCGCGATACTATGTGCCTTTAATGTTGTCTTTTTGCACAACAAATTATGCCTGTCATGTCACTGTCACTTCGATCTCTTTGCTAAACGTATAATAAATACTCTCATCTATTTCTTTTCGATTCTTCTCTGAAAAGCTATTCTTAACTTTGAACTACTTACAATAAATTGTAATTTTACATTTTCATTTTCTTTAATCTTATGATTTGTAATTACGACCGCTTGGATCGCATACTTGTCTCTATCTCTCTCTCTCTCTCTCTCTCTCTACCTCTCTTATCGTTCATCATACGCTTGGTACAATAACAAAATATACCGTATTTCTCGCTGTTCTTTTCGATCAATGTTTAGAACGTAGGAGCACGACAGATATTGTAACTATTTTTTTCTCTATTTAGTGAACTGAAAACAAAGAAACCGAAAGGAACAAAAGAGATATCAGCTAGGCGTAGTACACTAGCTTATCTATAATTTTTATATAAAATTGCTTATAATTATTTGTATGTAACGGAGCAAAATATACTGAACCGGTTTGAATATTTTTGTTTTGTTTTAAGCAACATATTTCTGCTAAGGAAGACAATGGTATAAGAATACGAAGAACGTTAAAATGTTTTGTATAATTCAAACTAAGTCATGGTGGAATAATAATTCTTACAGCGGCTAGAGCGGAGCAGATAATAGTTTGTTGTCTTTTCTGCTAACTGAAAACAAAGAAACTGAATGCAATACTTCAAAATTAGAGCGCTAGGACGCATGCATCTATCTAACATTATGGGGTTATACATTTCGTGGTTTTAAAGCCATAGGATTACCCGAGCAACGCTAGTCGATAATATGTGTCATATCAGGCCAAATCAAGGAATCTAGGCCGTATGCATATCAATGCTTCAAATAGAGATTCAGATACGATTGAAGCTGGAGATATTCCAGCTAGAGACTGCAAATTGGACTTGTTTATGTTTTATATAAATTCAAATAGAATTATTGAGCTTCGTGTTTACCATGCACAAAACTGATTTGTAAGCAGGGTATATTATGTTTGTTGAACTGTCAAAATCTATATAACATAGTGAACTAAGCATCACACAGACACCATAAAGTATTTACCTATGGCAAATTCGTGCTCAGCATGACAAGATGAGTCGATCTAGACATGTTCGTTCGCCCGTCTGACTAGAAAGGATTTCAATAATCTGTCAATCATATCTGTCATTTCGAGTTTAATTGTATTAGTTTATTGTCTGACATTAACGACAATGGATCGTTTAACCAACAAACAAAGTGTTAAAATTGTTGAAAACTTATTAAAGCCGTCTTACACACTAATCTGCGTATATTTGCTTATTATTTATTTGGTACTTTATTGTTTAGTGCAGTTCAGAAAATAGTCAAAGCGAAACTCTATTCGTGAGAGCGTTTTAAATTTTATTCTTTTATTTAAATTAATCTCATCAGTAAATAAGTAGAAGTGGTTAAACTCAATACTTAGATCGATGAAATGTTTGATACCGAACAACTTCATATAAACAAACGCTGTGAAACAACAAGCAAAAATTTTCGGCAACAACTGTTTTCCATCGAGTAGTCAGATAACAAAAATGTTTGCTACCGAAAAAAACTTTATATACTCAAAAAACAGGTGACAAAGAGTGTGACCTTTTGCATTTTCGTCAGAAAAAAACCAAAGAAATATCAATATGTGTGGACTTTTCACCTAACAAACCTCTGATTTTAGTATTTCATGTTTGGGAACACTGTTTTTTAACACGCTTTTATTAGCTTGGCCTGTATCTACGTAACGGAATCTTTCAACTTAATTTTCACCAACTTCCTAACGTCGAAATAATTTTGTATTAAGTGTATTAAGCACCGATGACAATACAATAATTTCACAATTTTGAAAGGATCATCAGAATATTTGTTTGTGGATCATGTGCTATTCCGTTTCGTTTGTTTTGTTTCATTGTGCTACCCACAAAACGAGTCAACAACTTAATACATATGTTGATGAGAACGGCGTATGTTCTTTTTAAAAAAATTATAGTTTAAAAAAACTAAAAAAAAAACGCTTTAATAGTAATGTGAACTAAAAAGTATAAAATAAAATTATAGTTTAAAAAAACTAAAAAAATACACGCTTTAATAGTAATGTGAACTAAAAAGTAAAACATAATTTTGGATAAGTTTAAAATGAGAATTAAGTGATTAACAGAGAATTAACTTTAACATAAAAAAAACGTGGGGTGCTTGATATTAATTGTTATCATTATTTCATTGGTAGCTATTTGTAAATATAAACTTATTATAATAATATATTACATAGCACCCCACGCTTTTTTATGTTAAAATTAATTTTCTGTCAATCACTTAATTCACATTTTAAACTTATTCAAAAATTATTTTTTACTTTTTAGTTCACATTACTATTAAAGCGTGTTTTTTTAGTTTTTTTTTAAACTATAATTTTATTGTTTCTTTGACATAGCAGTAATAATTTACAATTTCGGTAGCAAAAATTTTCATCGATCTCAGTATTGGGCTCAAAAAAAATATAATTAACTTCGTGTCCTGCCCTCTACATGAGCAAGAATGCAAAATTTTGATGTTTAATTATGACAACTTCTTAAGTTACATTGAGAAGTTAATACATATATGTCAAAGTGAAGATACTACATTAACATCCACTTTTTGTGAAACAAAGAAGATTTAGCCACGGATGATGATGTTTCTTTTACCCAATGTAATCGATTCATAGTTTTTAAATAGAATTTAAAATTTTGCTGAGCTACTTTAGTGGTATACTTTATTTCGCATTTTGCTTACACAAAACAACTTCATGCTGTTGCGTGACACTGCGTCACTTCGTGCTTATTCAACATATATCTAAAGGCCAGCACAAACTTAGAGCAGCTGTAGAAATATCTGTAGAACTTCACCCCATGCCAGCACAAATGTGGCAACGATGCAAACATGCTGCATTTAAAGCTGTCGTGCCGTTTCATACTGCCAGGATGCGTGAATGCCTCGCTCAATTGTTAGCCGTTGGAAAGGGGATGGATGGAACTGAATGGCACACACGCGCGCTCTTTAATGATAAAACTTTTGCAGTATGTCGACAACACGACACTCACTGCTCCACAATGCCTGTCAGCTCTCATCTACACCATCGAATGAGCAACGCATTGCTCCACAATGTAGCAAGTGAAACAAAAACCGACAAATGAAAACAAAAATCGCAAAAATCGCAAAAACAATCCCTAAATCCAGTACAATACAACAGACCATGACAATTCATTGGTATCATATCGCACTGCCTCCAGCTTTCTGGCCTTGCTCAGTTTAGCTACCAATCTCAATTGTCCAAATTCAGATGGTTTTATTTGTCGCGTATTTATTTCTTTATTTTCGGAACGATCTTTTCATACATTTCGCAACTTTCAATTTGACACATTTATTATCAAAGGCATTTTCACTTTGCTGTCATTTTACAACACTGGCCTTTGTCATAGGCATATGTAAAAAATGTTTAATATAATTTTGAACCCACATCAGTCAATCAGGCTATCTGTCAATCTCACAGTTAGAAGAACTAATTTGTAAATGCCAAAATGTTTAGAAAATTTATAGTCTAGAAAGTCTTATCAAAAGGGCAAGCGTCTGACCGAATGTTTCAAAGCCGGAGTTTCTTTCTGCAAGAACGATAATGGAAGTCTGTTTACAGATTGACAGGAATCACACTACAATATAAATAAGTCACTTTCTAACCTACTTGGTGGCGATGAAGAGAACAATGCCGCCGATAGAGAAGCATTTCTAGAATCACCAACCAATGATGGCTTTCTTGTAGAGCCACCGAATTATAACGAGGTCGACTCAGTAACGAAAAAGCGGAAGAATAACAATGCGGCAGGTTCCGATCAAGTGCCAGCTGAGTAATTTAAGGCCGGTGGCGAAGAGTTGGTAATGCGAATGCACCAACTCTTATGCAAAATATGGTCCGATGAATGCATGTGCAACAATTAGAATCTCAGTAACCTTTGTCCTCTCTTCAAGAATGCAGTCTAAGCGAACTATCGTGGAATAAGTCTCTTTTCAAAATTCGTTCCCGCATAATGTGTTAACAATTGGAGGCATACACGGATGCATTGATAGGACATTATCAGTGTAGCTTCAGATCGATAAGTTTGACTATTGACCAGATGTTCACTCTACGACAAATCCTGGAGAAGACCCGTGAGTACAGCAATGACACACTCCAACTGATTTCAACGTCAGCCTGAAAATCAGAAGAATAATCACGCTTGCTAACCACTGATACTTTGCGCTCATCAAACAAATTAGAAGTAGAGCCCCCTTGCGAAGTACGAAAATAAAAATATAACTGATAATTTCAGTCCTGCAGTATGGCGCAGAAGCATGGACACTGACTTTCGAGAGAAAGATTCTTCGTAGGATTTTTGGTCCCCTTAGAGTTGGCTTCGAGTTTCGGATCCGTATGTACCACGAGCTGTATGAGCTGTATGATGAGGTTGACATAGTCCAGCGCATTAAATTCAAGCGGCTGTACTGGGTTACCTCATCCGTATGAACTCCGAAGCTCCAACACTAAAGTTTTCCGACGTAAATCTAAACTTGATTGGTGGACGGCGTCAAAGAGGGCGTCCGAGCTTACGATGGCAAGACCAGGTTTATGATGACCTAAAGAATCTTCAGAATGGTGCGTTTGTCTACGTACGGCCTTGAACTATATATGGTTGTAGAGTCACTTAAGTAAGTAATATTACTTTAGTTCAAACATGTTCGATACAACAATAAAAATACAAAGTGTTTTCGTATGGGAGCTTTTCCTCCTAGTGTATAAATAGCGGTCATTTTTTGTTGCTTCAGGTTAAAAAAAGTCTGCATACAAACTTTCAAACCAATATTTCATATCTGAAAAGTATCAGAATATGAGCTCATAACAAAATAATTTCTGAAAGAACTTCCCTTAAATGGAATCATTGAGATTATTTGTATTTTGTATGCTGTTTTAAGGATCAAACATGTTGAAACAGCACTTTCACCAGAACGTTACATCACCAATGATGTAACATTTTACAGAACAATCTCATTTCTACCAATTATAATCAAATTGGTGGAGCAGTTTTTATTAAAGCGAAAATAATCTATAATGGCATTCTTCACTTTTACTCTCCAACAAAATCATGATATACAAACAAGTTTTGGTACCTACGGAACACAATTGTGGAACTGTACTTCTAACTCTATTATCCAAACAATACAACGACATCAAAAAACTATTTTAAGAGCCATGGCTAATACCCGACATTTATGAAACTTTGTTAATTGAAAATCACAATTATCTCCTTCGCATAAACTGAATTTATGCATCTTTAACTTACTCAAAAATACTTATAACAGAGCTCCGTATAAGCTTAATGAAAACCTAACTATTCAAAACATGAAAACAAAATATGGAAACTTTTAATGAAAATCACATTAACCTACTCATTCTAGAAATAAATAATAAAATTATTTGTCATAATTATAGCGTAACTTTGAATTGCTGAACTTTATGTTTATTTAATTGCTACTGTTCGAAAGTGCTGCAATTACAGAAGCTTTATTAGTGCCGCAACTCATGAGAATTATTGTATATATGTATCTTACCAAACTAATCACTTCCTTTCGTCATTCTAAACGCGGTCAACCACTGCACTCTAAGCGATTACGTAACTTAGACAGGTAATTGGTGTAATTAACGTAATGTTTAACAGTTTAAGAATATTAGAATGTCACCTCCACTGTCACTTGTCGTGAGACCATTTCGTAACACGCGAGATTACATTTAAATGTTAAGGCAGATAAACAGCTAAGATACTATTCCGTGGGAGGGGGGGGTGTTGGCTGTGATCAGTAGTTATGTGGGATACAGTTAGGCTTTCGTCACTAGCTTAACAGCTCGTCAAGATGTTTTTTATGGTTCCGTACACCAAAGGGTAAAACGGGACCCTATTACTAGTAAAACTCTGCTGTCCGTCCTTCTGCCTGGCTGACTGTCACCAGGCTGTATCTCATAAACCGTAATAGTTAGACAGTTTCACAGATGAGTCCGACTCGCACTTGGCCGATTTCTTTTTTCTTATTTTACTAATGCTGCCAACTGTTGTCACGTGGTAATGCTTAGAACCATACGTAAATTGCTTTGCAAACCAAATTTTATGCGAATAGTTCTTATATTACAACCTACCTCATATACGTTCAGATCGGAGCCTATATAGTGCACATACATATAGCCCCAAAATACAAATCTATAGTATATAGAGATGAGCTAGTCAGTGATTTTTGAGTAGCAGAGATTATCGTGACTGCTACTTTGAAATCACCGTGATTTTCGACTTCTTCTGCGATCACTGTTAAAATAAAAAGCAAAAACTATTGCTGATCACAGCTCCTTCCAGGATTGACAGTTCACTACAACTTGTAAGAACTAAAGCAATACTACGTGAAACCGCAATGGTATGCTGAAAGCGTTGTATTTTGATGTCATTTCTAGAATGGATTTGATATAAAAAACCCAAGAAAATATCAGAAAGAAACATTTCATTTTCCACCCCAGTCAATGAAACCAGATGCTTGCAGAGATAAAAGCCAACGAAGCAAAAAACTTGAATTCAAAAGAAGTGCTTAAATACCTTTATATAAAATGATGTACTCGTTTGTGAACACTTCGTGAATAATACAATATATCAGTTGAGCGATAGTCAACTGCCTGTGATTCAATCACTGCGACTGCAAAATCACTGATATCAGTTGCCACTCGACATTGTAATTCACGGCGTATCAGTAATATATCATGCATATCAACAAATTTGCGCGATATATTACTCATCCGTCATCCATCAAATGATACTCAATCACTGATATTTACAGTATCGAGTAGCAATTTATATCAGTGATTTTTCAGTCGCTATGATTGAATCACAGGTAGTTAAATACGGCTCAACTTTAATATAAACCGATACTGTCACATGTTACTGTTCGCACAAATTTTTGTCGAAACAAAACCGAACGAAACGATTTAGATTTAGATTTTAGCGGTGACGGTTCCCGAACGAAGTTTCACTTCCAAAAAGCAACAAAATGAAAAATTCAACAGCTGATCAATTAATTTGCGTCCGATTTGGAGCGGATCATGTTTCGTATTCATGTTGCATTCATAGCTTTGAACAATTTCTTTGGCATGATGCCCATTCAAATTGTGTGAAATTGTTTTATCAGTTTGTCAGAGAATTTGTAACGCATTAAAGAATGTACCGTTGACTCCAGCTTCCGACAGCGATAAAACTGTCATTACTTGGTCAGATCTGGCAACGCTATTTTCATTTGTGCTCTGTTTGTTTTGCCATTTCATCATGAATGTACTAACGCCAGAAAAACGATTGGTCATATTTAGTTCGAAAATCGTGTTTCAGTTCGGGAATGTTAACAATTTACGGTCGACATAATACTACATCCGAGCGACTAATTCGATTAACCATGGATGGTTTTCTTACCAAGTAAAGTACTACTAACTAATCAGTTTTTGTAAGTGAAAACCCCAACGCAGGTCTGTGCAATTAATATAACTGAGGTAACAGGAAAAGTCTGATGTCTTGATAAAATAATTGGCAAGCACGCATTATACGCACATATTTTCTTAAAAAAAATTGATTTATGATTTAGTTTTAAATTCAAAGTAGAAACCATGAAATTTATTCGTTTTGTAAGCACCGAAATTGAATCGAATGCAAACCACGATTTTCGGCATCGGAAACCGGCACTGGGGAATGACTGTGCTTATGATATGGTTTCGGTTTTCGAGCAAACTCGACTGCAACGTTCTTGCTTATTTACGTACAATACATAATCCGAGCAATGTATTATTTACCCCACTACTGCAGAACATATGTATATCTAAATCGCTTAAATTTATTCTCTACCACTTGCTAAACCAATACTCAATATACGCTGTTATGTGTCTCTGTGAAGTCTTTATACAAAAACCAACACACCACATAATGCAATATATATTGCAAATAAACAATTTCTAATAATCAATAAATCACACAATAAAATTTAATAAAGTCTTATCAGAGAAATCCTCTAAGCCGCTTATGTATACAAAAGAAACAGCAGCAGACAGAAAAAAAATTTTGATGCACGCAGCAATCAGAATATTCGAAACGACAGGCGATTGAAGAACAAAGACGGCTTTTCAAACCAACGTGAAATAAGATGAATTGGAAACGAAGGAGCTAAAATAGACGCTTTGTCAAATTAATAAGGCACTTAAGGTAAGCTGCATGGCAACGACCAGTGTTTGTGTGTGTAGGCATCCGTTTTGATAAGCAAAGCCAAAAATGAAAAGAGATAAAGTGTGCACACACACACACACACACACACAGACACACACAAACTCAGCACAAATGTCAAAGACAAAGTCAGCCGCAGCCGCAGTAAGATTTAATAAAGTGCGATTAATTCGCTAAATAAAATTAATAAACTGCGAAAACTTTTACCCAACCAAATACCCGGACGCTCTGTAGAGTTTTCCCCAACACTTACAATATTCGATGCTAAAACTTGTTTATCCATTTAATTCCACAACTACAAAATACCCACGCAAATGAGTTAACTGTCGTTGTACCTCCAACCATTTATTCCGATCATAATGTCTGTTAACTGTCAGATAAATTTTATACTATGGGCACTTACCCGTACTGTCGCTTTCCTACTGATTTCATATGTCAGTCTGAATATTTACAAATGATTTAATTTTAATTACAATACTCGTATTATTGTTATTGCTATTTCTATTAAATTAAATTAAATTAAATTAAATTCAATTATTTTCTGTCATGTTTTTGTTTGTGTGCTCTTTTATAATTCATAAATACCTAAAATGATGTCGTTTTGTCTCACATTCAATTCACAATTGCAGCCTTCAATTCACAATTGAGTGTTGACATTTTGATATGTATTAAAAAATTATTAATATTGTGCTATATTTTAATCCAAGTTTGTATTTTGTAATACGAAAACAGGTTTAGTGGCTTTAAGTTTTGTTTTGTTAGGTTTAGCGTACTTAAGCCTATTTTAATTGTTTGTAAAATATATATTTATGATAAACTTATGGGATTAAAAAACGCTTAAATATTCAAAATAGAGTATGAATAAAGTAACAAACTGATATCTGTAATTAAAATAATGCTTAAAGAGTATTAAGAAACTTAATTGTATATGGTACAAATACATCAAATACATCCCAACATAGTACTACAGCAAGCTGTCTTAGCATGTTTTCTATAAAAAAAGTTGAGTTGAGTTGAGTTTCGTTGTAAGTTGATTTTCATAAATGCTAAAAGATTTAAAATACAGGGTGTCTCAAAAGAAAGTTCACATCTGATTTGCTGATAGCGGGAACGCAACTATTCCGAGGGTATGTCAATCGGTAGCCTAGTTTTTGGGAATTTAGTCGCTATGTAGCGTTTCTCGGGAGCGGACCGTGCGTTGTGCGTACGTGAGTTTGACAAAAATGGTAATTCAGCGATTATCATTATCATGTTCGTCATTTAAATGATGCGCCAAGCCCTCTTCTCATTGGAAAATGGGTCGAGAAGTTTGAAGAGACCCTTTCAACGCAGCAAAAACCAAAATCCGGGCGTCCAAGCTCTTCGAGAAAGTTCGAAAACGTAGAAAGTGTTACTCAGTCTGTTCGTGACAAGCCGGACCTTTCGATTCGGAAGCGTGCTGTTGATTTAAACATTTACAAAATTCAGTTGGTGCAAGAATTAAGACATCAGGATGCTGGGCAGAGGCTTGAATTCATAAACCAGATGATTGAGCGCTTTCCAACGTTTACCAATATCTTGTTTTCGGATGAAGCTCATTTCCATCTTAATGGACATGTAAACAAGCAAAATTGCCGCTACTGGAGTGCAACCAATCCAAAACACAAACAACAGAAACCCCTACATTCGCCTAAAGTGACCGCATGGGCTGCGATGTTGGCGCGAGGAGTTGTCGGCCCTTACTTTTTCGAAGATGAAAGGAGACGCACAGTTGTGAATTCAGAGCGTTATAAGGAGAGCGTTATAAGGAGAGCGTTATAAGGAGATGTTAGACGACTTCTTCGTGCCTGAACTGCAAAACTTTCCTGGTTATAACCAAAGAACATGGTTCCAGCAGGACGGAGTAACTTCACACACGTCCAACAGGTCTCTATCACGAGTTCATGAAACTTTTCCTGGCAAATTGAGCTCCAGGAGAGGTGACATAAATTGGCCTCCACGAAGTCTCGATTTAACCCCTATGAACTTTTTCCTGTGGGGTTACGTCAAATCTAAAGTTTACGGCAACAAACCGACTTCCCTGGCACAATTAAAAGAAAATATCCGTCACGAAATGGCAGCCATCACGGAGAATACCTGATAGAGAGAATACCTGATAGGAAATTTTAGTGCTCGATTAAATGAATGCCGTGAACGCAACGGTTCACATTTGCACAATATCATTTTTAAGAAATAAATTCCCAAAGTGTGTATTTCAATATGTAATAAACATTTTTTCAATAAACTACATACTTTTTTTTATCGATTTTTTATAAGATACAGTAAACTAGCTTTTGAGACACCCTGTACTTATGCCAAGCGTAATTGGTGCTCCTGGGGAACTTATCACACCAAACGAGTTCATAACTCATGCATTTATCAAATTTTTATGGAATACAGCGAGTTTTTTTTAAGCGGTACATAACTTTTAATTGAAAAAAGACACATACACTTGCTCGAAAAAGTCTGCGTACAGCTGCGTACACAAAAACAAAAAATTGAAATTTTAACTTTAATCGCAAAAATCTCAGCTAATGTTTTATGTAAACTTTATTTTATTATATAATTTATTAATTTCTCTTAACTAATCATATTTTTATAGCACTTTATTGCTTTAAACTATAGTTTTAATCCATTTTATGCTCTCACCCAAAAACACTACCGCAAAAGTTTGCGTACAGGCTTCTTTTTTCGAAGAAAATCTTGTGTTTATAACTGGTAGGATAGACGTTTCTCGTCAGTAAGACGTCTTGGCATGGAGTCCAAAGTTTATGGAGTTTCAGTTGCAATTTCTCCCACTCCTCCATTATTATGTCTTTTTTATACTTTTGGAGGTAATGGCGTATTGCTGCATTTTGCGTTCGACTAAGTCCCACAAATGGTCTAAGGGAATCAGGTCCGAACATTGCACAGTGGTTCCGTCCATATGCCAAAATTCAAAAAAACAAAATGTAAAATAATTGTCTCTTAAATGTCCAATCTTCTTAATGGCAAACCGAGTTTTTCTGGAAATCTAACGGGACTTTCTAAAAATAGAATTAAAAGCATGAACACGTGTTCATTTTCAAAGCGCAGCTGAACGCTGGCCAATTAATTCAAAACAAAAGTTCACTTCAAATCGGTCTGGCAATTGCTTAAGTCAACAAAATTAAATTATTTTCAATGGATTTTGAAGTTAAAGGTATTTATTTTATTTACAGAAATATAATAAAAACTAACTCGTGTTGTAATTCTTGTGAAATTAATGTTTTAGATAACCTATTTGTTTGTTCCTTTTTTGTGCGTCTCTATTATGTTTACTTAAAGTTTTAGTTGTGTTCCCCCAAGATTCCGCCTTAAGTTTCTTTTCCATTGTATTTATCTGAGTCTTAAGGTAATAAAAGTGTTGAAGTTAGCTGCGCACATTTGCGGATGAGCGTGTAATCTTTAATATACTAATCCGTCGTCTTATTTTTTCTTCAGTTCCCCAATATCAATGTGATTGACTGAATGAAATGGAATCAATTTTATTAAAATGCACCCATAATATATCTCAGCAAATTGTGGAAAGTGTTCATCGTGACCGTCGAAAACTTTAATTTGCGTAGTCTTCAGCGAGAACAAAGCGACGGCGTATAGCTCAGCTGACCGAAATAGATGAGTCCGCTGTTGCAGCTTTATGCAATGAACATCAAATGTAAAATTTATTAGAAGCAGATCTCGTTGAAGTAATTCCGCTTTTTTTTTTAATGGAGACCGCCATGCCTAAAAACCAATATTAACTGATAAGAAACTTTATGAACAGCAAAATATCCTTTGATTTATTTCCAAGCTTTCAAAGTATACTAAATTCAAATAAACTGAGATACCCTGACAATATTTCTGTAGACGAATCTAACGCTAATGTCGAGTTGCAAAGTGCTTTAGATAACACAGCGTCGAGCATATTAGAGCTTCAAGCAAATGTTGTCAAAACAGTCACTGATGATTCTGTTGAAAATTTAATATTAATTGGAAAATGGGGATTTGATGGATGTACGGGTCATAGCGAATACAAGCAAAAGTTTTCCAATAATGATTTGGAGGACAAGAGCTTATTTGTTACATCCTACGAACTAATTTCCAAAAACTGGCCATAAAATAATTTGGAAAAACCACCGGCCTTCGTCAACACGTTACTGCAGGCCAGTTCGATTTCAGTTCAAAGAAAGAGACAACCAAACTATCAATCGAAGAGGAATAATAGTTTAAGGAGAAAATAAACCTTCTAAAGCCGACAGAACTATTTATTTATAATATAAAGATATACGTTGAGAAAAGTTTACAACTGACTATGGTGGATGGAAAAGTATGCAACGCCTTAAGTGAGTCATCCTCTGCCAAATGTTACATATGTGGTTCAAATCCAACAGACATTAATAATTTGGCCAAATGTTTAAACAAAGACGTAAACAAAAAATATTTCGAATTTGGTCTATCTCCACTTGAAGCAAACAAATACGGTTCTCTGAATACTCTTTACATCTTTCTTATAAGTCTGTCATCAAAATGTGGCAGGTTAGAGGTCCTGAGCAAAAATTAAAAGTATTGGAAAGAAAGCCAAAAATTCGAACGGAATTTCGTGAAAAATGGGTTTAATAGTAGACAAGCCCAGAGATGCAGGTAAGCGATCGTCCAACGACGAAAATTTTGCTATAAAATTTTTTTCTAATCCAAGATCAGCTTCGGAAATAAGAGGAGTTAATGAAAATCTGATCCATCGTTGTGCCACTTTACTTCAAGCTATGGCATCGGGCTACAATTTTAATGTGGACAAATTTAATGAATATGCCCTCGATACTGACAAGGTACTGATCAAAGAGCATCCACGGTACTATTTGCCGGCTACAGTCCATAAGGTGTTAATTCATGGATCTGCTGTGATAGAGCATGCGATAGTAACAATTGGAGAGCTTTCGGAGGAAGCTGAAGAATTGTTTCCAACTATAGCACAATGATAACATATTTAGAGTGAAGGACTTACATATACGAAACATCGAAGCTAGCACTAGGCCTAATATACAAATTTTGTATGCAGTTGGAACATATTTTTTTAAAAACGAACCGTTGGAAATATCAAAATGATATCAAGATCATACTTTAATCTTAGCTGTAACCAACAATGCTATGAATTGGCATGCAAATCGGTTCAGTCTTTTCGGAGCTTTAAGGCAGCTTGATATGATGCCAAATATCTGGCAAGTCTCACAGTTTTCGTTAGATTTGTAGTCACATTTTGTCCAAATTTGCCATTTGCCACTATAACTTTGACTAAATGAAGCCTTAAACAAGGTACAGGATATCTTTGATAGCTTTGGTCAGTTGAACGCACAGAACGATGCAGATTATCAACCACACTGCGAACGGATTTGAACCGTTTTTACCACTCGTTATGGTTTGTCGACTCTCTGTAGGCTTTCTTTAAAGTTTTCTTGGCTTTCATGAATTTTTCTTAGCAACTCACAATTTTAAATAAACTTCGCAAAAAAAAAACCTCCAAAATTCACAAAATGCACTAAATACTAAGTTCTTTACTTAATTATTTTGCACGAACCATCCGACAGAATGTCTGACAGTTGTACCAACATTTGTATAGGACAGTTATATCAACCACGATAAAAAATTTATTTCACACACACAATATCACAAGCGAAGTTCGTTGAAATTTAGAATTCCTTCTTCTTTTTTATTGGTCAGAATTTATATTAGTAGACATCTCGTCTAGCCGTTTTGTATGTCTTACAAATTCGCGCAAACTTAGTTCGGCAAATTTTTACATATAAAAGATTTGGTTGTCACACACACCAATTTTTTTGTGTGTGTTCTGTGTCCGAAAATAAATTTGCAAACTGTTTCTCTCTTTAATCTGCTGTAAAAGTTATACAACTTTCCGACGATTCCTATGCTTAATTCTTTTTTCCCAAACAAATTTTTGCTACAACTACCGCGAATAGTATATTAATTTTTTGTGTACGCAAACTTTGGACATTTACAAAACTACTTGAATGCTTCGACTATGAATGCTAGTCGGTTAGTTGGCCATTACCATTGCGATATTTTGGTAGTAAGTTCAACAGCAATATGGAATTTGTTTACTTATACTACTACACTCTAACTTATGCATAACTCAGTCTCTCTTCGCTGCAAAAATTTCTCGAGTGTCATCAACATTTGCAAATGAATGAGTTACACAACTATTATCATTTGTTTTACTATGCCAAAGTTAAGGGCAAGGAAATTGCTAGATGGCTATAGCATCATCATTGTCATCGTCTGGAACGATACAATTTGTATAACTTCTGCTTATTGCTGTAGTTTTGGGGTAGTAACGTCAGAAATATTTTGAACAACAACAACTAAAATATATCATCGCATATATATATATATATATATATATATATATATATATATATATATATATATATATATATATATATATATATATATATATATATATATATATATATATATATATATATATATATATATATATATATATATATATATATATATATATATATATATATATATATATATATATAGCATCATTCTTGTCTCATTATTGTTATGGTAAGTGAAGTGTATCTAAATTTGTAACTGACCCTTGTCGTAACTTCGTTCGGAGACAGAGATGGAGAACGTCTTCGACGTTGTTTTCTTTTATATAATGATGTGTATCTGTTAGCTGAATGTATCTTTTTATATTATATTGTACTACATGTACGCTTCTTACGCTTCTCTAACCCTTTGTGATGTTACGAAAAACTGTGCCTTTTCTTGCTCATCAGATATATTTCATTTGATAAGACTTGACGCAAATGTTTTGCCGAATTTACGTTTGGTATGGGTAATACAACAGAAGTACAGGGTGCTTATTTTAGAGTTTATATTTTTTCGACAGTGATTACACTGACATAAATTGGTCAGATCTGGCAACGCCATTGTCATTGTCAATGCTTGTAAATTGTGCAAAAAAAAAAATGTCTTTCCGAAAATCGTGGTTCATTTCGTGGTTCTGTTACCGTGCGCTACGTTTATTTTCAATTAACCATGGATCGTTTTCACACTACGCATACTCTAAATGACAATACGATAATACGCAAAGTCGTCGTACAGTGCGCACCGAAAAAAATAATACCTGCTGTAAAGCGTAGTATTGAGGAGAATCCAAATGAATCGATCCGTCATTCTGGCCTAAATTGGCCTTATAAGATGAACTAATTAAAGCTGAATGACCATCGTTTGTGCCTTATGTTCGGTAAATGGGCAAAAGAACAACTGCAAGTCAATCCAATGTTTTATCGCAATATTCTGTTCAGTGATGTGGTTATTTTTTGCCTCAATGGGCTTGTCAATACGCACAATTGCCGCACTTGGAGTGAAGAAAATCTACGAGAGATGCTCGATGCACCACTATTAGGGGTAATTCCCTACAAACAAACCCATCGCTATATCAACTTTGATTAGGATATATTGAGAAGGGAGCTTCATACAAGTATATAGTGGGTGTGCCACCCCTTTAAAAGTGTTGCATGAACAACTTTTTTATTACGGGAAAAAAACCAATTGAAAATTTGATATTGTGGTATCTTATGAACAGATGCTTCATCTAATTATCAAGGGGTGATGCGTTCGAAACCGGTATTGCTAGAGAGCTGATATCTAGACAGTAGTTTCCCAATGTGTATGAAATTTGCACTAATGCGGTCATTTGGAATATTCTCCCTTAAAAGTGGAAAGGGGGCAGGTTTGGTAAAAGGTTATGTGAGTTTTTTTTTTTTCGTACTACCGTTTTTTTATACTCTAGAAAGCAAATTATCAAACATGTGATTCGACGATTTTAGAAATTTTCAACCAGAAGTGGGAAACGGTGGGGAAAATTATATTTGTAATTTTCATTTTTCATTCGAACGTCTTCAAATTGTAATAAAACCAATTTTCAGTTTGAAATTATGTAATCTCAGTATTTTAATTCAATTCAAAGTTCTACAACACTAAAAAAACACCCTTTATATTTACGTGGAAGTAAAAATACTTATATCATTTGTCCGCTTCTACCTTATTTCAGCGTTTATGTCCTCGAATCTGTGAAAGCTCTTATTTTTAGCAGATTTTTTTTCGTTTTTTTTTTTTGTATTTACTTTTTTTCCTTGTAAGGTTGCTCCACTTGCTTTCCTGTCACTTAGGTCATTCATTCGTCGAGTCGTGTCGTAATCGCTCATTTCATTTCAGTTTAGTTTATATTTTTTTTCGATTTTTTTTTCTACTTTTTTTTCTGGAAATTTTCCGCTGCTGTTTTTCATACGATGAATTTTCTTATAAATTTTTCCATTTTGTATTTCGTTTGGTACTTTGTTTGAGGCATGAAAAGGTCAGAGTCAGACATTTAAATTGTTGTCATCAATTACGCGTGAAATGCAAATAAAAAAATAACAAACAACCCGAGCGACCGAGCGACTTAACGACGGATCGATCCTGAGTGACAGACAGCGCTGTTGCTACAATAAATCGACTCCAACCGTAGCTCTGGCTATTGTGTCCTTTTTTTTCTACGAACATTTCACAGAATGTCTTCAAACTAATTAGCGTAAATTATATGAATTTGATTAGAGCGCACGCCGTAGGAGGTCAGGAATTCTGACTAATGTAATTTGAATTGAAAAGTAGAAAAGAGTTTGGAAATTCATTTGTTGCATCGCTTATTTGATTAATGTTGCAAATATTTTGAAAGGTAGTGCGAGCAAAAATAAACATTCAGAGCTTAGTAAGCCGAAAAGTTTCGGAAAACTTTGAACTTCAGCTCAACAATATTCACTACAAGCAACTGAAACTGGCAAAGTTGCGCAGAATTTAAGATGTATAGGTAAATTTTTTAAATAAAATTCGACATCTTACCGTTTGCTGAAATGTTTACACAAAATCTTCTCCACAGCTTCATTCACATAAGCAAACTCTCCAGTTGTCTCTAAGATATGGTGTGGCCACTTATCTTTAAAGTGAAATACGAAACATTTAAACGAAATTACTTCCGAACAATTTATTTGGATTTAAAAACCCAAGCACGGGAAATAATTAATACTTTTATAGTATTATTAAAAAAGTTTTAAGAAGTATTTGAACTTTCATTTAATTTTTTTGAGTTCGCGCGGACTCTCATTAACCCTTGGATGACCGCTCCTGAATTGCTAGAAAATAAGCGAATCCGACACTGGATTCGAGTTAAGTTACCTAAAATTACTAAAAAAAAGTGTTGTGAAATGTAGTTTATTTATTTATTTGAAAAAACGCAACTCGAATTGGACCTACATGTCCTAATGGTCGCTAACGATGCAAATGAAAGCGACTATTTTACTAAGTTGGCAGTATTCGAATGCATTTATTACGATGACTTACTTTCGTTGACAACATTTGGCACATAGTCAGATTGGGTGGACTATCCTTTTTATTGGAACGAGAAGTTTCCCGCATTTGCTCCAAAAAACATTGGACCTGTAGCTCCACCCAACTCCAAAATAAAATATTGCAAACAAAAACGAATTGTTTCCACCAGTTGTAAGTTATGATAAGCTTGGTACTTATATACATATGTACACATATACAATACATATGCAACTGCGTCATTCATACATACTAGAGCAGAAGCCATCAATTTCTAAATATTTACCTTTTCTCACTCGCACTCATTATATAGCTTGAAGTCTTCATAACTACGATATTTGGTTTACATTCTTTGGAGTACATTCTACGCCGTTGCCCATACTTAAAACGGTGGAGCACTATGCTCCATTGAGAAACAGGTACGTCTCATGGGTTTAGCGGTGAACAAGGATAAGTCGAAGTACTTGGTGTCCACTCGCAAACCCTCGATACGTTTAGGACTCTATTTGAGTATAAGTAATTTCATCTTCAATTTGTCTACCTTTACCTTTCTCTCTCTCTATCTCTTTTTATCTATCTCTATCTATCTCTATCTCTATCTCTATCTCTATCTATCTCTATCTCTCTCTATCTCTCTCTATCTCTCTATCTCTCTATCTCTCTATCTCTCTATCTATCTCTCTCTATCTCTCTCTATCTCTCTCTATCTCTCTCTATCTCTCTCTATCTCTCTCTATCTCTCTATCTCTCTCTATCTCTCTCTATCTCTCTCTATCTCTCTCTATCTCTCTCTATCTCTCTCTATCTCTCTATCTCTCTCTATCTCTCTCTATCTCTCTCTATCTCTCTCTATCTCTCTCTATCTCTCTCTATCTCTCTCTATCTCTCTCTATCTCTCTCTATCTCTCTCTATCTCTCTATCTCTCTCTATCTCTCTCTATCTCTCTCTATCTCTCTCTATCTCTCTCTCTATCTCTCTCTATCTCTCTCTCTATCTCTCTCTATCTCTATCTATCTCTCTCTATCTCTCTATCGCTCTATCGCTCTATCTCTCTATCTCTCTCTATCTCTCTCTATCTCTCTCTATCTCTCTCTATCTCTCTCTATCTCTCTCTATCTCTCTCTATCTCTCTCTATCTCTCTCTATCTCTCTCTATCTCTCTCTATCTCTCTCTATCTCTCTCTATCTCTCTCTATCTCTCTCTATCTCTCTCTATCTCTCTCTATCTCTCTCTATCTCTCTCTATCTCTCTCTATCTCTCTCTATCTCTCTATATCTCTCTATATCTCTCTATATCTCTCTCTATCTCTCTATATGTATCTCTATCTCTCTATCTCTCTATATCTCTATCTATCACTCTCTGTCTCTCTCTCTATCTCTCTCTTTCTCTATCTCTCTATTTCTTTATCTCTCTCTATCTCTCTATTTCTTTATCTCTCTCTATCTCTCTCTCTATCTCTTTCTCTATCTCTCTATATCTTGCGCACGTAAACAATTCGGCAGATACCATTGCAAGTTACAACAAAACTCGGCATCATCCCATAAAAATAGAAAAAACCCAACGTGTTTTACGTTCCCAGCTTCATTTCTTTACAACAATGAACAATTAATTCCATTCGGATTAATAATAGCAATAATACTGCTGCGTTTGACAAAACAAGAGCGCGCTGTCATTAGTTGTTTGATTTCTACAGCAGCATGAAGTTGATAACACTTCGAGAGCCGACCCCTCTATACAAGTAGCTTCAGTTGTTTAAATGGGGAACGTCAAGAAGCACAGCTTACACATACGGTTAATCATGATTATGGTACATCAATTTATTAGTACGTCTGCGTCAAACATGGAGAACGCGTAAGAGTCGCAAAAAATCAGATCTTAGTGTCAATAATATTATTAGAAATTCTTGAACCGTTGAAACTCAGTTAGTGTCAGTAATACCCGTAGTATCTTAAATATTTTGAAGACATTCCTAATTCAACATATGCATGAATAGTTTTATATTTAATCGTTTATCGAAGTATCTACTCATTATCGAAAAACATTGTGCAATATAAATATAGATGAAATATAATCGCTGCTATTAATATTCAGCAAAGTAAAAAATCCTACAGCCACACGACAACAGTTCTATGATTTCAATGACTTTGATTGATTGCACAGTAAGTGCTGCACTGCCTACTACTCCATCTAAATCTCATCGCAATGTATAGTTACATGTGCCATTCGATATGACTACATACAATTGAAAGCGTATTCTATTACTATTCGTATAAACCAAACGTCAATGTCACCGCTGACCCCAGCTGCTGCTGCAGGAATGAATGTCTAGTACGAGGGTCGATTAATGAGTAATTGAATGAATTCAAAGCGTAGTGAAGTTAGCAATCTGAAATACATTCGTCCAACGAGAACTAATGTTTGTCCAATGTTAAACCTCGTTTATCCACGCAACACACCGTCTGACCATCTGTACGGCCGTCTGTCTGTCCGTCTGACAGTGTATTGCTGCGCATTTTTATAGCATAGCTATGTATGTGAACACTAAGCAGTAAACGGCAGATCGTTATCAAACGACAGATATGTAAAAACTATTTGTGAATTATAAGTACAATTAAGTTTGAACTGAAAGTTTAGATTTGACCAAATTTGAAAAAAAGTAAACAACATTATACGAAGTGAAGCTAAATAAAAGCTTTTAAAAATTTTGTTGCGCAGAGAAAGAAAAAGCGAGGGCACGTCAGCCGTTGCAGCATAGAACAATAGCAACCACATGCGAGTGACGTTTGCATAAATCAATTTCGTCTTTCCCTTTCACTGCATGGAAAGAACGGCTCGCGGGAAGCGGCACGTGCCGTGGTTAGGTGCCTGTGCGAAAGTTGAAGAGAGAAAGGAAAAGAGAGGAGAGCAGTAAACATTGTTGCCTTATAAGTGCGTTTTGTTTGTAGTATGTATGTGTATCAATTGTGATATTTTTTTATACTGACACAAAGTGAAAATGTACATATGTATGTGTTAGAGCACTGCATGCGGCCAAAACGGCAAATGGAACATACACACTAAAATGAATTCGAATGAAAGTGCACATTCTTCTAATGAACGTGAATTGAATGAATGAGTTGCCAAAGTCGACATTCATTCTAATTCATTCGAAGCTTGTGAATTTTTGATGTTTGAATGCTTATGAGGTTGAATATCATGAATGAATGAATGAATGCGATAGCTTCGAATGTTATGAATGCAATTCATGAATCCAATTCTGTTTTTC
This sequence comes from Leucophenga montana, assembly GCA_035044765.1. Classification (NCBI taxonomy): domain Eukaryota; kingdom Metazoa; phylum Arthropoda; class Insecta; order Diptera; family Drosophilidae; genus Leucophenga; species Leucophenga montana. Next base: position 1,063,080 of record JAWNNQ010001314.1, on the reverse strand, counting down.
TCTGTGTGCTTGTTTATTGCAGTGAAAATGCGGAATTTTAAAAGAGGTAGGCATGTTGAAATTTTGTTATGCAGAGTTTGTCAAATTACATTTTGCCCATGTAACTTCATTTCGGGAGCAGCTCATAAGCAGATTTATTTGAGCATTGTGCAGCCAATAATTTCTAGTAAATCACATCGTAACTCAACTCTTTCACCAATGCGGTGCGGTTTCCTCCATTATTGTTTAAATCACAAAGGTTCGTCGTAAATATATGTCAGTCCTGGGAAGGACATTATGGGAAATATATGTTCAAATGAATTTTTGGAATCGTAATATGGAATGGAATATATACAAAACTGTTGACTCGACATGGAATTTTTCCTGCCTCATTTACAAAGATCTTTGTTAGGAAAACTTTTTCTGTTACAAGAGCTCATTGATTGGAACTATCACCAATTCTCTCCGATTGCTTCTTCTAGCAGTTTTAGCCAACCCTCTCCAGAAAATGGCAGAAAAAAAAGTATATTCCAGTAACTGATTGCGGTTTCCTGTAGTATGGAATTAGTCCCAAAGAATTATAGTGAAGTCAACTCACTTAATGAATCCTGCAAAGGATAATGTGGAATATATGTACATGTTCCTATTGGTTTATGGAATGGGCGCTGCAAATCTGATGACTACTTAAAATTCCATTATCTCCTTCTATCTCGTTTACTCTACTTATAAGCAAATAGCTACCTGTTGCTAGCTACCATCCGAACATCAGTTCGGGTGCAGAAAGCCTTCGGCAGCTGAAAGTGTTCGTTTTGATATAGTAAGCGACCGACAACTGAATTTATTCGTACCTTCAACGCATTCGTATGACTGAATTTACATTCAGTCATTCAAAGTGAATGTTAGTGAAGTTGAATTTATTTTGCATTGAATGAAATGAATGTTGACTGTTTAGAATGTGTTGAATTCATGAATTGAATTTAAATGAATGAATATTCATAAAGCCGATTCAATGAATTAAGTCATGCAGCACTCTAATATGTATAAGAGAGTTCGATTTAAAGTTCGGACGATCGTAATGGTAGACCATTTTCCAAATAGGTCATGTAAAATTGTAAGCTTTTAATTTTTCAATTTTTGATTACTTATTTTGTAATTTGGCAACCGAATTTTGAAATTGTCCAAGGTTTGTCTAAGGTTAAACTTCGTATTTAAAAAATTATAAATAGAATAAACTATTACAAATTTTATGTATTACTCGTAATAAGTAAACGTTACAACGCGAAATATGAAATGTCAAATTTAAAGACTGCAGTTCGTTTGTCCAACTATGTACGAGTATCAACAAATGTTCAAGTTTAAACTTCGTTTGCACACCCAACAAAAACTATTGAAAGAAATTCATTTTTTTTTTTTTGAAAACATTTATTAGCGTAAAATGAACACCATGACTAACTTTTAAGAACGCGTTAGATTCAGTGTTGTTTTATGTCGCTACAGTAAGTATCTACAAATCTAGCTACTACAAAGAATTAGATGCTGATAGCCCTGCATAAAATTTCACTACTATAAATTTCACTTAGAACCTGAAAACCAATGCCAAATAGAAACCAAATCAGAACTGTATTAGTAATAGTTTTGGTTTGGTAATTAAAAAATCTCAGTAGCAAGTAAATTGAGTTTAAAAGATATAAAAATATAAATGAAAATAAAAAATAATGTGTTTCTGATTTAGCTACCCTCGTATTTCAATCAGAGTACAGTGTACAACAGCGTAAGGAAGTAGGCAAAAAAAAAAAAACGAAAGTGAGCGACAAGTTGTTGTGTACTGCTTCTTCTTCTTCATTTTTCTCATTTTACTTGACATTTATCGCTTTATATTGTATATCTACCCGCTGAAATTCTTGCTTATTTCTTTATTTTCTGACTTTTTTCGATTTGTTTCTACGTTCAGCGACAGCAAAGCAAATTTTTTTTCTTTCTGTCTGTTATATGTTTATAAGACGATATATATTTACCATCTTAATTGGTAGTTATAGATGTTCAAATAAAACACCAACAACAAAAGCAAAAAAAAAAAAAAAGAAGGAGAAGGACAAGGACAAGATACACACACAAGCCACACGCAAAGCTGAAATACGAAACCGTCAACGGAGATAAAGAAGTGGAGTAAGTCCGCGGATAAAGTTTTGTAGCAGATAGAAAAAAGGAACAAAATTAACTGTGGTGGAATCGAAGTTCAAATACTCTTCACATGATCTATACTGAAACTGTATATAATTTTAAATGAAAAAAAAGAAGCATGCAATTTAGTTATGGAGGGTACATATGTATGTACCCATATCTCACAACAGTTTAGTTTACCATAAAGTAAATAAATATATTGTATCTGCAATATAAGCCTTACATTTTTCTGCGTATGATCTATGTGCTATATTGGCTCAACTGGTACCAAGGTTTAATATTTTATGGGAATTTATAGCAATAACATTCAAATCAAATTTGGAATCCCTAGCTTAAAAACTAAAAAAAGCTGGTAATTCCAGAATACCATTCAAGATCAAAGGTTTGTATGGATGATAAGTGTATGTTATTCTGGTCTGGAGTATAAGAAACATTTTATTAGCACTCCAGAGATTTGGAAATAAAAAAAGGTTTTCCATTTAAAAAAAAAAAACTTGAAAATCAACGAAATAAAAATTGTATGCTTTCATTGCTTGTATAATAGGGTGTACAAAAAAGTAGGTGAGGGTTGTTTTTGTTGTTGTTGTTGTTGCAACTTTCAAGCTATTCAAAGTATTGTTCATCGTTAGCTACGACTTTTCATCATCTTTAAGACAGCATACGGATTCCGCATAGAAAAAATTCCCCGTCTTTTGAAACGATCCAAGAAGCTATCCAAATTTCAGCTTCTTTGAGTCATCGAGCGCAACAAATGGTAGTCGGAAAGAGCAATGTCAGGTGAATACGACGGCTGGGATAGGACATTGAACCATTGAACCACCTCCAAAGTTTCCTTGACGACTTTTGCAACATGTTGTCCTGCTGAATGATCACTTTGTCCTATCTTTTGGCATTTGTTTGAGCGTTTGCAACAATTGTTTTTTGGTAACGTTACCCAGTGATGGTTTCGTTATGCTGAAGTAGCTCATAGTGGATCACTGCGAGCTAATTCCACCAGATGCATTAGTTTCTTACCTTGTATATTCGGTTTGGCCGTCCAAGTTGATGCATGCCGGGACTTACTCCACTCCGCTCCATTTTCTGCGCTTTAAAATCTAAAGTTTAGATTGTCGTAGTGGATACACTTTTCGTCACCCCGTTGCGATTCGAAGCAAAAAAACTCCTTCGATTTAGGCTTGAGTTCATATGGCACCCAAATTCCTTGTTTCTGCACCATATCCATAGCCTTGAGACGGTTTCAAATCGCTTGTTGAGTCACTCCCAAGGTTTCAGCGAGCACCTCTTTAGTTTCGCATGAATTTTGGTGCAAAAACGCCTCCAACTCATCGTCTTCAAACTTTGCTGGCTTCCCTTCGACTTCTTAATCGCTGGTCTCAAAATCGTCACTTTTAAAACGCCGAAACCAGTACTCACATGTTTTTGTTGATGGATGCCCAACAGAGCTTAGAGCATGGTTACAGCATAAAGCAGATATTTTGCGAAATGACGCACACTGATTTTCCGAGGGAAATAATGACGCTCTAACATGAATATAGTTACAAGATGGTCCGATGCGATTTAATACTAGTTACGTCACCTTTTAAAAATCCCTCAAACCTTATTTGCACACCATTAGAAATACCAAGTTTCAGCATGACATCTCTAAGCAGACACGAGAGATGAACAGACATAGATATATGAAGATGGCTAGTTCGAATCATTGCATCATTTCAATACTCTTTAACTAATGTTTCTGCTATAAGAAAGTTATATTATATAAAGCTACTTTGGTTAGTTTTGGGACAAATCGTGTGCTTCGATTTGCCTTATCTAATGTCAACTTTAATGTGTTACAAACTGTTTGCCATTGTGTAAATATTCCTTTCACACTATGTATAAAGTATATGAAAAGAAACAAAGAGTAGCTATAGAAAATGATTATCAATATATTTTGCGTTTTATGTTTCTCTGTTAAGATGCTCGTTTGCTTGGGCACTCGCTTTGCTACTTTGTATCTTGTAGATATTTTTTACACTTTAGTGAAGAATATATATGCACTTCACATAAAGTGCGACAAAAGGTATTTTAATAATGCAGCAAGGAACGTAACTGAACTAACTTAAGCCATGTATCCAGAGCTATTCAATAAGCCATACACCAACTGTAAAGAGTTTGAAAATACGAGTATTTATTAAGAAAATATTTTTAGAGTTTTTGATTTTAACTGCTGTCAGATTATTTACTGTTAAAGCGCTAATTTTGACCAAATTTGTTTATATTCCAAATGCGTATTCAGTGGGTTTTGTATAATGGAAGTAACGGAACGCAGGGAGCAACAAGTGCCGCTAACAGATTATTGCGTGGCATGATCGATAGTGATGAGAGAAAGGGAATGAGAGGACAGCAGTATAATTAATTAATGCGATTAGTTCGCAGTATGTGTTATGCTGCTATATTGACAGAAAGAAAGTATGTAGATAAGTATTAGTAACAGAGTTAATTTTAAAGTTCAGACGTTCTTAATGGTAGACCATTTATGTAAAGGGATTTGGAAAATTTTGCAAATAGGCCACGTAAAATGTAAAATGTAAACCGCTCAATTGAAAAATACATAAATTGCTGGATTTTCCGTGACACCTCAACATTCTTTATACCACTCACACATAGTGATATATAATATTTTGAGTATGACAGAAAGCTTATAACGCATTAAAGGAGACATCGTAGCTCCCATGAAGTATACTATATACTCTTAATAAACTTGTCTTGACGAGTCGATCTAGCCATGTGGGTTTATTTGTCCGTCCGATAGTTGCTAAAGGATATATAAGAATATTTATGCTGAAAGAAGGGCAGCTAGACTTATATTTATTGTAGTCAAATATAGTATCCATAACATGACGCCCGGCTTTTGAGGTAGCAAACATACTAATCCATCCACTCACTATTCGGATTTTGTATGAAAATCAACTTGAAGTTTACTTTGGTACTTTTTACGGATGAAAGCTTCACATAAAATCAAGGAGCGTACACTTTTAGAGAAAGGCTCCATACAAACTTATTAACCAAGTTTAATTTCTTAGGCTTTGTGTAAAAGAAATGATTACTAAAAAAAAATGGTTGTCTGTAAAGTCGGTTTATGGACAATAATTTTGCGTGATAACGTCATAAGCAAACATATTGATGAAAACTGATTACAATAGACTAGGTTCAAAAATATGCTGCTGCCTACGTGCTTCGTATTGATTCTATTATTTCGCTTGTTCGTTTTGACTTCGTGCCTGTTGATGTCTGCCTAGCTGTACCCTGAAAGACGTCGTTCTGCCCTTCCCCTTGCCACTCCTTTCCCCGGCACTCCTTACCCTGCCACTCCTTCCCCCTGTCCCTACAGAGATAAAACGCGTTTCTATACGAGTATAATTTGGCGTTGCCGGCGGTAAACTCAAAAAAATTTGATTTTTAAATATTTCAATTAAATACAACTACAAATAAATATTACTCGTGCATATTTAATCGCTGTGTCTCGCCCTCTCACGCTTGCATTTACATTAGTGAGCTTCAACTCAAACACTACATCGGTCTCACGCTCTTAATGTTCGGCTCGTATACGTGTTTGTGTGCGCAGCAAGTATTTTTGAGTGTCTATTAATCTATTAAATAAGCAATTTAATATATTTACGCATATAAAATGTAACAACAACAACAACAAAAATCTACAAGAAAAGCGTGGTAAAGCAATAACAAATAACAGCAACAGCAGCCACAAGTACAACAATAACAAGATCGTATATGACGTATAGCCGCACTCCACCGCTCGCTAGATAACACTAATACGCAAACACACACATACATAACTATAGCTTTCACAAGCCAATGCTTCACCCACAAGCCGCCTTCAGGCGGAACGTGAGGGGCATGGCTCTTTCGTATTTGGCGGCGTTCTTCGATTTAATAAAAGTTATCACGTCAAAAACAATATAAGGAGTGAAGCTAAAAAAAGCTTATAATAAGCTTATTTTCACCCCAACAAATTCTTGGTTTGTTTGTATTTGGACTATCGCTTATTGTCCATTTCATTTTTTTTTTTACCCGACCAGGTTAAGGACCAGATAAATAGTCAAGCTTGATGACTATATCTGCTATAGCATGCGGGATCTATGGACGGACAAACGTATGTGGGTATATCGACACGACAGTTTTCGCTTATCAGGAATATTCGAGTACTTTTGGCACATAGTACGTTTGATTACATACATTTGCACCAAATTAATACACTGTTTTTTTTGTTTTTTTTTTACTCTTTATATGCAACTAACTATAGGGCTTTTTTAGCAAATAACTTGTTTAATATGGCAACACTCAAAAAGTATTTACATACAGAATTGTTTGACAAATCATCATGCAAAGAATTACGCCCGAACAATGTATGCTCACTTCTGTCTCAGTTACTTCGCCAACAAGCAACCAGTTCGCATTTGATGCAAGAAAACAAAATGGTGATCCAACAACTACCGTTGTCATATTCCAAAAAAAATGCATGATTTGCTGCGGTTTATGGTACATAATTCTTCAAAATCAAAGAAAATGCAACAGTCAGCGTTAAGGGCGCCCAATAGCGAGTCACGAGATTTTGTTTCGAAAAGTGGACCTGTGAACCTGGTCTGGAAGGCATTTAGTTTCAACAGTATGGCACAACCAACGACTTAATGAGGGGATTATATAAGCTTTGCTTCTTTTTGTGGGGATACTTGAAATCGATGGTCTATGCGTATAAGACAGCATCGATTTCAGCCTTGGAAGCACTATTTTTGAGATTGAGGCTTCAAATGACAGAAAAGTTGATGGAAAATTTTACCGCCAGAATGCTGTTCGTATTATTTGCCATAATTAATGTCATAAAAGTATCTATCGAAAAAAAAAAAAACTACTCGTACTCATTCGTATTTGTAGGTTTTACTTAAATTTAAAGTTTTATAACTGCTAAAACAATACTCTTTATAACTTAATGATTAATTAGAATCCATTAATAAGACGAATAAAACTAGACAAGCACTTCAATACAATCGTACGTCATACCGTCCAAAAAGCTTAGATCTGGGAGATCTTAGCAACTGTGGAGTCAAATAAACTTACTAGTATATAGTTAGCCTTAAACGTAGTCTTCTAAACCTCGTTGATTGAACAGAAAATACTGGGTAATTGCTTCAAACTTGAGCTGTTTGTTGATAACCTTTGGTGCAGCTAGCAGGCGTGGTGCAGTGTTGCACTTACATATACGCATAGCATCATACAAGCTTCGATTCGTCTACCGGTTAGAACATGGTATTTAAGTTTTCATTTGTAAGAGTGTTTTGTGAAAAGGCCGACGACAAAAAATAGCTTGAGTGTTAAATGTTTGTAGTGTTATTTTCTTGCGATTTTCTTTTGGTTTACTAGGGTATGCTTATGAAGGCAGTCGAACTTTCAAAAAATAGTGCATCGGAATATTGTTAAGACAGCTTTAGGTTAATGCTGGCTTAAAATCGTTAAAACATATAACTTTGGCTACACACAGTACGCCTACAAGTTGCCGCTTTTTTTATAGCAATCTCATTTAACTACCATCCTTTAGTCTTTGCATTCCCTACCACTTTATACTGTGTCACACTGGCTGACAGTACATTTAATTGGTAGGCGTGTCACAGCGTTTATAAGTCTATCTGCGCGTCTATCTTTTCGCCTGTCCGTCCGTCCGTCCGTCCGTCTAATTATCTGTCTTGTCTCTAAATCATAAATCTCATTCTCATGCATTTATTGTAGCGCCCCAAAAATTAAATAAAATTTTTACGCTCCCTTCTCACTCTCTCGCTCAGTCAAATTTGCTGAGTTTTAGAGGGTTACAAAGACGACCAAACAGTTTCACTTGTAGCCACAGCTGCCGCAGCAAAGTTTATCGTTTGTCCAAAATAAGAAACGACAAAAAAAAATGAGAGATTTTTTAGCTGTTTTTATTTCATGCGCATACACACATAGCTCCTCCAACCGCAATCCCAATCCCAACCATATCCACCCCTTCCAACACATACTCCACCACGCACCGCTCGCACTTGGACCACATTTTCACATTCGAACACCCTTTTTGCTTCTGCAATCTTTGTCAGAGTTTATTTGCTGTGTAATAAAATTAGAGCCCTTTAGCCATGCTACTTTGTAATGTCAATAGATATACACGCATTTAATAATGAATAACCATAAAACATAGAAAAAAAAGAAACGAAACGAAACGAAATCAAGTGTTCAAAAAAGATACAAAGATTGAAAGATACAAAAAGCTTTAAGAAGGGGACAATGTAGAATAGCAGAACGCAAGTATATTTTAATGTCATTTGAAATAGAAACAAGAAAAAACGTTAACTTCGATTGAACCGAAGCTCTAATACCATTCACACGAAAATTTAAATAGTATTGTACATGTGGGTGTCTAAATTGGGGCTACCCCAAAAAGTGGGTGGTACACGCTCACTAGTAGATGTATATAAAGCGATGTAGTAGATGTGTAAGATGCCGCCCCATCGAATTTCAAGTTGATATTGACGTTTTCCATACAAATGCATAAAAATGAACTGTTGGTTTATATGGGATTACCTCAAAAAGTGGGCGGGACACCCCCATTTGTATATGTATATGAAGCGGTTGTCCATTAAAATCCACAAAATCAAATTTCTAGCTAATAATGATCTAAATGAAGGATTTTTTCATAAAAAACACAAAATTGCACGAAGGGTTTGTATTGGGGATACCTCAAAAAGTGGGCGGGCCACGCCCATAAGTCTGTATATGTTAGGCGGCTGTCTATAAAATGGCACAATTTCGCATTTCAACCCAATATTGACTTTAATAAAGAAGTTTTCATACAAAGTCAAAGTCAAAAGTGGGCGTGGCGGGTCAATATTGACACTCTATTAAACTGGAATAAAAAGAAGTACACGTGTAAAATTTCAACAGACATACGGACATGGCTAGATCGATTCGTCTCGTCGAGCTGATCAAGAATATATATACTTTATGGGCTCCTTTTATGCGTTACAAACTTTCAGACAAACTGATAATAATATTTCACACTATGTGTGAATTGTATAAAAAGACAACAACAACAAAAAACATCAATACGTCAGTCAATGTGACCATACGATACCCTGCATAGTTGCACAAATGGCGTGAAATGGTGTGAATTAATTAATAATGCGCTTAATACAAATCTACAAGGAGAAACTCCCGAAGCACATGCATCTAAGTGTATGTTATGCGTGTATATCCGAAACTGAACTGAAAACTATATTCGAGCAGAAATATTTATTTAGAATACAGTGAAGCCTTCAGTCCAATGTAACATTCATGTAGTAGTAGTAGTAGTAGTAGTAGTAGTAGTAGTAGTAGTAGTAGTAGTAGTAGTAGTAGTAGTAGTAGTAGTAGTAGTAGTAGTAGTAGTAGTAATTATGTAGTGATTCAGGGGTGTGCTGGAACATGTTATCGCGCGTTCCGAAAAATATTAAGTTTCATTTCAAAGGTGTGTTAGAAAACGCCTTTATTTAAAAATGTTTACACAATTGTGTGCGTTTTGGTCATTTTAATCATTTTAAATAAAACAAGTAAGACCAAATTATAGACGCGGTGCTCGACTATATTATACTCTGCACAACATATATTATTAGGTATATAACTTTGCCTTTTTCGAAAATTGAGCCATTGTTTTACGAAAATGGTAACAAATAGATTATTCAAAGTATTGTCCATCGCTAGCTACTAAGTTTATAATGGATATGGATGATCAGTTTATAGTGGATATGGATAATCAGTTTATAGTGGATATGTATGGTTGGCCGGGTTTAACACATGACTTTTTGTGTTTAGCATCAACTTTTCGCCATCGCCACTGAGAACTCGATGCAAACATCCCTTCGATTTCTGTTTTCAAACATAATAAGCAGCATAATGTCAGCACACCGTGCTACTATGTATAGGATCTAAAGAAAATAAATTTTTGACCATAACAACAATCTTTCACAACGAACTATGGAATATTATCGTCTGTCTGTATTCAACTTCTTAAAAAAAGGGAAAAAAAACTTAACTTCGGTGAAACCAAAGCTTTAATACCATCCACACGAAGTTACAAGCTGTGAGAGAGAGAGAGGGAGAGAAGGAGAGAGGGAGAGAGAGAGAGAGAGAGAACTTAGCTTGTGTAAAGAAAATAATGGAAAAAAACGGGAAACCATACCATTTTCTCTATATTAAATTTTAAGTTGATATTAACTGTAATAAGAAAGTTTTCCATACAAAATCCTAAAAGTGGGCAACAAGTTTGTATGGGCTCTACTTCTAAAAGTAAGTGGGACACGCCCCTAGACATTTATGTGAAGCGTCATCTCACATTTCAAGTCGAAATTGACTGCCACAAAAACGTTTTCCGAAAAACGAAAGCAAAAAAAAAGCAGGTGGTTTGTCTGGGGGTTACCCCAAAAAATGGAAGGATCAAACCCTTGATATACATGTGAAGTATCCTTTCACACAAGAAATCACCATGTAAACTTTTACGGTGATATTGAGTGCTGTACAAAACAATGTTCATACAAAAAGTGAAAAGTGAGGCTGGTGGAGGGGTTTTGGCATGTCAACGTGGACTAGTATTAAACTGCAATAAAAATAAGGTTATGTGCTGATTTAAAACTGGATATCTTAAAAATTGGTCCCCAACAAAATGCGCAACAACATCCAAACAGACAGACGGACGGTCGGGCGAACAAACGGACAGACAAACGGGCAGACAAACGGACTGAATCAACTCGTCTCATCTATATATGTATATTTTTTATGTGGTCTACTTTATGGGATCTACGATGTCTCCTTTAATGTGTTACAAACTTTCAGACCAACTGATACCACGTTTGAATGCTATAATAAGCGATCTTAAGTACGGATCCTCTAACAGCCGTAGGCATCGATATTTTTTTATCAAAAAATGGCAAAAAATTGCGTTACGTAATACTTGAGCAACCGCTTAACAATTTACCAAATTCGTATACTCAAGCTTCAACGAGCTTGTTGCATGAAGGGTGCGCAGGTGTGTTTCACTATTCCATCTGTAAAGGTTTCCAAAATAAAGAAGGCAATATCATCTATACGAGGATTATTGCTCGTTATTACACAGAAGCGGTTCTACTTTTATTGGAACTATAATTCACAAAAGCATATTTTGACTCAAGTGCATGCAACTGTTTCATATGTTTGCATTTATTTCGTGCTTTTTGTTAATAATTGGTCAAATTTGGTCAACAAATGCACAAATTTTATACAATTACATACAGAGAACGCAGCTCAAGCGCATCTAAGTGTAATTATATTTCGCCACATTGTTTATTTTAATTTGAAATATGTTTTGTTGCAAATTAAATATTTATTCATACAGTGGCTAATAGTAGGATTGTTGATATTTGATATAACGATGTATCGATATTTATAAACTTGGATACGATATCTGATTGCATCGTGTATCGATACTTTTGATCTGATATACACATCGAAATTTGAATTTTGCTGTTCCATCACCATTGAAACGGTGCTTTTTCTTGCACATTCTTTGAACTTGCTATACTCGTGAAATACTTGTTGATTAATCTAATACTCATAATATACAAATAACTCTACAAAAATTTGACAAAATATATGTAAAAGTTGAAGAAAACACAGAATAAAATGGACGACCCATTGTGATACTGGCTGAATAAGAAATAAATCATGTCATTAACGTTCATGCATTGTCTCTTCAATTCTCGATACGAGTATACCTCTTTCAAAATATTGAAATATCGATATTTCATATTTTCCGATGTATCAATAATTGTAGTGGTTATTCATAACAATTAAAATGGGAAAGAGATAGATACATAGATAGAGATAGATACATAGATAGAGATAGATACATAGATAGAGATAGATACATAGATAGAGATAGATACATAGATAGAGATAGATACATAGATAGAGATAGATACATAGATAGAGATAGATACATAGATAGAGATAGATACATAGATAGAGATAGATACATAGATCGAGATAGATACATAGATAGAGATAGATACATAGATAGAGATAGATACATAGATAGAGATAGATACATAGATAGAGATAGATACATAGATAGAGATAGATACATAGATCGAGATAGATACATAGATAGAGATACACAATTAAATGCTTACTATAGATAGACATGGCTGTGAGGAACTCGGATTTAATTCTACACACACATATTTCTCTGAACTGGCTCTTGGTCATTTTACATGAGATATATATATATATATATATATATATATATATATATATATATATATATATATATATATATATATATATATATATATATATATATATATATATATATATATATATATATATATATATTATTTTTTTGCAAAAATGCAACAGATATAGCATGCTTTAAAAGATGAATGTGCTTATCATTGGGTACAAAGAAATTCTAGAAACAACCATACCAAATGAAAGGACAATGCAACTAAGCAAAACAAATAGAGTAGTATTTTGATTCACTTTAATACTTCTTCAATAGTGCTTGGATCATCCGCCTCTTTCTCACTTTAGCTGTTGATACAATTGCACTCTACAAGCGTCACAAATACATACTAGGGCACAAACCATCAAACTATACATAAATTTTGTTGGAATATGAAAAGTGCAACAGGGAATATTGGCATGCGATAGAATATACTCCAGCATATCGCTCATTTATTTCCATTCCTTCTCATAACAGATTCAAATCTTCAAAACCATTTGCTTTTTGTTATACGTACACCGTGCTTGCTTTGGTTTGTTTGGTCAAACGAAAACATACAGAAACGAAGACATGCATATCTTTAAATGATGCGATTGCCTTTTAGAATACCATTTTGCAGGACTATAGTCGATAAGTTCTTTTGAGATCGTAGATAGACTTGCACTGTGTTCATAGGTCGTAGAACATGCAAAGTATATATATACTCGTATATGTTTGTATACTTATTGAGCTTTTGAAGTCTGTAAGTATTAAAAATGCCAAACTTGTGTTGTAGGCTACTCTAGCCTTTCTGTTAGATAAAGTTTGTCTAATAATTGTCCTTAAGGCAACTATTTTGCTAAGAGTGGTGAAGTTATACAAGTAGCTAACCAAAACTAAGACTCTTACAGTTATCTAATATTGAGAGGGTTATCCTGGCACCAACATAATCGTCATCGTTCACTAAATATACAAAATAAATGTGTATTTTTACTCCGGCAATATCACCATTTTCCCAATACGTTTATGTGAAGTAGAAACATGTGAAAAGTAGTTAATGATATATGTATGTATATGATTTTTTGTGTCTGTTTTATGCTTTTACACGCATGGTTTGGTGTTCAAACTGCTTTATTTGTACTTAACATCAAACAAAACCCATTACAAACCAAAACTATTTGAGTGCAGAATACAAGAATTAATGCAAATTACGTCCGACAAATTGAATATTATCGTAATAAAAGCAGTTTGAAATTCATGCTACATGCAACATCAGAAGTTTTCCAGTGTGGAATGGAATACACTAGATAGATACATGTGTATCTGTAAAATCGCTGATATTTCGTTAGGTCGTCTGCAATCCACTCGAACGTTCGTATATATATATATGTGTATGTGTGTGTGTGTGTGTGTGTGTGCTTGCAAACAAATTTTGTGATAATAATTAATTAAAATTCATTTTGTACTCTACACAATTAAATGCTTATTTATTACAGCAAAACCAACGCGACCGACGACAGCAAACTAAATAATTTATACATATATTGCAACAAACAATATATTAGTCGTAAATTGAAATACATATATGTATATATATATATATATAATATCGTTTTAAAGGTAAAAACAAGAGAAAACGTTTTTTTTTTTTTTTTTTGGTCAAGCTGAAACATTAATACACTACATACGCACTTAAAACTAAATGCTTTATACGTGGGAAACTAAAAAACGTCCCGTTAGTTGCAGGTATTTTATCAATTATCAGCATTAATGCCACCAATCAGAGCTCGCAAAATATGCTCAACCAAATTTTTCTATGCTGTTTGCTCATCGGAAAGACAGAAAAAAATGAAAGTGTAAAGTGTCTTTTTTATTGTTGTTGCGTTAAGTTGTTGTTGTTGCTTTAAATATTGCATCGCAGGTAAAGCGTGGAAGGGGGAGGGAGAAAGAGGGAGGGCGCTAAATTGTGTGCATATGTTAAAATATAAGTAATACACGTAGTACATGCGCAATAGACATTTTCGGCAAATTTTCCTCAGCAAAGTGTCTTATGTGAACAAATGCATAAAGTGAGCGACAAGAAACTGTCTTTTCGCTTCTATTTTAAATCGTGTCCGCTCGCAACAGTTTTTTTTTTCGGATTGCCTGTAAAAAAAAGACCACTTCTTGCGAGCTCTGCCACCAATGCAATTATTTACGGCTTTGGACATCAACTCAAGTCAGTACAAATTTTCAATGAAACTATTTCCAAGTGATTTCGAAGATTCCAGATTGGAAATTTTTCCATAGAGAACGAGCCTCGAAAAGGTCCTGTTAAAATTTTCGAGCGTCCACAGAAATGTGCCACTGGTTAAGGCTAGAGTTGACGATTCATATAAGAAATTCTTGCTGAGGAGGAACTGGGCATAAATGCCATGGCTCTGTCCGGAATATTGCAGATTTGCTATTCACGAAGAAATCTGCTCGAAGCATTCCACGACTTTCGAATGAGGTGCAGAATAGTTACTTGGAAACAGGTTATGAAGCTTGGTTTTAGAAGTCCGACTCGAAAACAATCAAAAAAAAAAAAAAACAATGCATGCTATACTTGTAGAACAGAAAAGGAGCAAATCTATCAATTAAAGCAATACAATGAAAGACAGCAAGCAAACAAAAGTGATGAAGTCTATTTTCTGGTAACTGCAAAATGATATATTGAAGACTGCTTAGTTAAAGTTTTCGAAGATTTGTTGGAAACCCTAATTCACACTGCTGAAAGAACTAGAAGCTTCATCGAAGCCTCCGCATCACCGAAATTCGTCCAGCAACATATTTTTCGGATCTGGCGCCCTGTGACTTGTGCTTATATCGAAAAATTTATAAAAATTTTGGGGAAAATGTTTCCAGTAGCAATGAGGAAATAATTCGTGCAGTTAACGTAGAAATAGAGAAGCTATAAATATAGTACGGTTATCATAAATACTACAGAGTGCGCCATCTAGATCTTCGGTATGTGAACATTGAATCACTCCGTCATTTTTTAGCCGATTTCGACAAGTGAACACAATTCTAAAACGTCATTCAATACCGTTTTATCTATAAGTCAATACACACCGAAAGAATGCGTTGAAATTGTAGCAAGAATAAACGATGCCGAGCCTGATTTTTGGAACACACTATTAATGACGGACGAAGCTCTTTTTACACTCTCTGGCGGAGTCAATAAGAAAAACTGTCGAATTTGGGGAACAGAGAATTCACACGTCATTCACCACTGTTTGGGCCGGAGTGTGCTCGAAAACCGTCATCGGAGCCGAGCATACGTTCGGAACACTTCCGTTTTAGAGTCTCCAAAACTGTTGTAAATATATACTGAATGAATATATTTAGGGAACTTATTTTTAGAAACTATTAGTTTTTCTGGCTGGCTGGCAAACATATTATTTGCAAGTGCGAAACGTGGAAAACTTCAACAAACATCAAGCTTCTTGGACTGACGCCATTATCAGCTCTCTCTCTCTACTCTCTCTCTCTCACTCTCTCTCTCTCTCTCTCTACTCTCTCTACTCTCTCTACTCTCTCGACTCTCTCTACTCTCTCTACTCTCTCTACTCTCTCTACTCTCTCTACTCTCCACTCTCTCTACTCTCTCACTCTCTCTACTCTCTCTACTCTCTCTACTCTCTCTCTACTCTCTCTATCTCTCTCTCTCACTCTCTCTCTCTCTCTCTACTCTCTCTTACTCTCTACTCTCTCTCTCTCTACTCTCTCTACTCTCTCTCACTCTCTCCACTCTCTCTCACTCTCTCTACTCTCTCCCACTCTCTCCACTCCTCTCTACTCTCTCTCTCTACTCACTACTCTCACTCTCTCTCACTCACTCACTCACTCTCTCTACTCTCTCTCACTCTCTCTCTCACTCTCTACTCTCACTCACTCTCTCTACTCTCTCTACTCTCTCTACTCTCTCTACTCTCTCTCTACTCTCTCTACTCTCTCTACTCTCTCTACTCTCTCTACTCTCTCTACTCTCTCTACTCTCTCTACTCTCTCTACTCTCTCTACTCTCTCTACTCTCTCTCCTCTCTCTACTCTCTCTACTCTCTCTACTCTCTCTACTCTCTCTACTCTCTCTACTCTCTCTACTCTCTCTACTCTCTCTCTCTCTCTACTCTCTCTACTCTCTCTACTCTCTCTACTGTCTCTACTCTCTCCTGCTAACAGGCTATTTTGGCTTTCGCCAAACACGCAAAAATTTTACAGGACTTCAACGACCTCCATCATCGGCATCACATAACTACTATAAGCAATACATTATTTTTTTCAATGCTCGCAACCTCAAGCTTTCAACACACAAGTCGTCGGCTTCCATCTTCACATTATGGACTAAGGAGGTTAGGAGTACACCGACAGTTCAATACCCTACGCTACTTGGTACAACATTCGATCCGTTACATAGATTTTCGGCACATGCCACCAAAGTAAAAAATAAGCTTAAGTCGAGAAATAAAGGCGCTGAAGGCTTCTGTCTGGACTCAATACCTCAGTAAGACACAATGGCAATGCCTGCAACGAGGCCAAAATAGTGCTCTGCGAACTGCTACTGGTTGTCTACAAATGATCCATGAAGACCACCTACATGGAGAAACGATGATGCTACCTGCTCTACCTACTCTGCTCTGTCGTATTCACATTATAGAGCATGTCGATCGAACAGCTCGACATTAGGCTCAAAACTGTTGTGTGGGTACACTTTCAAACATGTTGAGTGTCTTTCGCTTTTATTTCAAACAAAAAGCGAAAGAATTGATACCCAAAGACAAAATTGCTCACCTAATGCCGATCTCTTTTTGGGCAGCCTTTAGAGCAGGCCATTTCAAAAGGAGAGTACCCAAAGTGTGTGTCATAATTTCTGAGCCATAATTTGTACAGTGTGCCAAAATACAACATCAATGCAACGTAACTAATACAATTTTTTTTTTCTCTTTAGCATCAAGCAGCAGACTACGTCATGCGTTCGTTCGTACATAGTATGTGTGTGAAAACACGAAGTTGTTCGTCCCCATGTGGTTATGGCTGGACAACGTTGTAGAGTGGTAGAGAGGAAACCGTGACAATCCTGTATTATGAATATTTTTATTAGTGAACACTTTAAAAACAAAAGATCGAATTTCGAACATTGGAAGAGCTCTGTAGTACTCGTAGAAATACCTATTTTTTACGCCGATATATATATATAGAATATGCTCAATTAAGCATTGCAAAATAGTTCTACATTTTATAGTAACGTTGAGTGTGTAGTGTATCTCAAAAATAAACAAAAAAAATATTGCGCATAAAATAAAATGCGGCAACATAATGCTCTTTCATTTATTGATATTTAAATTTTAATTCTTTTAAATATGTAAACAGATATTAAAACATTGTTGATAATTGCATTTTTATATGTTTATATGTTGTTTGATAATAATAACAAAATGCGTGTAAAAAAAAAAAAGAAAGCTAACAGATTTATTCATTGCAGATATATACTATGTATACTATATATACATATATATACTATATGTACTATATACATATATGTATACACAGCTCCACTCAACTAGGCATTAATCAATCAAAGCATTTAGCCGCTTAGGCATACATACAAGTACATCAGCGATTGACACCCACTTTAAGAACATACGATATATATGGTGTTTTATATAGAGTTTCCATTTGCTGACAGTGATTAAACTGTCATAAATTGGACAGGCTATTGTCATTTGTGTGCAGTTTGGTTTGTCATTTTATCGTAAATAGACTAACGCCAGACCAAGGCTTGCAAATTGTGGAAATTTATTTCGAACATCATGGTTCAGTTCGCGAATGTTACCGTGCGCCACTTTAATTTTATGGTCGGCATAATCGTACATCCGAGCGACTAATTCAATTAACCATGAATTGTTTTCGCACCACGCACACGGTATGATCTAAAAATAACTGAACTTTTTAGTTATAAAATAAAACAAGCATGGTATTATGTTTCAAAGCTAATGTTTATTCAACATACGATCCATTTAACTCAATACAATGTTGGGAACACTCAACCAATGTATCCATATACTTTTTAAACTCGCTATTTGGAATATTCTTTAGCACCCGTGGCTGCTTGTCTGGCTGGAATGTCATCGTAAAAAGCTTCTTTCATTGCAGTTTTCCTTTTTGGGAAGAGAAAATAATCGCTCGTTGATAGATCATGCGAATGCGGAGGGTGTTCGATGAAACAAATCTGTTGTTACATCAAAAATTCATTGACTTTGTTGGTCTTGTGTGGTGTTGCATTTTCATGTAATAAAAACAGCTGCTTTCCTTTGCAATATTCAGGCCTAACATGTAGGACTCTCGGCTACAAACAATGTAAACAATGTAAAACTTGTAAATAATATTCTCCATTGACAGTTTGACATTCTGGAACAAATTCATTGTGAACAATACCCTTGGAATCATAGAAAGTTATCAACATTGTCTTCGGAAAAACGCAATTATTTAGGTTTTGACACGTCTTTTGACTTCCATTCAGCAGAGTGTCGCTAAGTTTCAGGATCATATTTAAAAGACCATGTTTGATCACTAGCTATGATCGAATCAAGAAAATCTGAATCGTTTTCAGCTGTTAAAATGATGTCTTTGTAATGCTCTACACAAGCGATTTATTGACCATCATTTAAATGATGTGAAACAAAACGTACACACACCTTTGTTTTAGCCAAATCTTCAGTTAATATTGTGTAGATTGTACAGTAGGATCAATTTAATTCTTCTGTCAGCATTATCACAGTCAAATTTGCATCGATAGAGATTATTTCAATTACTTTTTCCACTAACTCAGCACAATTAGATGCTTCGGGTCGTCCAGGTCTTGGATCATCATTTAAATCGTGTAAACCATGAGTACGACTCATCATCATAAACTTTTTCTTAACAATTCGTAAATCATATCTGCAAATTTTTTACCGAGTTTAAAACAAAATATAATATTTGCTCTTTTGATTTTACGACACAACTACTACAAAAACTGCTGTTATTAAAACGTGTGTCACTTTGTAACCTGTCAAACGATTAGCATGAACTTAGCTTCTTTCGAAAGAAGAAAAATATACCTTTCTAACACTGCCAAAATAGATGGCGCTATAATTTGTATGATTTAAATAAAAAGCGATCGAAAATTGGACTTTCAGAATGCGCTACATCCCAGCCAGCCCACATGCAAGAAATCATATTTAAACCCTAATTGTATAAAATTATCTTTCTAATAAAGCCAATTTTCACTTTGTGGATATCAGTGACTCAACTTTTTGATCACGCTTCTGTAAGAAAGCCCATTTTATTTTGGTGCAGCTTCTTAGCGAAAGCTTTTGCCAAAAGCTTATTATCTCTAAAAATGCAACAACAAATTGCAAGTAAATTTGGAATTGGTTTTGTTGGAAAGGCACCGTTAGCTTTGTAAGTAAATAAAGTTCAACCGAAAAATTCATGTGATCAATTAGTTGACCTGGTGCATTCGGCGCACGAATTTCTTTAATTTAGCACATTTCTGTTTAAATTTAAGGTTTTGGTTAACTGTTGTTTTATGAAGTGGACACAATTTTGAAACGTTTGTTGATTATAAAATCAATTGCGAATCAAGTATTTTGACAATATAATTGACTTTTCTTATTTTGATCAGATGCCGAGAACATCTCAATATCTTGTTAGTGAAATTGAGCGACAGAACAAATTAAAATTCGCTCATCGTAAAATTTCACAAGGGCTTGGCGTTACTGTTGGTTTGGTGTCCAAAATTCGGAATAAAATGTGCCATGAAGCAGTAAAAAACCAACCTGGAAGAAAGCCGGTATTGATTCCATCAGTCCAAAGACGTATCATTCGACAAATTAAAATGGGCGTGCATGATACAGCATCACAAATAAACAGAGAACTAAGGCAAAGTGATGGAATAGAGGTAACGACTGAAGCCGTCCGTAAAATCTTACGGAAAAGCAACTTTCATGGACGTGCTAAGCTCAAGAAACCTCTTTTAACACAGCGCCATAAAATGCTTCGATTAAGCTTTGCTAAAAATACAAAAATTTCACGGCTGATGATTGCAAAAATGATTAACAAAATGAATTCGGACGGACGACAATGGGTGTGGAAAAGAAAGCGAGAACAGTTGCTTGAGCGCCACGTCAAACCTACTGTCAGATTCGGCGGAGGAACCCTAATGATCTGGAGCTGTATGACCACAGAAGGGGTCGGCAAAATTGTCAGGGTCCATGGACGTAAGGATGCCGATCAATACGTATGCATTTTGGATCATGGTTTGAAGGCAAGTCTTCAAATGTGGCAAAAAGAGCTTTCCGAAGTTATTTTCCAACATGATAACGACCCTAAGCACACGTCCTGAAAGGCAAAGGAGTGGTTGTCGGTAAACAGTTTTGATGTCCTTGATTGGCCCCCGCCCACAATCACCAGACTTAAACCCTATTGAATATCTTTGGGTTGAAGTCAAAAGAGAATTAAGCAACGAAAGACAGACCTTCAGTCAGCAATGGACGAATTGTGGGCTGTAGTTTAGGACACCTGGCAAAACATGAGTCCAAATAAGTGCCAATACCTCATAGACAGCATGCCAAGACGCATAAACGCAGTTTTGAAGGCAAAAGGAGGCTAAACCAAATGTAGTAATAAACATATAAAATAATCGTAGCCTCAACTATTTGATCATGTGGAATATTTTCCTTCTTTTTTTTTAAATTTAATATAAGCAAATAAAAAACCTTTTCCTTTTGCTTATGTTATATTTTCACTTATTATGTTTATAGCTAGTGGTAATTTAAACATTAAATTTAAAGCTCTACTCCTCTACAAAAAAATAAAAAAAAACACCCTACATAGGTATCAATTCATATGGATAGTCAACAGTCAGCCATCCATCTATTTACTTATCCACTGCAGCATAGAAGTTCAGTTTATGGCAGATTAATTTACGTGTATGAGTATAAAATTTTTGTATCAATTACTTTAAATATTTATAAAAAAAAGTAGTAAAGTAAAGTAGCTACATTCGGATATATCCAGAAACAGATACAGATACATACTTATGTTGTCATATTTCGTACTTATATATATTTTGTTTACATGTGTATGAATTTATGTGTATGTGTTTAACGTTATTTGTATTTGTGAAATGAGGTTTCAATTAAATAAAAACAGATTATATACTACTTTAATGTCATTAATGAGCTTTTAAGCGCACTTTAAATTTTTTATTTTTAATAAAATTTTTTTGTTTGAGTGCTCTTACGTTTAAATGTATTCGAATTTAATTATTTGTAGTCAAATTATCATGGTTACAGTTAAGTTCTCGCCTATGTATATTATATTAGTTAATACAAGTCCATTATGTTCAATAAAAAGTGACTTCACTAGAGAGTATATTAGAACTTATTTTCGAATCTCGACTCACTTTTACAACAATCTATACTAATATTATAAAGAGAGGGAGGGAGAGAGAGAGAGAGAGGGAGGGAGGGAGGGAGGGAGGGAGAGAGAGATATATATAGAGAGAGATAGAGAGAGAGAGAGTTATTTGTGAAGGATAAACTCCGGAACCACTGCTTTTATTTAAAAAATTCTTTAACTAATTCTAAGGTACATAATGCCAGATGGACATAGGTTCTTTATCATATGGAAAAAATATGGGCGGTACGATGCCCATTGCTGAGTTGTGACCAAACACATCATATCTCAACAACTATTTGACCAATCGTTATGAAAATCTTTAAGCATGTTACTATCAATCAAAAGAAGATGTCTGGTTATACATATTTTCTTTGAAAACAATGATATACAACCAGCCACGCCTCCATATAAGAGAAAACCAAAATTTGTCGTATCTCAGCATATAACTAGTACAATACATGATACATTTGCATACGAAGGGCAAGTACAAATATTTATGTAAAATCTAGCAACATAAACGGTGGTACAAAATTGTTGTAGCCTAACCCGAAGTGGGCGTCCCACGCCCCAATTTAAAAAATACAACACAATTTAGTTTTAAAATTCTTGATTGACGTAAGTGTCGATCCATATGAAGCCACCATGACAAGTTGATTTTGCCGAAAATGATAAAGTTTTTCATGCAAAATCCCAAAAGTCTATGGTGGATTTGCATGGGGCTGCCAATAAAATGAAGAAATCACAACTATTTCTCTATATGTCAGGCGTTCGTCCATAAGAAGACAATAAATTAAAATTTTATGTTAATCTATATGTATAAAAATGGAAGTATGTATGTACATATGTATGATATAATGTATGGAGAATTAGAAGTAGTGTAAAATGGTATGGGGAAGGTGGGGCAAGGCAAAGGAGCGGCAGAGGGTAGGAGAGGCAGCAACGCGCCGGGTACCAGCCAGTATTTACTGTAAGAAGAAATGTTCCACACAAAATTCAAAAATTGAGGTGTAAGTTTCTATGCAGGCTACCCCTAAAAGTGGGCGTGACATGCCCCATGGTATTTTTGTGAAGCATACTTCTATAAGAAGCCGTCCTGTCAAATTTAACGTAGATATTGAATGCACTAAAAACGTTTGCCATACAAAGGGGTAAAAGTTTGCGCGTGGTTTGTATGGGAACTACCTCAAAAAGTGGGAGGGATGTCAATTTTTAAAGTGATAATGACAACAATCAAAAAAATTTTAATACAAACAGGCAAAAGTGAGCGTGTGGTTTGTAATAGGGCTACCGTTAAAAGTGGGCAGTACACGTTCACTAGTAGATGTGTATGTAGCGGTCATCTATAAGATGCCAGTTGATATTGACGTTTAACATACAAATGCATAAAAGTGAGCTGTGGGTTTGTATAGAACTACCTCAAAAAGTAGGTGGAGCACGCCCATACGTATATGAAGCGGTTGTCCACTAAAATCCACCAAATCGAATTTCAAACTAATATTGATTTAAATAAAGAATTAAAAAAAAAACACAAATATGGTCGGTGAGTTTGTAAGCGGGCTACACCAAAAAGTGGTTGGCATACGCCCATTATTCTATGTATGTTTAGCGGCTGTCCATAAAAAAGCATTACATTGCATTTTAAAATAATATTGACTTTAATAAACAAGTTTTTCATACAAAAACTTAAAAGTGGGCAGTAGGTTTGTATACAGGCCCCATAAAATATATATATATTCTTGATCAGCTCGACGAGACGAGTCGATCTAACCATGTGGGTCTGTCCGTCTGTCTGTCTGTCTGTCTGTAGGTTGTTGCGCATTTTTTGGGACCAATTTTTATGCTATCCAGTTGAAATTTCGTACATTTTTTATTGCAGTTTAATAGAGTCTAGAGGTTGACCCGCCATGCCCACTTTTTGGGGTAGGCCCCATACAAACCTACTGCCTACTTTTGACTTTTTGTAAGAAAACTTCTTTATTAAAGTCAATATTAGGTTGTAATGCAATGTTGTGCCTTTTTATGGTCAGCCGATTAAGGTAGCCCCCATACAAACCCACCGTGCAGTTTTGTGTTATGTGTTATGAAAAAATCCTTCATTTAGATCAATATTAGCTTGAAATTTGATTTTGTAAATTTTAATGGACAACCGCTTCATATGCATGTACAAATGGGCGTGTCCCGACCACTTTTTGAGGTAGTCCCATAAAAACCCACAGTTAAGTTTTATGCATTTGTATGGAAAACGTCAGTATCACATCTACTACATCGCTTCATACACATCTGCTAATGAGCGTGTACCACCCACTTTTTGGGGTAGCCCCTATTTAAGCCCCCACTTTCATGTATTGCAATACTATTTAAAGTTTCGTGTGAATGGTATTAGAACTTCGGTTGAACCGAAGTTAACGTTTTTTCTTGTTTTTTATTAATTTTTACTAATCTTAAAGTTTTCTATTTTTTTAGGTAAAAGAATTTTAAACTTAGGCCACATTATCCATTTTCCAAGAAAATTTTACTTTAAATACACGTTTTAAGTAAACAAATTTTTGTTAATGTAATATTTTGTAAATCTTAGAAAAAATATATTTTTTTGTTTTGGTTCATAGCCGATTTCGGTTTGAGCTACACTTCTTAGCTCGAGTCGAAAGGCATATGGTGTTTTAAGCAAAAGAATGTATCAAACAAAAAAAATATTTGTTTTTCGAACTACTGAGTTCCTTGAGCGCATAAACATGCTGCTAAAACCTTATATTTCTTTAAAACCCTGCTGCTAAATGTAGGGACGAAACGTTACCCCACACCATACGCGTTTTGGCTCTCAAAAAAATGAAACTAAGATTGAAAAAAGTGCAAACATTAATCTTATGTATCGTATATGCCTCAAGACGACATAAAAAAAAATGAAACAAAAAAGTAAAATGACACACGATATACGATGTGAAATAAGAAATGAAATGATAAACTCAATGTGGTAACTTGCACGCGATATGCCAATTAAATGGCCAAAAAGCTGAGGTCAAAAAATCAGAGAAAAAAGTTGAGTCGATTAAAAAATAAAAAAGCCATACATACATAAAAGATAAATGAATTTAACACCACTCACCTCCACAATGATCCTTGAAATCGTTACAGCAATCGCCCAGCTTGAGACAGGCATGATCGCAGTAGCACGGCTTATCGCTCAGATCCTCAATGATAGCGTTAATCGGCGCCTTCTGAACGACGCACGATGAATCGCGTCCATTGCAGCAAAGTTGAGCTTCGCGACATGAACCGGCCGCCGCTGGAGTTACCAGACCCAAAGCCAGCACAATGAGCAAATGCTGCAATAGTGGTGCAATTTTGCTGCCACGGAATGAATTCAATGGCAACGGCAACGGCAACGGCAACTTCATGATCGTCGTTTTGTTGCGGGTGCCGTGAATGTAAAGTTGAAGTTTATAATGAAGAATGTCGTTCTTATCGGTTCTGTGTATATGCATGCAACTCTTGCTCCTGGTTGTATCTTCTGACACTGACACTTGATTTATTATTTGTTTTTCTGGCTTTATCGACTGTGTTTGTATCTTCTTCACTTTGCTGTTTTTTTTTTCTTCTTTTTCTCCACTTTTATGACACACTTAAATGTTTAATTTGTTAGCCTGTCACTTGGCGATTTATGATGCTAAAATCGTTAGGCTATAGTTCAAGATAATGTAGTTACGTTTTGCTTAAATACCATAAACAATAATGGGTTAAATATGAGTTTACTATATATATATATAATGTACATAGAAAAGTTAAAGTATGCTTTCAGTGAGTTGTAGTTTTAATAGTTGCAAAGTATCTGTTAGCACCATTAATCAGTTATGAGATATGGAAAAGCACTTTTAGTAGGTTCTTTTATAGTGCTACAGCGTAAATTAATGACTCACTTATTTAATTTTTATACCCTGTACAGTAAATATTTGCAACATGCTATATTGGGTTTGTTGTGCTGTCAAAATATATGTATGTAACATCGGAGACACCATAAAATACTTATTCAAATATGTATATTTCTGATCAGCGTTCGTATAAGTCGAAGAGAAAAGTTCTCCGTCTAGAGAAGACTTAGACAAACTAAACTCGCGCTATAGAAACTCTAGACACCGCACTGCTACGCACTGTAAATAGAAATTTCATAACTCGCAATCATATTACCGCAGTGCACATTGGGCCAGATTTCATTTTTTTTTTTTTGCATATAGTCGTAAATTTTTGTAAAATCTATTTTGAATTTAACTTAGTATTTTGAAAGGCCATACATGGGGTACATCGAATCAATAAATAAAAATGGTTGTCTGTAAAGTCGGTTTACGGACGATAATTTTACGTGCTAACGTCGTAAGAAAACAAAATATATACATATATAATATATTGTACTATATACATATTTATTCTGCCTGTTACATACATTCGAACAAACTTATTATACGCTTGTCACACATCGTGCAGGGTACAATTAACTAAAACTTACTGACAGTCGCCAACATCAAGTCAACGCTACTGTTATTTTCATATATGTATGTACATATGTACGAGTATGTGTATATTCTACCATGCACATATATTCTACCATGTACATATTTTGCATATACAAAGAGACTGACAACTTTGCTTTCATCAACATACACAACGCCGCACCGCACCGCGCGCTTGTTAACACTAATACGCAAACACTCACACACACATAACTGTAGCTTTCACAAGCCAATGCTTCACAAGCCGAACGCTTTTAACGATCGTGCCTCTGTATCGCTTGTTCAGCGCTCTCGCTAGCACGCACGGCTGAGGTGTATGTGACAACTATTCGTATGTGGCGGCGTTCATCGATTTAATAGACGTTATCACATCAAAAACATTTTAGTGTGCAACTGTGCATTTTTGCTGCGCTAACAAAGTCAGATTGGTCAGTTTGGTCAGCTGTTTGTCTTTCAAAATTGGCGGGAAGCTTTTACTCAACTTTGTACAAGCAGAGACTCCTAAGACAAAAATCCGATATCACACAAAGACGATTAATTATTTGTTACGAGCATCATTCCAGTGAAATTAACGGATGATTTTGGGACGCCTTTATGGATTACTCAAACCCCCAAATCAGTGAGATTTTGCAGACCCCTAAAGCTTGAATTCGCTAAAGAAATCAAAGATCTTATTCTTGCAGAAAAAGCGGATTTGGAATCACAAATACAAAACTTAGCAGCTTTTAATAACAATTTTTCAATTGACAGAAAAATCACTGTCACTTTTGATCTCCATTTGACACTGATTCACTACAAGGTATTAAATACAATATATTAACGGGAACCAAATATTGTCAAGTATGTCCTATCTGTAGAGCCAGTCCAAAGAATTTTATGCAAACTACCGAAATATCAAACTTTAAAGCTAAACCTGGAAATCTCCAACACGGCATCAGTCCCCTACATGCATGGATCAGATTTTTTGAGTTCGTACTTAAAATCTCATATAAACTACAGTTAAAAAAGTGGCAAGTAAGGGAGAAAAGAAGAAAAAGACATGATTACATCGCGCGTAAACAAGAAATATAAAAATTATTTTGGAGTGAAATGGAATTACATGTGGATAAGCCAAAACGAAAGTGGAAATACAAATGACGGAAGTACCACAAGAAGGGCTTTTAAAAACACAAGGCAATTTGCATTAATATTAGGATTAGAGTATGATATTCTGCACCAGTTTTATATTATTTTAATAACTATATTGTGTGAATTCCCCGTAAATATTATTAAATTCAGCCAATTCCGCCAAGGAACTGCGTCGAATTATATGGAAAAGTATTCTTGGTATTCAATGTCAGCAATTCTCCACAAAGTTTTAGTTCACGGTTCGCAGATGATAACATCGACAACATTACCTATCGGTTGCTTTGGGGAAAATGCAAAGAAACAAAAAACAGTGTTCCCAAATCAATTATGAAATATTAAAATCAGATATTTATTAGGTGAAAAGTTCACAATTGTTTGTTTATCTATGGTTTTTTCTGATGGTATTTTCGGTAGCAAACATTTTTTTTATCTGAGTACTCGATTAAAAATAGTTGTTGCCGAAAATTTTTGATTGTTGTTTGACAGCGTTTTATTATATAAAGTTTTTTCGGTATCAGAAATTTTCATCCATCTCAGTATGAGCTTTTACCTCAAAAATTGATTAGCATATTTTATAAAATAGTTTGTAGAAAGCAAATGATAAGTACGCAGATCATTTATAGAAAAATTTTTGGTTGTGGGCGTAGACATTGCGGCTATATCCTTTAAATTCACGATTTCCAAGGTAGCAAGGTTGAAATCTCCGCCACATGATCAGCTTCCGTTTTCTAAATCCGCACTCACATCTGCGAGTTTGTGCGGTCCATTTGCAAATATTAACGGAACAAATATATTTTCGGAAATCTTTTAAAAAGCCAGCACACGTCTGAATTTAAAAAAAGCAACCGGCAGACACAAAAATTGGTAATGTACCTTTTGTGTGTTAAAAACTTCGTAGCAAAAAAAATATACTAGAAGAATATAAAGAATATTCTTTGAAAAGTATAAAAAAAAACACACAAAAAAAATGTTAAAACTCTAAAAATGGTACGATTTCTTATTAGAAATATCCGAGGCAGCATATTCGCTGATTATATAATAAGACATTCGCATTTAAACGTGGAGTGACGGCAAAAAAGTATGCACAGATATAAATCAGATAAAAAAGGACTTAGTGTGCGTTGCGCGTGTCATCCACAAAATTGCATAAACTTGATCTACGCGTATGGTAAATAGACTCTCTATTTTTACCAAATTTGGTGTTTTTAGCTCTCGGAGATCTCTAACTGAGAGCTGGCAAACGGACATGGCTGTATCGACTCACCTTTCGATGCTGATCAAGAGTGTATAACTATATTTTATGTGGCTACTACAACTACTTCTGCCTGCTAGATACATTCATACAAACTTGTGCTACACTTCTCACTTTGGGTACAAGGTACAAACAAAAGGTACTAAAATAAAAGAGAAAATGTGAACATAGTGGAGCTTCCATACACTTTACTTACATGCATCTATCAAATTATTGTTCAGTCTTTTAATGCTATATACTGTAATGTTCATTTCAAATCTTTTTCCCATTTTTAGTGTGGTTATAACTATGTTCACCATATAACAATTCAAAATTCATATTGACTGTAATAAAAAAGGTTTTAGATACAAAATTCAAAAAATGGGCTTTGGCGCTAACACTAAAAGTAGGCGTGGCATGGTAGTTAAGTTTAGTGTACTAAATTCAAACAGTTCGAAATTTAGTTAGAAGATTTTTATACGATGTACCACAAAGCGCAAGGGTATAATAAGTTTGTAGGAATGTATGTAACAGACAGAAGAAGGCGTGAAGTCATAAAGTATAAACACGCTTGATCAGCATCGCAAACTGGATCGTTTAAGCCATGTTCGTCGGGTTGTATGAAACAACAGATCTGAGAGTCTATAGGAACTAGAGACACCAAATAGAAATGATATTTAGATTTTTCTTGGCCTTAAGGGTGTCACGCACACAAGGTGCACAATACAGATATTTTTTGAGTGTATGTATTATATGTGTATGTTCCTTGGAACGCTCTGTAGCCTAAATGGCTTGATGGATTTTGACATAGTATGCGCTTACGTTAGATTTGTCTTGATTGCGGGCGTGTTTTATGATATAATAATTTTATGTAGGGTGTGCCAATAGAATGGAATGGATTTTTAATATAAATGTAGCCTAAACGGCTTGATGGACTTTGACATATGCAGTATAGTTAGATTTGTCTTACGGTAATGGTATAGTACATAACTTTTTTATAAAAGGTTTACTAATAAAAAGTTTGAAGTGGTTTTTAATATAATTATAGCGTAAAGGGCTTGTTATATTGATTTCGACTTATGATATGTCGTTAGATTTAGCTTGATTGCTGAAGTGTCATAGAGTACTATAACATTTTATATAGTCTCTTTTGTGTTGCAACATTTCAAAGTCTGCATAGACTTATTACATTAGCAATTCGGCAACGTATTTCTTACTCATGACTGCATTCTCATCGGTTTAAAGTTAATTTCATAGAGTTAAAGTTTTTTAGAGCTTTCTGGAAATGCACACACCAATACATACGAACAAAGAACAATGAAACTGTTTGTGTAATTCATATAGTTAATGCAAAGCGCTGCATGTGTGTGCGACAATTGAGAAGGCATGACCAGCACACCTCTGCTTTAGACAAAATAACATTTAGATCATAAAAACGCAAGACGAAACAATAAGCTTATTTTTCAAAAAAAAAAAAAAAATAGCACTTTTCAATTGGCAAAAAAATGGCATACAAATTTGTATAGTGACTTAGACAAATACATATATGGTGTAAGTAGTCATTGTAATTCGAAAAGTATGCAAAATCAAAGTATGTATACTAGTATGATATATGCTACAGAAAGAGACGGCATGTTAAAAAAGCAAACGAAAGAGAAAGACATGTTTGAGTGGCAAAGAAATGTAAATGTAATTTACGCCAAAGAACGGAAATTAAAACTAAAATTGAATTATGGCAATTGTATTTCAGCAACACCACAGACGTTCCAAAACCATCACAACGCCATGCCACCCTCAAGCTAACTAAGCAACAAACGCCTACAGCTACTACAACGCACCGAAACAATCCCCACAGAAGTTGAAGGAAGAAACTTCGTTGAATTTTGTGGGGAAACCGGCAGTGGAGCACAAAAACAATGAGCATAAAAATAGCAGCAATTTCAAAATCGAATTGCAAGTACGAGTAGAAGAAGTAACAAAATTCTCATATACGAGGGTAATTTGATAAATCAGTGACTGAGTCAACTATATTCTGTTTATAAACTACGTTCAAATTTTAAGCAATTTGCATCATTAAGTATGTGTTTGACAGCTATTGAACGCAGACATGAAAGACTGACGGACGGACAGAAGAAAACCACTCTTTTATCTACTGCAAGGACGCTGTTACACGTACATACATGAAACGGCGCGAAAACTTGACAATATTGCGGTTAAATAACGTCAAACACTGCTTCGAAGTTATGCCACAGTTATCAAAAGTCGATTCGATATGAACATGTCCGTCTATCTTGCCATCAGTCTTACCATCTTACAGTGGCTCAAAATCTAAAAAAGCTATTCAAATTTGGAAACTGTAATTGGTTCTAGGTTTTTAAGATCCCTGATTACGAATTTGTTTTGTAAAATTTTCTGAAAACAAAATGACAGACCTGAAATGCCAGATGAATTTTGGAAAAAGTCATTCACACAACCGATTTAAAACTCGGGTCATTGTTGCATCATATTGGATCTATTTTGTTTTTGCAAGTTAAAATGCTTTTGGAAAAAAAAAAATCTGTCAACATTAGAGTTGCAGTTGTTTGCAGCAAAGTTCAATTTCGCCTGTCTGCCTTTCATGTTTGTTTTCAATAACTGTCAACCACAAATTTAATGTTGCATATTGGGTACTGCAGGGACTACCCTGAAAATATAATTCGAAATTCAAAAAAATCACAAACTTTTCAAATTGCCCACGTACATATGTATGTATATATAGACATACATATATCTGAATATATAGAAGCAGCTGCTGACTGGAAGACGGTTTCCTGACTGAGAGAGACTGACTAACTTACTGAAGGTGGGAAAATTGTAGAAGTGCCAACAAATGTTTGTATGTACTACATATACCAATAGACCGTAGTAGATTGCGCTGACTATATGAAGTACATAGTGTGTAGCTGAAGTTCAAAAGCAGCAAATCCAAAAGTACATAAAGTACACGGTCGGGTAGGAATGCGCCGCACTCAGATACAAGTTATACAAGTAATATGGTAAAACAAAAAGAAGGCTCCTCCTCATAGCAATGCGCTCGCTCAGCTAGAAAACAAAAGTCAATTTCCATAAATCGTCGTCATTGCTGTCGTCGGAAAAGAAAGAAAACAAATCCCTAGAAGTGGCGAAATTATGATTAACAGCATGATTGCTTAGATTGCTTGCATAAATACGAACACAAAAATAAAAATATACTTAATAGCATATGAAATCTGTTGTACTTACAAGTTTAATACATACTTTTATGTGTGGTTGACATATGATTATGGATCGTGTATTTAAATGTAACTTTCGGCGGTGACACAGAAATCTCTGTCACCTCAAAATATTCATACTTCATTCATATAACTAGAATTTACAAATGAAATTTGTAGTTTTTCGGGCGAAACTGATTTCTGTCACTTCCGTTTAAGTGCAAATGTAAAGAACTCGAAAGTATGAATCAACTATATTATCTCCAAAAACAATAGCAGACGCCATAAAATAGACAACTATACACATTTTTGTTGATCAGACCGTCTGGCTTTCCCTCTGTCCATATGTCTAGCCATAGTCAAAAGACGTGACAAAACCTAAAAAAATTGCGTTTTCAGAAGTCAAGATTCAAGACAATGTTGATAATTTTCCATGATTCCAAGGGTATTGTTCACAAGGAATTTTTTTACAGAAGGTAAAACTGTCAATGGAGAATATTATTTATTTTCATACCAAAGTTTTACATCGAGAGTTCTACGTGTTGGGTCCGAATATTCCAAAGGAAAGCAGGTGATTTTATTGCATGATAATGCACCACCTTTCAAGACCAAAAAAGTCAATGAATTTTTTATGAAAAATCGAACACGCTCCTCATCGAACACCCTCCGTATTCGCCTGATATATCACCATGCGATTTTTTTCTCTTCCCAAAAATGATAATTGCAATGAAAGGAGCGTTTTACGATGACATTCCATCCATACAAGCAGCTGTAACAAAGGCGCTAAAGATCATCAGAAAAAGCGAGTTTAAAAAGTCTATGTATAACTTGGTTGAGCGTTCCAAACGTAGTACTACCTCTGGACCGAAATTAACCCGAACTGGTGTATTTAAACCGGTAAACCGAATAGGTTTGGCCTTTCTTCTTAAGCTGACTGTCACTGTCATTGACATGCATGTCAATGGAATAATGTGTTTCCATTGGAATAATGGCAACGGAATCATTCAAAATGTTACAAAAGTGTTATGAGGACTCGAGAACGCAAGTATTTGAGTGGCATAAATCATTCAGTGAGGGTCGTGAAATCGTAGAAAACTTGCCTCTGTTAACGACAAAAACATCGAAAAAGTGATGCAAATTGTGCTCAAAAATCATCGTGTTGGCACATTAGAAACATAGCAGAGACTTCAACATCTCTTATGAATCGACTCAACACATTTTGGTTGATGTTTTGGATTGATGAAACGCGTCGCCGCCAGACTCATACCAAAAGACCTGAATTTTGTTACATTTTTTGCACATTCCAACGTGATTGTGACGGAGTTTTTTGCCAAACATGAAACAAAAGTCATCGCACTACCTCCGTATTCACCAGATTTGGCACCCTATGACTTTTTTCTGTTTCCGAAACTTAAATATCCGTTCCGGTGAGCGCGTCATGAGTCGATTGAGGACATAAAAAAAAATTCGCTGAAGGAACTAAAGGTTATCCCGGCCGAGTCGTATAACAAATGTATGGAAAATTGAGTTTGAATTAAGTTTCTGTGGCTATTCGAAGTTTCACAAACATTTTGACAACGTCATATGAACTGCATTTATTAAACGAATTTAGCAGAATTTCGCGAATCAAATTCAAATTTAGCATTCAAGTCCAAGTTAACTAAAATTGTAACAAACACGTAAGTAACGAAATTACTCTCGCAAAATATTTCCGAAAAGGAAAATCGAACTATGCCTGTGTAAAACTATTTTCATTAGTAAAAATTTGTTTTTGTTTGCTATTCCGAAATATAGACGGTTATGCTTGTATTACTAAAATAAAAACTGCTTCTTGAAACCTATTTATGCTAACGAAATCCAGACAAAATAGTTATGCCAATACTCAGCTTCGTAAAAAAGTCTTGAGAAAAGATTTTTTTGCATATACATTTTTAGGCACGCAAGAACTTTCGTCAAAATGCGCGAGCTTATTATATACACTGCACACACAACACATATAACACATTTTGTATTATATTTATTAGAAAACCAATATTTCGGCAAATCAAAATGTTTATAGTTATTTTATAGTAGTTATATAAAATTATTACAATTATCATAAATAATAATTGATTGTATTGATATTTATCACTGCGGTAAAACGATGTCGAGAATATTAATATATTGAGATAAAATTGCTACAATGCGGCACCTAGAGAGTCTAAGAACGTATATCTCAAGCTGACGAATAGACGGACGGACATGTTCACGGAGCTGTTCACGAATACGTTATACTTAAAGGAGTCTATAAGATCTTTTCCAATCTTAAAGTTCGGACGTTCTTAATGGTGGACCATTTATGTAAAATTTAAAACATTGAGTAAGTATGTTATTTTTGTAGTTTTCGTACACTAACATCGTTGCAGCTTGCAAGCTGACTGAAATTACGTATCAGATACAAAGAGAAGCTAGTAAACTCTTTAGTTCCATATCAAGGTAATAATTTAAGAGGGAGAGAGATCTTAATGTCATGCAGCTACTTAAAGCCAGTAACAGTCAGTCACTGAACAACAGTGAAGCTCAAGGGAGGCTCTCAAGGTCAGATTACGTGCATCTTCTATACAAGGTGTTAAAATTTCTTCTGCATTAAAAATACATTATCTACACATTTAATTACTGTTTGTTATAGATAGGCAGTTTAAAAGAAAGCGGCTGTCTATAAAAAGGCACCACATCGCATTTCAACCTAATATTGACTTCAATAAAGAAGTTTTTCTTACAAAAACACAAAAGTAGGCAGTATGTTTGTATGGTGGCTACCCCAAAAAGTGGGCGGGCCACGCCTATTAGTCTATGTGTGTTAAGCGACTGTCTATAAAAAAGCATCATATCGCATTTCAACCTAATATTGACTTTAATAAAGAAGTTTTTCTTACAAAAACACAAAATTAGGCAGTATGTTTGTATGAGAGCTACCCCACAAAGTGGGCGGGCCAAACCCGTTAGTCTATGTATGTTAAGCGCCTCTCCATACAAAGGCATCACATTGCATTTCAACCTAATATTGACTCTAATAAAGAAGTTTTCATACAAAAAGTCAAAACTGGGCAGTAGGTTTGTATGGGGGCTACGCCAAACAGTGGGCGGGTTCCCCCCATTAATGTATATGTCAAGCATCCGTCCAATAAAAGTTCCCATACGGACGAACACGACTAGATCGACTCGTCTCATCGAGCTGATCTACAATGGGGTCTACGATGCGTTACAAACTTTCAGACAAACTGATAATACCATTTCACACTCTGTGTGAATGGTATAACAAGAAATAATGTGAAAAAACAAAACATCTTCATACAAAAACTCAAAATTGAGGGGGAACTTTTGCTTAGGGTTATCACTTAAAGTGATACGTTCTCGGCTTATATGAACTATTTTGTAACGAATAACGTAAGTTATGCCAAATATGTCTTTTCTAGCTTTATTAACAACAAAAACTAAAAAATTTTCTGCAGAAACTAAAAAATGTTGGGTAAGTTGTAATGCATCTATACGCTATAGTGGTACGATCGCGACCTATGCGGAATACTGTATTATAATTTATGTAAGACATAGCACATTTGGCGTCTCTAGCGTTATTAAAAACAAAACCGAGCCAAAATTTATGCAAATACTTAAAAATGGAGGTCAGTTTTGTATGGGAGCTACTGCTTCAAGCGGAATTGGCAGGTTCATTAAATGCGCTTTATCTGAAGAGGGAAAGGAGAGAAATTTGAAGTAGTCTATCTGTGGTCCCAAATCCCAAACGAAAAAGTTACTTTCGGAATCGCTGATTTTGAATTTGATATTTTTTTTTAATTTTTTTTTTTTTTTTGTTTGATAATCTGAATGGTTAATCCAAGGACTTTAAATGAAAATAGTGCTTTATGAAGCAGACTTTTTATGGGACTTCTGCCTTTGAATGGCTGTGGCACGATACTTTTCTTAAATGCCTTGCTTTTCTAGCTAACATGATTTTTAGAACAAGTTTTATACTGGTTTAAAACTTGAATTGAGGTACTACTTCAATTTAGCAGACAGACGGACATGGTTCAAACGATATTCTTTCGATATATTTAGTTGCAAAACAGTGATAAAACAATATTTTTTATTTATTTGTTTTTGTACTAAATAAATCTTGGCGAAACTTAATCCAGCATAACGAATTTAACTATAACAATCACATTTCTTAACTATACTCGATGAATTAATAGCAAACACTTTCGATTTGCACAGACCTCATATAAAAAACTCTCAAATTAAACAAAAACGCTGCAGTGCTCGACTTCGAGATACCTTGTAACTTGTCTAAGAGTTTTTTGTGTTTAACAATAGATTTATATGGAGCTATATTTTATGGAGTGGTCCGAACTGAACGTTGCGGCATATTTTATTAGAAGATACACCAAAAATGACGAACGGTGGTTGGGAGCGGTGAATTCATTTAATACACTTTATCTTGAGTGGGAAAAGGAATTTAATATACCCAATTACTCTATGGCTACGTGAAAAAAAAAAGAGACACTCTTTCACAATTTATGTATAGTGCTATGAACACCATTACGGGACGTACATTTTACAATCGACATAATCATCCATAAAAGCGACTATTTCGATTAATCATGGAACGGTTTCGCACCACGTTTACTCTTAATACAAATAGTCGAAAATAGGACTTCCCGTATGCGACACATCCAAACCAGCCCACATGCCCGAAATCATATTTAAACACTAGTGGCATAAAATAATCTAATTTCTAATAAAGCCAATTTTGAAATTCTGTAATCGGAGTATGTTAATTCAATTCAAAAAAAAAAGAAAAAAAACACCATACAGTTATGAACACCATTATTGTTTAGACTAATACACTTGTAAAAACTTGTGCTTTAAGCTGTATGTATGATCTCAGTTTTGACACAACAGGTACAGAACACCACACACATAAAAAAACGGAACATAATTAAAAATAAATTGTATTAAATATTTCGATTATACTCGGGATTAACTCAGAAATCTCTTTCACCGCAATTTCTGCAAACTCCATTCATAAAACTAAATTTGAAGTATGAAATTTGGAGATTTTGAGGCGATAGAGATTTCTGTGCCACCCCCAATTATAAAGTTTTTTAGAAGTTGTAATTAAACTTTTGTAAAATTCCTTGTTTTCCTTTTTTTTTAATTTAAGTTTAAAATATAACTTTGATCATTATTTTTGAAATTATAGCACAGATTAAAGAAAATACACACAACATTTTTTTTTTTTTGTTTAAATATTTCAATTTTATCAAAAAAAAAAAACAAAAAAAAAACACACCACTTAAGATTATCAGAGGAAATTTGTTGGATATCTATGCTGCAGCATAATCCTTTCAGGCGAAAATTTACGACACTCATGCGGCTGTGACAACAAAACTGAACAGCAACAGAGAAACACAAACACACAGAAAGTTTGGACGAAGGATATCAGCACACAAGGCTTTAAAAAAAAAACAAAAAAAAAATAAATAAATAAATAAAATAAAATTAAAAAAATATATATATAAAAAATTTAAAAGAACGCGACACGCGACGAAAATGTCCTTTAAATGATTAATAACTTTTACAGCTCGGGGTACGGTTCGGTTCGGTTTGGTACGCTGTGATGTGTTGTGATGCGATGCGGTCTTTGTTTGGTGTTTGGATGTTGTTATTGTTGTTGTTATTGTTGTTCACTGCGGTAAGCGGTTTCAGTTTACACCGAAATGGTAAATTTGGTAAATCCAAAAACAAAGATACTGCACACACACACACTAAATCCTCTTTGATAGGATAGGAATGGAGGAGTCAGGCAACTTACACTTTACGGCACGCTACAACACGTGTAACGTTTGCGAAAAAAAAAATTTTTTTTTGTTTTTGTGTGACAAACACGCGACAAGTTGGAAACACGGACGTAATTCGAAAGTCTTTATGTTACGACAACGAGATATTATTCGTGTTGTATGTTGAGTATGTTGCACGACAAAATGTTTCGCGTTTCAGGTTTTGAATTCCGGTTCGTCGTCCGTACGCGTTGAAAGCCGGCCTTCGACTGTGCCAGCTGCTCTGCGCGTGGTGAGTTATAAAGTGTATATTTCTTTTGCTGCTGCTGTTTTTTTTTTCTTTTTTTTTTTATTATTATTATTGTTGCTTCTTGCCACATTGCCACACGACATCACTCGTGTTTGTCCTCGTCGTGAATTGCACTCATTTCAACTTGAGTGCTGCGTACACGTGCCTTATGTTCTTGAGTTTGTTTTGAGTGAGAACCGGTGTTTCGTTGAGTCAAACTCGTTGCTATTCACCAAATTGGTAGACAGATGATGATGTGTGTTGAATTTAGTTAAACTGCAAGCATACGAGAAGAATAACAAAAGTTCTGTAAGTTAGTTGAAACAGAAAAATAAACTAATTAACATACCAATATGTTCCTCTCATGTCATGGTTTAGCTTTAATATAGGCAGCATTTCATTTTGAAAACAGTGCCAGAAAACGATACTTATAATTCGGCAATGTAACTGCAAAAGAGAAGTGTTATAAACATTATTTAATAAGAAAGAACTTTGCAGTGGAGCGTGCTCGGCTAAATAATTTAGGTTCATGGTTCAAATATGGTTTCAACCATAGAACCATGAAGCCTAGGCTATATTATATATTGGTCCTATCTGAACCTATGTGGTCTATTTTATTAGAATTGACTTATGATACAACAAATTTGGTGTTTCTACGTTAATTAGCAAAAACAAGAAAGAGCTATAGTCGAGATCGATATCGATCAGTGATCATTAACCTCCTCGAGTTAATTGGGTCGTGGAGGGCATGGGAAAGGAGGCAGGGAGAAGATGGAGTGAAAGGAAGGTAGGAAGGGTGAAGGGGGAGGGGAATAAGAGTAAGAGGCGTGGTGGTAGGGGCAGGGGAAGGAGAGGTAGGGGAAGGAGAGGTAGGGGAAAGGGCAGCAACGCGTCGGGTTCCTTTCAAAAAGGAAGAAGAGGTAGGGGAATTGCGAAAGGGGGAAGGAAAAGGTGAGTGTTGGGAAAGGGGTAGAAGGGGAAGAGGGGCAAAAGGGTAATAGGGGAAAGGGGAAGAGGGGAAGAGGGGCAGGGGAATGGGGGAGTAGGGGGAATAGGGGTAGGGAAATGGAAGGTAGGGCATGGGATCATAGGGAAGGAGGGTTAATGGCAGGGGCAATGGCAGGGGCAATGGCAGGGGCAATGGCAGCAACGCGCTGGGTACCATTTAAGAAAGAGGGATGTAATGTTATACATATGTGAATAGGATCGAAGGGGGCAGGGAAAAGGATGGTATAGTAAGGAGAGATAGCGGAAGGGGGCATAGGAATGGGGGCAGCGTAAGGGGTGGTTGTAGAAGGGGTGGAATGGACAGGGGAAGAGGGGAAGGAGAATTGGTGTTAGATTAAAGGGGCATGGGGAATGTGGGGGCAGAGGGAAGGTGGGACAGGGGGAAGGTGTGGCAGGGAAAGTAGAGGCAAGGGGAAGGGCAGAACGACGTCTGCCAGGGT
The DNA here is from genome assembly GCA_035044765.1 of Leucophenga montana. NCBI lineage: Eukaryota > Metazoa > Arthropoda > Insecta > Diptera > Drosophilidae > Leucophenga > Leucophenga montana. The sequence goes on along the minus strand of JAWNNQ010001314.1, from coordinate 1,023,520 downwards.
ACAGCTACTGTATATATATTTTTTACAAACTAAACAACTTTTGAGGCAAATCAGGATTTACTATAAAATTATAACAAATATTTCAGAAATTTTACAACTGAATTTGTTTTTTCAACACTGCACAGTGGTCCCAAAGTCTAAACAAAGCTATAGTCTTGAAAATTGACACAATTGATAATAATGGAATATAAAAGATCTGCATAAAAATTCGGACCGATTCGAATACGCTCACTCATAGTGCCCATAGTATATAAACCAATATTGAGACTGAGTATTTGAACTTATGTTATTTAATATCACGAAATAAAACCGAAATGTATTTCGGTTTTGGTTACGTACATGTGTTCCGGTATAAAGTTATGTACCGGATCCAATTTATTTTGGTATTCCGGCCGGTACCGGACAATATTAGAATTCATGAAAAAAAAACATTTTTTTAACATGTCATTTAAATTTTTTGAAATAAACTCTTCTTTATTGAAGAGAAAGTAAATGTAAATATACTTAAATTGTTATTATAATTTTGTTACTAAGTTTGTAACGCTTCCTCGGAAGCAACAGAAGCTCTGAGACTTCAGATTCTAAACAGTCAGACACTAAGTGAACTGGGCACTGTAGTATCGTCAAACTCATCTCTGGCATCGAAATCTGCCACATTTCAGATGGTTTGTCCACGGAACTACGTTTCAGAGTTCTCCTTCGCTTCTCCGTTCTCCTTCTCAGTCGATCAGACTGGGAGGAGGGTAGCCCTGGTACTGGACCATCTATGATCAATTGGTTCACTAAATGTTCACTTACAGGATCTCTATTGCCAATGGGTGCCTGGCCCACGGTTTTTCACTATGAGATCCACGCCATTGAGGTTTGCGTCCGACATCTTTTGGCTAAAAGTCCTAAAGGGGCCAAAATAACCATTTTCTCAGATAGCCAAGCAGCTATTAAAGCATTATCCTCTTGAAATTTCTCCTCGAGCCCGGTTCTTCAATGTCCTGATCTACGGCAGGCCAAGCCACTAATCCGTCCTATATACCTACAAACCAACGCACTCAATAGATCTGACCTGAGGTTGCTTTTGTGCTACCCCACCGGCCATCATCCACTGAGATATGACGTAAATAAACTAGGTCTCTCCTCAGAAACAGATTGCAGTCTCTGTCTGGAGGATGACGTAACTAGTTTACAACTGCTTTGCGATTGCCCGACCCGGGCCAGGCTCAGAGCAGATGAATAGACCCTTTATTACATCTATTGAGATCAGAAACACCTTGTCTAATGATATTCTCCGTTTCATTAAAGAGATGGAGAAGATACTAGATAAATTAACTTAACCATATCAGGTACAAAAAAAACCTCATTTTCTGTCGCAGTGCCCGTTTTCTTTATACTGTTTTCAAACAAAAACTTCAATGTATCATCCGTAGTCAAGGGTATAGGATCTTGTTTCGATAGCTTTTTTTTTTCTTTCTTGTATTGCCTTCCGTTGCTTCTTTTAGCATTTGGATTTTTAAGCAGCTAATTTTTTCTTTAATCGCTCACCTCCTTTATCTTAAGTTAATCGAGGTCATCGTGTGTTTTTATATGATATTTTCACATAATCCTGTTCGCTGATTTTTATGATCATTCTCGTGGAAATCCATTTTTGGTGGTTTGTTTCTAAGGAAACACTTACTTGCATAGGTCACTAAATCTTTAATTTGTTTATTTCATTATCAGTTTTGTTACAAAGAGTTTTGGCCAATATTTTCGAAACGTCCATTTGATATCCACACTGGAAGCTTTCCTTCTTGTTTGAACTGTCAGTTGTCTGATAAAAATCTTGATTTTTCGGAGTCGCGCAAAGACGTGTAAAAACTAAACAGACCATCGTTTTGAAGAAACGAACTCAAACAACAAACTTTTACTCCACGAAACATAACTATTTTGACGTTGGATTCGCTTAAAACATAATGTAGTAAAAACGCATAAAAACCTGGTAAAATCACATAAATCGGTCCACCCGGTCAAAAGTTATGAATTTCTGAAATTTTTGACGAATTACTGAAATTGTTTGTTTGTTGAAATCCTTTAGAAAATCTAAATTTACTTGATACAGGATTTTAGTACACAAAAAAACTATTGTTCTACAAGTTTTTTCAAAATTTCGGATTTTGACATGAAAAGCTCAACGAAAGGTCAAATTTCATTTGGGTACTGTGGCCAAACGGTTTAATATTTTTCAACGTGTAATAAGTCATTTAAATGAATGCTACGCTGGTGCTGTAGAATCCCTACCTAAATAGTATATAGGTCAAAATAAAATTTGAAAATTACATTTTGCCAATTTGGCCGAAAATTTAAACCAAATTTTCGTGCTCATATTTGGAGTACATTGTGAGATGGGGCAAATTTTGATATTTTATACTTTTATGTGAAAATAATTCCTTGAGCTGAGATATAGCATCGCAAATACCAGATTGTGTAAAATTAGCTATTTGTCCTAATGCGTCATACTAATGGCTGTTATACCTGTTATACGCAGCGTTGACATAACCCTGTTATACTCTTATACACTTTTGTTTTATGGATTTTTTTTTTTGTATGTATCTTTGTTTGTACAAATCAGGGAATAAAACCGGAACCGTTAACCGAAATAAACCGATTCAAATTGAGAACCGAAACCGGAATCGGAACCGGAACCGGAACCGATATTATATTAAAAACCGGAACCGGAACCTTTTACCGAAATCAAATCAGAGAACCGTACCAGAACCAAACCGTTTATACCGGTATAGTTTCGGTTCTCAATTTTATTCTTTTCTATAAACAATGTTTACTTATCCATAATGTTCAAAGGAGAACAGAAAACAGCTGATACCATGTAGCGACATTGTGCGTAGTGGAAATATTTGTGCAATGTAAACACTTTTTTGCTATAGGACCTCAGTGTAAATACACCATATTTATTTCACTTCAAACGCAACGGTTTTCATGGCATTTCTATCGGCACATTCATTGTTAGATTTGGTCACACTGCAGCATATGCTTCAGTTGGCTGTGAATGTGGTGTTAAAAAATTCCAGTTATTCAAAAGCCATTTTTGCTGCCAGAACCCTTGTGAAAAAGCTTCGCACGCCATGCATAAGCTACCTAATGATAGAAAAGAAGTTAAATAAGTCACCAATTGATTGCCCTACTCGTTGGAGCTCGACCTATATGATGTTGGAGTATCTACTGATTAAAAACGTGTATGACTTCTGCGCTTGCTGAAAATGTGCCACAAATTGAAGAAAGTAGTGCTAGCTCAAGTAATTTATCTGGAACTGGAGACGAACTCGATGCATACATGGATTTGTTTTGAAAGGAACCGCGAAGATACAAAAAGTAATGTACTATCAAAAAATAATCTATTAGCTTCAATTAAGGTTTTTCTCAGACTAAAACGTTTAAGCAACAGAGAAAATGTACTGAAATGGTGGTTAGAAAATTCCACAAATTTCCCAGAACTAAACGAATTGTCAAATGTTATTCTCGCAGTTCCAGCAACTCAAGTAAGCGTAGAGCGTTTGTTTTCAGGAGTGATGTTTATTATGAATCCTCTTAGGAATCGGCTGGACGCAAAAACTCTGAATGCCATTATGCTTTTAAGATGTAATTACAATTAAATAAGAAAAAAACGCTAACTTCGGTTCAACCGGAGCTTCAATATTCTTCACATGCATTGAACAAGTTACTGCCGATACCGTTGGGTTTATGAGGGCTAGCTCTAAAAGTAAGCGATGCACATCTATTGTATTTATATGATGTATGATGTTTGCATTACTTTTCCTTGAATAAAGAATAGTTTATTTCATAAAATGTGAATAACATGTTAGTAACTTGATGTATGGTCCTTGGAAGGTTTTTTTTTTTTGGACCCGGTACCGTGCCGGTATACCGAAACTAAAAACCGGAACCCGAACCGAATACCGAAATAAATTGGAACCGGTACCGAAATACGTTTCGGATTTTATTCCCTGGTATAAATATATTAAATATATCTTATGTATGTAAATATGCATACAAGAAAAAACATATATGTATATGCATTTACATATGTATATACGAGTATACAAGGTCTGTCGCAAAAGAAACATGACATCTTAAAAATAGCTGTTTCTGGTGGCGCCACCTATTGGTAGGTACATGCGTTGGGAAAGTACATCCTTCCGTGTGACTTTTATCTATTTGGAAAACTTTATTTGCCGATGAAAGGACACCGCTCTGAGGACATTGAAGCCATCCAAAAGGCGTCGACCGGCATTCTCAAGGACATTCCGAAAAATGAACAAAAACACTAAAACACTCATTCGAAATGCTTTTTGACCGTGGAAAACGCTGTATCGAAGGAAGGAAACTAACAAGGAAACTATTTTGAATAAAAAAAAAAAATTACTTTTGTAACATATTAAATTTTTGTTGTTTTTTTCCAACAGTCCTGTTTCTTTTGCGGCACACGTGGTACGAGCATATCGCCAAGAAAAGAAATTGGTTATTTAATCTCGCACATTTATTGCCACAAATTGAAATGTATTTATTATACAAAAAGAAAATGTCTGTTTTTTATACTGGAGCTCAATTTGTCAGGAAAAATTTCATGAACTCGTGGTAGAGACCTGTTGGACGTGTGTGAAGTTGCTAAAAATGCGGAAGAATGATGATCTATGCACGTTTAAGGCAACAGCACGCTTCCGAATCGAAAGTTCCGAGTTGTCACGAACCGACTGAGTAACACTTTCTACGTTTTCGAACGTTCTCGAAGAGCTTGGACGCCCGGATTTTGATTTTTCCAGCGTCGAACCGGTCTCTTCAAACGTCTCGACACATTTTCCAATGAGTCGAGGGCTTGGCGCATCATCATAAATAACGAACATGTCGAATACTGTCGCTGAATTACCGTTTTTGTAAAACTCACGTAAGCACAACGCACGCTCCGCTCCCGAGAAACGCTCCATAGCGACTAAATTCCCAAAAGCTAGGCTACCGATTGACATACCCCCCGCGCCCCTCGGAATAGTTGCGTTCACACAATCAGCAAATCAAATGGGAACTTTCTGTTGAGACACCCCTGTACATACATACGCGTATATGTACATCTGTGTATAGCGCACAGTCATGTCAACTAAGTCTGACCACTACAACACTTTCTCAAAAAAACCCCTTTAAAGTTAAGCCACGTGCTTGGTAATTCAGTGCGTTGTGATTTTGCAGAGAGTAAACCGCATCTTTCAACAAAAACAACGTATTTAAAATAAACGCCAACAACTTTGAAGTAATATGGATTTCGTTCGTACAGGTATAAAGCTTAATTTAAACCAACCAACTATTTGTATATTGTTGTGGGTCGTCCAAAAATCCAAAATGACCAAATGGTCTTTTGTGAGTGTGTTTCGTTTTCCATTTCTAACTTCGCTTAAGCTTTTAGTTGTGTTTCGCACCGATTCCCAGGTTCATATTTGTTTTGATCATAGATGCATATCTTAAGATTAAAATAAAACCTGAATTATCTGCCATTAGCCGCCCTTTTGTAACAATATTTTGATCGGAGTGCAACAAGTATTTGTGTCTGTGTCTGTTGTGTTTTTCGTGATGGGTGCACTTATATGTGTTTGTTATTGTTTATTTGTGTTTTAAATGTCAAATTTGTATTTTTTCTTTATAATTAATGTTACTTTTGGTTCATTTAAATTGGCATAGGCTTTTCTTTTCAATTTCAATTCTTTTCCCGCACACGTTTTTTCTTTTTTTTCAAGCGTGGTGCTCTCAAACGGGCACTAATGCTGAAAAAGCTCGATTTGTTGTTCAGTCGATACAGCTGGAGCTGGAAACCAAAGAATATGTTCCAGACCAAGAAAAAATATTAGTAATTGAGTAATTCTTAAATGAATTTTCGGTTTTCTATTTTCATTATTTTGTACAAATGATTTTTTTTTTGATTTTTATACCATTCACACATAGTGTGAAATGGTATTATCAGTTTGTCTGCAAGTTTGTAACGCATTAAAGGAGCCATCGTAGACCCCATAAGGTATATATATTCTTGATCAGCTCGACGAGACGAATCGATATAGCTATTTCCGTCTGTCTGTCTATCCGTCTGTCCGTCAGTACTTTGTTGCGCATTTTTTGGGGACCAATTTTTATGCTATCCAGTTAAAATGTTGCACATGTACTCCTTTTTATTGAAGTTTAATAGAGTATCAAGGTCAATCTGCCGCGTGGCAGGTCAATCTACCACGTCCACTATTTGGGGAAGCTCCCATACAAACTTACTGCCCACTTTTGACTTTTTGTAAGAAAACTTCTTTATTAAAATCTATATTAGGTTGAAATGCAATGTGGTGCCTTTTTATGGTCAGCCGCTTAACATACATAGACTAACGGGCTTGGCACGCCCACTTTGTGGGGTAGCTGCCATACAAACCTATGGTCCTCTCTTGACTTTTTGTAAGAAACACTTTTTTATTAAAGTCAATATTAGGTTGAAATAAGTTATGGTACCTTTTTATCGACAGCCGCTAAACATACATAGACAATTGGGTGTGGCCCGCCCACTTTTTGAGGTAGCCCCCATACAAACCCACCATGCAATTTTGTGTTTTTTATGAAAAAATCCTTCTTTTAGATCAATATATATACATTACAAAGGGGCGTGTCCCGCCCAACTTTTTGAGGTAGTCCCATATAAACCCACAGTTCACTTTTATGCATTTGTATGAAAAACGTCAGTATCAACTTGAAATTTGATATGGCGGCATCTTACACATCTGCTACATCGCTTCATACACATCTACTAGTGAGCGTGTACCACCCCCTATTTAAACCCCCACTTTTATGTATTACAATTCTATTTAAAGTTTCGTATGAATGGTATTAGAGCTTCGGTTCAACCGAAGTTAACGTTTTTTCTTGTTTTTATTAACTAGCTATATTTTCTTTATAATATCTTATGATAAACATGTCTTAAATTAAAAAGAAAATGACCTTCTCTATGATTTATTACAATTTTAAAAAGCTGCGACTAAAGTTGCACTTTGATATCTCTGCTGTAAGTAGTTCTGGCTACCGATTTCATACAAGACTAACCACTAGGGTTTATTCCGAATCGGTAGATTATATGACTGCTATATGATATAGTGGTTCGATCCGAATGAAATTTGGTCAGCACACGTAGATGCTCCTAAAACGGACACGTACCAAATTTGGTTAAATTCGGATAAAAAAACAATAAAGTTTTGGTGTACTAAGAGTACATTCCGAATTTGTCGGCTAAATGGGAGCTATATGATATAGTGGTCCGATCTTGACGATTTTGACATATTGTCATCTAACTACAAATAGAAGCCTATGACAAAAGTATTTTTGGCCGCCGAATCCATACAAGACCGACCACTGTGCGTTGGTCAAATCAAAGAGTTCGACAATGGCTACGAACTATTTACATTTGTTGGTACCATGTACAATGCCACGAAGCGGCGAGTTGGAGGGGAGTATCAATCTCCCCAATAAGAATTTTATGAAGAAAAGCAACAGAGAGCATAGAACGACTTGACAATAGGATTGGGATATCAATTAATTTTAACCTGTCATGATAGGATGGAAAATTTATTTCGGGATCCCAATTGAGACTCCTAAGAAGCGAAGTATAGAGAAGTTTAGTGGTATAAGGGTCATTCAATTCCTTAGACCAACGCTTAACAAGGCCAAGGACACCTTTTGCTTTATTTACTATTGAACAAATGTGTTTATTATAAATAAGTTTAGGTTCCATAAGGATACCTAGGTCATTCAAGCAAAACTCTCTACCGAGGGTAATGTTATTTAAAAAAATATGTCACTTTAAATGGTTTTCTGCGATGAAACGTCTTACACTTGCATTTTGAGAAATGTAGATTAAGAAAATTTAGACGACACCATGTATTTAGTGAGTTTAAATCAGTCTGCAACAAACAGCATCTGCATATATTAGTGTATGGGCATGATTAATACCTAGACAAAGGAAGATCATTAATAACAATTTTGAACAATATTGGACCTAGGTGATTCCCTTGGGGAACACCAGAAGAAACAAAAATAGTTTTAGACAAACCATTGTTAAATAAAACTTTTTGTGTTCTACCGGTTACGTATGACTCAATCCAAGCAAAAAAGAAACGGAGGAAACCCTATTGTGTAAATGACATCAGTTTGGCAGCCCGACTCAAAACCGTTATTTACAACAGTGGAAAATTCTAAAAGATTAGTTAGATCAAAGAATAATGAAACCGTTTTCGTTTTATTGACAATTTCCTGGTAGTTTTTTGTCAGAAGGTGAAGTCTAGAATGCTTCATTCGCTATGCTACAAATATACTCTACTTACACGAATATTATTTGTGTAGGGTATATAAACTTATTATAGAAACACGCTGTATGTGTAGAACAATTGACGGTACAAAATGATAAAGAATACTAAGAGTAGACGAGGACAACGACACAAAATTCGAGATGAGTTTCACATTAATTTGCAAACAATACACGCCTTAGTTGGAACACACAATTTTGCCGTTGTTTTTCTTTTCTCCTAAAAGTATGCAACAAACGCACAAATGATGTAGCAGGAAGTAGTAAGTAAGCCGGCGGGCGAGCGAGCGTGTGCATTTGACGCCACAAGGTGCACCCTACACGTACTTGTATGTACGATGGCAGTAGAAAATTGGTGAGACTTAGCGTGTGTATGTTTTGCTAATATTACCACAGGGCGATTTACATCGCTGCACACCGCCCAAAGCTATACGAACGCACCATGTTGCAATGGGATGCTGCAGCAAGGGCGACTGCGACGGCAAAGAGTTGGTGTACACATAAAGTCGGGCGCTTTGTTTATTATCTGGAGCGGAAACTATTTCTCCGCTGTTTCTGTTTATTTTTTCTGTCGCGCTTTCATCGCCATCATCACTATGACAATATGGCAACATACATATATAACTATAAAATAATAGACTTTCTGTGTGTGTGAGTGTGTGTGTGTGTGTGAGTGTGGCACACTATGCGGGTTCAGTAGGGCATCGTTGACAGAAGGAGAAGGTAAAAAACGAGACAGTGAAAAGATATCCGCACTGTTCTAACAAATAGACACAAGTGACAATGTCATACATAATTATATCTCATATGAAAATGATGATAAGTGTTATAGAAATTATTATTAGAACATAATTATAGATGTTCCACAATAATGAAATTGTAGTATGAACTTGGATCACCAATATAAATGGCAACTTGCAATATTTTATTTCTTTGTGTCGGTAGGGAGAAAAATATTTGAACATAATTATACGAGTATAAAAAATCTTACTCTGCACTTGATCTGAAGAGTGAAGAAAATCCACGAAAGATTCTCGAGGCACCATTACATTCACAAAAAATGACTAATTGGTGTGCTTTAATGAGGCGGAGGGACCACTGGTGCTTACTTCTTTAAAAAATGATTCCGCAGAGAACGTTACCGTCAACGGGAAGCTCTATAGGGCCATGATTAACGATTATTTCATGCCCCTATTATTGCATGGCTTCTTGCTTCATAGATTCTCTCATTTATTCAAATAAAAGAGAATTTTAGTGAAATTTGTTAATAGACCTATTTTCCGAACCCAAATACTCCCACGGTTCCAAAAATGTCACGTTTTCCATTGTTATCTTCATTCTGCCATGAATAGGCCAGCAAATACTCCTTCGGATGCCAGGCAACACTACATACGGCTGTGTCGACACATAGCGGATAGACACGTGTGCCGCTATACGTACACGCAATATCAACGATCGTATCATCACCACCCGCAGCGATAAGTTTGCCATCGTGACTAATGGACAAAGTGCGCACGGCACACTCCAAGCGTATAATACGTCGAAAACAATGGTAATCTTCGCGGTTCCACAGTGAAACGCTGGTATCCTTGGAACCAACGGCGATGATTTTACCTAATCAAAGACATTTACTATGATTGTATATAAGTAGTATAATAAAAACTAATTACCAGTTGGATCAAATTGAATGCAAGTGCAAGCATCTCTTTGAGCTTCAAAGCAATTATACTCATCCAATCTTGGATAGGTGTACGCATAGACGGAGCCCAAAAGACCAGTAGCCATATAGAATATACCATTTTCAAAAGGCCATGATATTTCGTTCACTTCAAAAAAATATTGCTGGTCAGCGCATATCTTTTTTGTGCGCGTATCGATGAAAGTGAGTAGACTGTATTTGTTGAGTACCGCAATCGTGTTACCATCCGGCGACCAAACCAGATTTATATTGTTGCCTTTAGTGCCCATAATTGCTACGGATTGATCAACGCGTATATCATTGACACGCACGGCTGTGTCCGTGCCTGCAGTGGCCAACACCTGCGGATTGGTTTTGTGCCAGTTAATCGAATTAACTGCACCGGTGTGCTCCCTTTTCTACAAACTAGATACATAGAGAAGCATGCATTTTTATTTGACATGATATATGTAAATGCACATGTATTGAAATTACTATCCATTTGCTCAACACTTACCAAGTGGTTGCCGCTAATTCGTCAATGGCGCCGGCCAACTTTTCGCCATCCGAACTCCAACCTACTCTGCGCACAGCCGTGGCCTTAACAGAATATTCTTCCATGCAGTGGTTGGTTTCCAAATGTAATGTAGATTCTCCATTTTGCGTATTCAAATTCTTTCGTTCGTTGCAATGACGGATCACATTATCCGAATTTTCAATCTGTTTTGACATTCACAAGGCACGAATGCACCAATCACATGGCATAGTTCACAAATTAAATGTACAATGGTTCGAAACCAAAACTCCTTGGACATTTTTTTTTTTTAATTATAACTTTTTTAGCTCAATCCATAAAATAAGGTTGCCAAACTATTGCTAAGAAATATTTACAATTTTAAATTTTACAATTCCTGAAACTTTGTCTTCTTTTGGAAAACTCTTTTTCAAGTTTGTGATTTATCATATCTTCGGCTATCGTTAACAAGCTTTAAGCTGTTTTCACTTTGTTAGTTAGGTGTATTAATTCTGTTTTGTATAAAAATTAAATTTTTGATTTCGAAGTTTTTTAGTAATTGCTTTTGCCACAAGAGCCTATTTTGCAACTGTTATCGAACTTTTCATCATTCAGGAACTTATAGGGAGCCGACACCCAATTTGAGAAACAGTGTTTTAAGTTATCAAAGTCAGGGTTTGTTTTTCATAAAGTCTTCTTTAATAACGCAGGTATAGCTCAATGCATTGATTTGGGAATTATCCAATTCATCTATGATAAGGTTTATGTAACATTTACTCAAAATCAGCTATAACTTAGACTTTGAATCGACTAGTATCATACGACATGAGAACAAACAAAAAACTAGTTTAAATAAAAATATGTCCAAGACGAGTTTTGAAAAATAAGTTTAATAATATAGATAAGCCAAAAGTAGGTGAGTACAATACCAATGATGGCAATACCGCTCGTTGATTTTTTTCTGACCCAAAGTTGGCCAGCGAGATTACATGTATTGATTTAGAGATCATTAGCAGATTTAAAATTGTATTACAAGTTCTTTCTTGCAGTAGGCCTATTGATGGTAACAAATTTAAAGAATATTTTCTGCGAACCGCTGAACTATAAAATGAGAAATACCCTTGAAGAAACATGTCCGCAATAGTTTACAAAATTTCATACCATGGCAAGAATATTATCCAAAATAATTTATTTCCACTAGGAAAGTTATCAGGGAAGCACAGGAAAAAGAAATAAAGACTATAGATATTATAGGAAACATAACACAAGAAAAATTTCGATAAATGCCGAGAATGAGGATCTTTTTAATATGCTTTTAGTTTCTTCTGGCCCATTTATTTCTAGTAAACGGTAACAGTGGAAATCGGATTCTATTGATATGGATAAGAAAGTAGAGGATAAGAAAGTAGAGGATGTATCGCAGGATACGAGTATTTAGCTTTCAACCATTTGCAAAGCTAAATAATTTAAATATTTATATAATTTTTTTTTATTTTAAAAATCTAAAACTAAAAAAAATTGTATGAATTAAAAAAAAATTAATTTTTTTTTTCTGCGTACAATCTGAGTTTGAACTCGGAATATGTCCAGCACGTCCGGACTTAAAGATATTTGAGGATATGTATACGAAAGATGGATATTTTGGCTGTTTTTGAAGTTAGATACAGGCTGAAAATTTTTTTTGTAATTTGTTTTACCCACTATGTTTCTTATGGTTATTTTGAGATGACGCGTGATGTGATTAATCAGATAAGATACCATACGATAGCTCATTTTAAAGGGAATCAGTAGTACTATATGATACTTATGTAGATTATTACAAGCATTTCGTTCAGTCTGTATCTAACCTTACAAATATTCAAAATATCAATTTTCCATGTACATAACCTTAAATATCTCAAAATCCTGACGTGATGGCAAAATATTGAGTTCGAATTCAGATTTTGCGTAAAAATATACTTCAGAAATGACCCTCAGATGCTAAAACCAGATCCTTGCATGTCTATGAATGGCTTATTTTATTTTGACTCTCTATATACCCGGTATTACTTGCTCAATTTATTTCACAACTTTTTCACAATAAAAAACTGTAATAGCAAATAAAATAACCAAATAAAAAAAACCGGCCTCAAAAAAATCTTAAAAAGTTCAAAAGTTACAGAATTTTGTTCAACGTAAAACATTTTTGAACCACTGTGCAACGCTTTTTTGACCACGATTGTGACCATACAAAAATTATTAAGTATCCCTACGCACACAATTTACAGTTTTCAAAGCGATTTAAAACCGAATGATTTGAATTACGAACAATTTGGTTTCGTTTTCAAACCGAAAGTTTCATTTCCATAATGGAGCAAAATGAAATAATTGAACAGCTGATGCTTCTAAATAATGAAAGCAGAGTGGGCTGCTGTCACACCGTGTACGATTTCTAAACATTGTGTCACACTAATTTACTTAATATACTATGTAGACCTAAAATATATTCTTTTTTTAGTAAGAGAAAAATATGTTCATTATAATTTAGTTCATAAAAAACAAAACCAAATGTTTTAAATAAATGTTGTCCTTTCTATTTAATATACGCACAACCCTGCCAAATTTCATGTTCATCGTTTCAAATTAAAATTAAGTTTTGGCGTGTTATAGAAAAGAAATAAAGAAATAGAGGAAAAATAAAAGGATGAAGTTCACACCACAATTAAAAAGTCAAACATTAAGAATATCCTTCGAATATTATTCAGGTTATCTGAAAATGATGTTGCGTACAGATGTTGAGTAGGAGCACAAGTTTACCCACCTTTCCTTACTCACTATATGAAAAAAAAAAAATAAAATAAAAATGTTGCTTTTGGGTCCTTGAATTAATAATGACGGTTTTTTTTTCAGGAATTTAGGGATTTATTGTGCAAAAATGGTTACAAATATATTATTCAAAGTATTGTCCATCGCTGGACACAAATTTTTCCCATCTTTCTGGCAATTTTCGGATACCAGCTCGGAAGAACGTCGTCTTTTAAGGCAATCCAATATTCGATTCATTTTTTGCAATGATCATATGAAGTGAACTACTGCTGGGACAGGCCATGTGTCATTGACCAGAACAGGTAGTAGTCGGAATGAACGATGTCTGGAGAATACGGCGGGTGGGGTAGGACTTGCCATTTCAGCGTTTCCATGTAGGTCTTGACCGGTTTTGCAACATGTGGCCGAGCGTTGTCATGCTGCTTCAGTTCGCGGCTCAAACGCATAAGTTGAGTCCGATAGTAGTTCCCCCGTGATCGTTTCATTCGGTTTGAGCAGCTCAAAGTAGATCACGCCGCGCTGGTCCCACCAAATGCAGAGCATAAGCTTCATGACATGAATATTCGGCTCTGCGAAGGATGTTGATGACTGTCCGGGCAAAACCCATGACTTTTTGCGCTTGGGGTTGTCGTAATGGATCCACTCTTCATCGCCAGTCGTAATGCGATGCAAAAAACCCTTCTTTTTTGGCGTTCGAGGAGCTGTTCTCAAGCGAAAAACCGCCTTTCGACGTCGCGCGGCCTCAACTCGTATGGTACTCAGTTTCCTTGCTTTTGAATCAATACCATGGCTTTCAGACATTTGCCGACTGTCGACTCATCCATTCCCAATGATTCTGACAACTCCTGAAGCGTTTGGCATTGGGCCACATAGAGCAATGATTCCAAATCTTCGTCTTCAAAATTTTTTGGGTTCGCCGGGCCGTTCCATATCTTCGAGCCCAAAATCACCACTTTTAAAGCTGATCGCAAACACCTCCAACACGATTGTTCAGATAGAGCATGCTCGCTGTAAACTTCCACTAAGATTCGATGATCCTCGGAGGCACTTTTCTTCATATTAAAGTAATGAAGAAGAACTCCCCGCAAAAACACTTTATCTGGTACGAAATTCGACATGTTCGAGGCAAGCTCGTATATTGGTTCTTATACTAAGTACAAGCGTCCTCTTGTGTGAAACGCTCATTATTAATTCCCAATATATATACCGATCGTTCAAGTAAAGGGTAATAGAGATAAACGAGTGATATTAACGCACTCACGGAAAATAATTGGAAGCAATATCGCGAATAAAAATTGAAGAGACACAAATATAATTGATCTCGCTACTGACAAGCTTCCGTCCATTAGAACATGAATTTCAAGTTAATACCCTTAAGATTATCATTGCAATCACTACTCTGTAGTTCGGCCGGGTATAAGTCCCCAGCCTATCCACCGGCAACGCATTAGACTGTCAAATTTAACACGGCAATGTCATTGGCAACAACCGAAGGGTGTCTGGCCACTGCACCTGGAAAAAAGTACTACCGAAGAGACGAGTCTATTGGGACTGGTGCTTGGCTAGATCACTAATGCTATATGACAAGCGTAAAAAATAATCAAAATCAATTTTATTTGCTTTTTTTTATTTTTATATAATTTTAATTTAATTTTGTTGTAAAAGTTTATAAAAACTTTGTTTGATGGAGGAAACTGGTATTCGAACCATGACCACCAAAATTGCGCTGATTGCGCAAAGTCTGACCAACTTAGCTACTTCGCCTTACAGGCATCCAACAGACAATAGACCTCCTGAATTGCATTGATTTGCTTTTTCATTGAATGTCGTTCCAACAATTTTTTTTCTGCATATCTATTTTTAAAGTGGCACCATGCTTTACTACCGATGGCTAGTCTATTATTTATAAAACCTAAAAGCCAACAAAAGTTTGAAAACGATCAGATGAAAAAAAATTTGTACCCATATAAATTTTGACGCATCCCGCTTCAACATTATTATCTTAAAAAGGACACTACTCATTAGAGAAATAATCTTTCTAGCATTAGCGGATCCGCTGTGCGTTGATTATGAATGAATAAATGTGCATTATTTTGTATATAGAGTAGCGTATCACTGAAATTTAATTCACCCTGTACCCTTTTAATGCGTACCAATTTAATCTGACAATATCTCAAGCGGGCTTCCTTAAAAGGAAAAACTTGTTGATCAGATAGTATGGAAAGGCGTTCCATTCCTCTTCTCCTGACCGATAGTAACATACTATAAAAGTTTATAACCATCGCTTCAATAGTTAAGACGCCAATAATTTATTGTACATATGCATATAGGAACATTTATTTTTATATTGTCGACAAAGTGTTATATTTATTTAAATATTACAAGAAAAATATTAAACTGTGCTAGTGTCCAGTCCAATTTGGGACCTACTTGCTCTTCTTGATGGGTTACGAGTAAGGTACCGTTCTTCTATCAAGATATTCCTGCAAAGATTCTCTCATTTGTTTGGAGAGCGAAAATTTGTTAGTAGAACTATTTTGGAAAGCCAAATACGCTCACGGTTCCCACAGAGCGAGACTGTTCGTCGCTACTTTCATTGTGACTTGAATAAGCCAACAAATACTGCTTCGGATGCCAGGCAACACTAAAAGTGGATGGATCGACAGCCAACGGATACACACGTTCACCGGTTTCCGTACAAGCTATATCAATCACCGGATCATCAGCACCCGAAGCGATAAGTTTGCCATCGTGACTAATGGATATAGTGCGCACCGACATGACCAAATTTGACATAACGTGTTGACTACGCAACGTATCGGCGTTCCACAATGAAACGAGACCATCATCAGAGCCGGTGGCGAAGCAGTTCCCTAATGCGTGAAAACAAAGATATTAATTTTGATCGATCATCTAAGCAGTTTATTAAAAGCTATTTACCTGTTCTGTCAAAGTGAATTGTTGTGCAACATTCATATTGAGCTCTGAATGCATAAACCAGCTCCAAACATGGAAAGGTAACCACATAGACGGAGCCCATTCCGGTAGCCAAATAGAATACATCATTTGCAATAGGCCATGCTATTTCGTTTATAACGAAACGATATTTCTTTTCGGCACACATCTTATTTGTGCGCGTATCGATAAAAGTTAAAATATTGTCTCTGTTGAGTACCGCAATTGTGTTGCCATCCGGCGACCAAACCGCATTTATATTCTTGCCCTTAGTAGCCAAAATTGCTACGGCTTGATCAGCGCCTATATCCTTAATACGCACGGCTGTGTCGTCGCCTGCAGAGGCCAACACCTTCGGATTGGTCTTGTGCCAGTTAATCGAATTTACTGCACCGGTGTGCTCGCTATACATAGTCTCTACCTCCTAAATAAAATAGCGTAAATGCGTTGCATTTTTAAATGGCATATGATATGCGAGTATGTATGTATGTATGTGTTGTAAGAGTTAGACATTTTTTCAACACTTACCAAGCGGTTGCCGCTAACATCGTAAATTGGAACTGTTTCGTCAAAGCAGCCGGCTAATTTCTGCCCATCCGAACTCCAGTCGACACGGCGTAATACCGCCGCTTCAAGAGAATGTTTCTTCTTGCCGTTGTTAGTTTCAAAATGCAATTTTAGCTGCTCCATTTTTAATAGCAAAAGAATTCAATCAACGAATCAATTTTCTTTCGCTCGTTAGAATGGCTGACCACTTTTCGCTAATTCACGATAAAACAGTTTGCTCACAGCTCAGTTTGTTGCGTCATTCACAATTCACGAATGCACCATTCACCATTCACCAAGAAACAGTCCAACAAAACAAAACAAATCAACTGCAAACACGCTTTCACTTTCTTGGTCATCATTCTAAATGGCCAAAAACTTTTAAGTACTTTTTTAAATAAAGAACATAGTGATAAATGAGTACGAGTAGTTTTGATAGAGCAGCTCAGGCACAATCCAATACAACTAATACGAGTATCAAATTCAATTCATTTTAGGCAGATACAATTTTATGGTACATTATTAAAAAAAGGTTTCTCTATTTTACAATAAATTTTCAATAATGAAATAATTGAATGCGAAATTTTTGTGTGAAGCAAAATAGACTGAGACCATTCGAAAAAATAATATTTAACAATGAGAAAAGAAAATAATAATCGCTATGCAAAGTAAAAATAAGTGAGTACAGTAGGCATATAATCATTCCACTTGCCGAAAGATCAACAATTATAGCTGCGTTTGAATTGGTGAAGTATCACAAATTTGTGAAGCATCATCAGCGCAGTGAACAAGATATCAACAAAAATTTATAACTCGCCAACATTACGTAAAAGGTATTAATACTCAAAATAAGGTAGTGAGGTCGGTGGTAGTAAGATTGTTGTATTATTTACTTGGTACCGACTTCAAAATTATTAGATGGGCACCGGTCACGCCACTGATCAAAACTTTAACCAAACTACTGCATATTTTTAAGACGAGTATTGCACAGAGCGAGTCTGTTATAGTGGGAGCTTGGAATATACCGGTATTTGGAAGTACTATACAAGCGAATCGTGGTAGAAACGTGAATACAGTAGGCGTATGATCATTCCAATTCTGGCCGGAAGAATATCGATTTTGTTTGAATGTGTTTCACAAATTGGTGAAGCATCTTCAGCTGCAATTCGCGAGGTATCATTTACTTCGACGAACGGCATTGACGAAATCATTGCCACTTCATCCATCTGTGAAGACGACAATGATGATGTAACTAAGTACAATTCTACTATGAGTCCAACATGGCTGCTACGAGTTGTTCAAGCTCTGACAAATTTGCAGTCAGTTCCAATCCGAGTATTCACTTCGTTTACTGGATTTGTACAAGGTGTATAGTATTTCTTTAGATACTAAAGCAATACTATACACCGGCTGTATATCTTAAACTTTTTAATGTATATATTTGTCAACAGTCTTAGACCATATTAATAGAACAGCTTAGACACATAACTCCAGTATCGAATATAATTAATTTTAGGCAGACAAAATTTGATGTATCTAATTAAAAAAAAAAAAATAATAAATCTTCAAAAATTAAGTAATTGAGTGCGTTATTTTTGTCTGAATCAAGATAGACTGTGACTATACGACTATTTTTTCAATGATGAAAACAATAATATGTAATAATGAAAAAAGAAAAAGATTTATCGATATGCACACAAAGTTTAATTTGTTAACGATTTGATAGAATCATCTCTGCTGTGAATGAGAGGCTCTGAAACTCCCAAGTTCCAAACAACGAATTAAAGTGAGAGTGCTATCAGCAATAATAGATATTACCATTGCAATCAAAACTTTATAATTAGCAACAGTTGGACTTAGCTAGATGCAATATGACAAGGACCTGAGGTCTGCTATAACTGATACAACGAATTTCTCCCGACTAATGACAGTTTAAAAATGCTGCTGACAAATAAGCATTTACGCAGATAAACTAGACAATACCAACAACAGAAGCTGCAAGCAAAGACAGAATTTGCTCAAAAATCCAGCTGTAGCTACAACAGGACTCTCAACAATAGGAAGTATTTTGCAGCACTTACAATTTGAACTAAAATCAGTTTTTTATTTATTATGCAGACAATCTATAGTGGCAACTTCACAGCTGTATGAGAATGTATTACCAAGTCTACTATTATTTGCGCTCTTTGTCGATGACATCGTAAAGGAACTACCGGGCGGTGGTGTTAACATAAATAACGAGTACAAGATTCTAATGTAGCTGTTTAATAAAGTTTGAAAAGTTTTGAATCAGACATTATATTGTACTAGATGGTACCCGGCGCGTTGCTGCCATTCCCCGTGACTCACCTTTCCCGTCACTACTTCCCCCAGCCACTCCTTCCCCCTGTCCCACCTTCCCTCTGCCACACCATCCCAATGCCCCTTTAGTCTACCTCGAATTCTCCTACTCCTCTTCTTCTGTCCCTTCCACCCCTTACGCTGCCCTAATTTCCCAGCCCGCTTCCCCTGCCTCTCCTTACTTTACCACATGTATACAACATTTCATCTCTCTATCTTAAATGATACCCAGCGCGTTACTTTACCTTTACCCCTCCTTCCCTGTGATCCCTTACCCTACCACACATTCTAATTCCCCTGCGCTTCTTCTACCCATTTCCCAACACTCTCCTTTCCCTACCCCTATTCCCCTACCACCTTTTCCTTTTTAAAAGTAACCCGGTGCGTTGCACCCTTTCCCCTACCTCTCCTCATTACTTTCCTTCCCCCAACCCCTACCAACCGTGCCCTCCACGAACCCATTAGCTCGTTAATGAATTGTATTATTAATTTTAATATCATTTTTTTAATATAAAAAAGACATATGCTATCGCTGACTTTTTTGTGGGCAATATCAAGCTCTACAACTTTTCTCTAGAACTCAATCATATGCTAGTGTTCGTAAGAAACCTTTTCGTTCAACCGTTTTTTTTCCGACTTTTTTTGCAAATCCGACTACCACGAAAAAGTCTTTTCATTTTTCGGGTTAATTTATAGCCTATGACCCTCACAAATATCGTGCATTCTATTGGTAAAAGAATTTTAAAATTCGGTTCAGTAGACCCAGAGATTACCCCCTGCAACCACACAAACTCACAAACTTTGCCTCTTTATAATATTAAGTATAGATATGAAGAAGCAAATTTCCGTGAAAGGTTTTACCATTTTTTATCCTCTATACATCTAAAAGTTTACTTATTATAAATACAAAAAAAAAATAAAGAAAAAACGTTAACTTCGGTTGAACGGAAGCTCTAATACCATTCACATGTTCACATGGGGGTGTTATTAAATAAGGACAACCCCAAAAAGAGGGCGACACACGCCCACTAGTAAATGTGTATGAAGCGGCCATCTATAAGATGCCATGTCGAATTTCTAGTTGATATTGACGTTTTTCATGTAAATGCATAAAAATCAGATGTGGGTTTGTATGGGATAACCTCAAATAGTGGGCGGGTCACGCCCTTTTGTATATGTACATAAAGCGGTTGTCCACTATAATTCACCAAATTGAATTTCAAGCTAATACTGATTTAAATAAAGAATTTTTTCATAAAAAACACAAAAGTGGGCGGTGTGTTTGTATGGGGGCACCCCAAAAAGTGGGCGGGTCACGCCCATTAGTCTATGAATGTTAAACTGATGTCCATAAAAAGACACCACATTGCATTTCAACCTAATATTGACTTTAAGAAAGAACTTTAGGTTTGTATGGGAGTACCCCAAAAAAGTGAGCCATTAATGCATATGTGAAGCGTCCATCCACTACAAGATGCTACCATGTGAATTGTTATGTTGCTATTGACCACAATAAAAAAAATTGTTCATACAAAAAATCAATAGTGGGCGGTGGGTTTCTATGGAGGCTACGCCAAAAAGTGGGCGTGGCGGGTCAATCTTGATACTCTATTAAACTACAATAGAAAGAAGTATATGTGCGAATTTTCAACTGGATAGCATAAAAATTGATGCCCAAAATATGCGCAACAACATCCAGACAGACAGACAGACAGACGAACTCGTCTCGTCGAGCTGATCAAGAATATATATACTTTATGGGGTCTACGATGCCACTTTTAATGCGTTACAAACTATCAGACAAACTGATAATACCATTTCACACTATGTGTGAATGGTATAATAAAAATACGTACAATATATGCAATTGTGTCAACGGCGCGACTATTGTCTTTCAAACACACATACTATTATCGCACACTCATTCAGACCGACCCTCTTTATGGCCCTTTACAGCGAAACAGAATTTCAAATTTCAAAGCGTTAAGCATTAACTTGAGTTAATTGCTTGCATCTTCTTCACACATACGAACACAGCCATTCAGGTAACGGTCCTAACTCCTTTGCCAGGACACTCAAAGCGTTACTGCTAGTCGTCGTCGTCGTCGTCGTCGTCTTCGTCGGCGATGTCATCTTGCATGAAGTTTAATTGCATTGGTAACACCAACAGTTAGTTGGTACCACGCACACACACACACACACACACACACACGCGCGCGCACACATGCACTTAGTCAGAAGAATAACAATGGCACCGATAACGACGGAAAAGACGTCGACAACTTGTTTGGTTGCTGCACTTCAAACTTCTTTTGGTTTACTTTCTGTTCAAATTCACCTCACTTAATTCAACATAGTTGCTTGTGTTGAATATGCGCAATGTTGTTTGAGTGTTTTTTATGAGAATATGCAAAAAATTGCTCGCTAATTGAGTGTTTTTTGAGTGAACAATTATTTAGTTCGCCTGAAAGTATATAACTGAAGTTTAGTTACTATTTAAAGCGATCATTTCAGGTACAAGTTAATTAATTGAATCACCAAAACACTTCATTTACATACATATATTGAGTATCATAACAATAGTTTACATAAAAAAAAAAACTATCCTCTCACAATTTCAGAGTAATTTGGGTGTGATGAACACAAAAACATATAACGTTTTTTTTTTCAGTTTATTCATTCACCTAGATAACGGTATATTTGTGTTTTATTTTTATATATATATATATATATATATATATATATATATATATATATATATATATATATATATATATATATATATATATATATATATATATATATATATATATATATATATATATATATATATGATTTTACTTAAACCAGCGTCTAGTGTGAATGGCAAGCCCCATTTAAATGAGCAATATATCGCTAGAAAGGTGATTAAATTAGCAGTCCAATTCGTTCCGATCGAATGAAAAATGTCTGTGTTACAGCTAATGAAAGTTCAAATTTCAAGCAATTAAATTTTCATTTAAATTCAATTTTTTAACACAAAATAATACAAATTTTCCCAGAGTCGCATTTTAATAGATAATTTAATCAATTCGAACCATTTAGATGAATAGCAGACCATGATCGAACAAAAAATGAAAAAGTTATGATAAAAAAAATTTTAATTTGCTGCTAAATTCCTGCGGTTCAAGGAAGGTCGAGAAAATATAGGACGATGAACATCCAGGTCCTTCGAAAACCGTGGTTACTGAAAGAACATTAAAAAAGTGCGTGAGTTCAGCAAAAATGAACCGAATGCTTCATTACGATGCATCGATTTGGAAATGAATTATGTCCAAAAAGTCAATTTGCATTTCACCATTTTTTCCTACAATTTAAATGTACGGTTGCTGTGCGCGCGATTTGTTCCGAAGTTTCTCAAGGTGAACATAACTTTTATGATCTCATCGATCTACACGTGCCATTGTAAACTAGTGTAATTAATACAAAATTCATTTTTTGTTACACTTTAGAAAGACTTACAAGAATTAATTTTAAATTAAAAAGACTCGAATGTCGATAGCAGCATAGCTACAAACATTATGACCATCTAAAATCTAAATTGATCTCAAAAAATCTTGATTTTGAATTGAAGATACCTACATATATTGGTCAGAAATTTTGTATTATGGTCAGAAAGCCCATAATTATAAAAACTTGTACATGGGGGGTGATTTTTGGGACCTCTAAATTCGAATTTCATATAATTTTTTTTGATAATCTTAACTGTTAGCCCTATATAGAGGACTTTAAATAAAAATATGACTTTAAATAAAGTCGATTTTTTATGAGACTTGAACCTTTGAATACCAATTGTACGAAACTTTTCGCAAATGTATTACCTCAGTTTACAGAAGCTCGCCACACTAAGTTTTTAACCTTTATATTAAATATTGATCGACAACTTTAAGATAGCAAAACAGACCGATAGACAGATGATCATGGCTAAAGCAAAATGATTTTCGATACATATTTTAATGCGTTGTAGCACAGTGTTAAAATTATAATTAATTTATTTTTCTGTTTACGAACTCAATAGATCATGTCGAAACTTAACAAATTTGCACTTTTTGCTCGGCAACGCTGATGTTTCACTTTAGTCTTTAGATTATTGAAAGAATGCTTAGATGAATGCCGCGCACTTAACAAAGAATAAGTAAAAAATAGGCGGTCAGGTCAACCTGCAATCCAGTAAGGGGCATAACATGTAGTACAATTTTGTGCACGTGCCGTATTTGTTGGGAAGTGCGACTATAACCTGGAAGCAAGTTATCAGTAAGGTCGTGGGTCTGCTGATGGCTTATCCAGTATAGTCGTGCTACGTAAAAGGAAAATTAGGTTTGGTGGATACACTATGGGGTCGCTCATCCGACCTGAATTTAAAACACCCAAACTTAAGGTGGAACAGCATATGGCGATGAGTGCAAGACTAGTGGTTTAACTAGCGCCTAAAATTCGGACTTGGGGTGCCCAGATGAGATCCCAATTTAACAAATGCCTTACTGCGCTCACAGGACCATGTGCAGTGGACCAGTACGAGGGGCGCAATTTATATACTTGGGCTCGACAACACTAAGTGTTACCAGGTGCATCTGAAGTTTCCATTGGAAAGCTTTACATTTTTTAGAGTAAACGTATTCAGAATAGTTTTGACGTATGAGCAATATTTGTGTGACTTGAAAAAACCAACTCGGGCAAAAAATGGAATTATGGAATTAAACCGTGAACGTTTTCGTGCTATCATTTTTTATAATTATCGAAGTGGACTATCAAGGCAGGAGTGTTTCGATAAACTAAAATCTTTTTACGGCGATCAAGCACCATCTTAATCGCAAAAGTGTATGGATCATCACGGAGAAAATTTGGAAAAAAATAAAATTATTTTCTACTACAAATATTTGGTTTTTTCATTGATATACCAGATATTTACATAACAACCTATGTGTTTCAGATTACTTGTGGGACCAAAACAATGTAGCTTATTTTGTTTGTTTTGAAACAAACAAAATAAACAGGTGGAAGCTACCTCAAGAGCTTCAAATTAAGGGAACAAGACCCCCTCACAAGGCAAATCGAGGACAATCCAAGGCTCCACGTTGAACGTGAGTGGAACCCCGAATCAAGATGCGAATCCGATGGAAAAAAGGAAGCATCACAAACTGAGCAGTGTAGCTAAAAAGAGGATGATGCACTTCCTCAAGCCAGGCGGCGACAGCAAGGAGGAGGCAATAAACCTTGCGAAACCAGTGTTCCGTTCAGAAGAAAACACACCCAAGAAGCAACAACAAAAAAGCGTTCAAAACAGGCAGATAACAGGCTTCGGGAAAGACACGGAAGCAGCACCATATAAGCAGCTCCCATATAAGCAGGCGCTGACTAGCGCCAAAATAGCAATTATTACCATGGACTTCTTAAGCACGGCCTTAACAACGAAACAAATGAACCTTGTTTAGGAGGCCATCATGGAGAAAATCCTTGAGCAGAAAGTCGGTGCCCTAAGGCACCAATTTTTCAATTCTACGGACAGAGTGGTTCACCGGAATATCAATTACAAAAATAAGGCGACGGTAGAGTAGCTACGATTATTCCTGAACCCCTGGGAAGGCGCAACACTTTGGGCGACGGAGAAAGACAGTGTCCCCTAATCTAATTGCGTATTTCTCCAACTTGGCAAATCTAAAATCGGAGAAGTTACTGGACACAGTTTAGGCTCAGTATGATGGTTTCCACGTCAACTGGTGGCGGATGCTACGAAAAACAAACCAAAACAAAAACAAGTAAAAACGTTCACTTCGGTTGAACCGAAGCTCTAATACCATTCACACGAAACTTTAAATAGTATTGTAATACAGAAAAGTGGGGGTTTAAATAGGGGGTGGTACACGCTCACTAGTAGATGTGTATGAAGCGATGTAGTAGATGTGTAAGATGCCGCCATATCGAATTTCAAGTTGATATTGACGTTTTCCATACAAATGCATAAAAGTGAACTGTGGGTTTATACGGGACTACCTCAAAAAGTGGGCGGGACACGCCCCTTTGTATATGTATATGTTGCTGTTGTCCATTAAAATCCACAAAATCAAATTTCAAGCTAATATTGATCTAAATGAAGGATTTTTTCATAAAAAACACAAAATTGCATGGTGGGTTTGTATGGGAGCTACCGCAAATAGTGGGCGGGCCAAGCCCACTAGTCTATGTATGTTAAGCGGCTGACCATAAAAAGGCACCACATTGCATTTCAACCTAATATAGACTTTTATAAATAAGTTTTCTTACAAAAAGTCAAAAGTGGGCAGTAGGTTTGTATGGGAGCTACCCCAAATAGTGGGCGTGGCAGGTCAATCTTGATACCAAATTAAACTACAATAAAAAGAAGTATATGTGCCAGATTTCAAATGGATAGCATACAAATTGGTCCCCAAAAAATGCGCAACAACATACAGACGGGCAGAAGGGCAGACGGACAGACAGACGGACATGGCTAGATCGATTCGTCTCGTCGAGAATCAAGAATATATATACTTTATGGGATCTACGATGGCTCCTTTAATGCTTTACAAACTTTCAGACAAACTGATAATAATAATAATAAAAAGAATATTCCTTTTAGTATTTAGTTTTTGGTAATAGTTGAAACACAAAGAGCTACCGAGGCGAAACCGGCCACTTCACCAGTCACCCCACCGTTGGTAAAACTGTTTAAAACGAGTTTCCCACAGAGCGTGTCTGCTTTAATGGGAGCTTGGAATATACCGGGATTCGGAAGTACTCTACAAGCGAGTCGTGGTAGCAACGGTGACGAGCCTATGAATGAGTACAACAGGCGTATGATCATTCCAATTCTGGCCGGAAGAATATCGATTTTGCTTGAATGTGTTTCACAAATTGGTAAAGCATCTTCAGCTGCAATTCGCGAGGTATCATTTAGTTCGACGAACGGCATTGACGAAATCATTACCATATCATCTAACTGTGAAGACGACAATGATGATGTGGTAAATGAGAAACACTACTATGAGTTCGAAAGCGAAATCAACATGTTGCTCAAGCTCTGAAAAATGTGCATTTGTCATGAATTTGTCATTTGTTAACATTGGCAAAACAAAAATGATGGTTATAAGAGAAACAGAAGAAAGATTCGCAAGGAATGAAAAGTGAAGCATACACTGTACAGGTCTAGATGTAGTAAAGGAATACACATACTTAGAAATACTCCTTACGGCAAATATAAAGTATGCTAAATATCTAAAGCAAAAAGCTGAAGCTGAAGAATAGTAATAGGCGAAATTCAATTAATGCTACCACCAAGTTCAAACTTTTCCAAGCGACAGTTCCATTGTGTTATGCAGAGCAAGTATGGGTATGCATTCCGTGGTGAACATCTTTCTTTTTTGCATGAAAAGAACCTTTCAGATCCTTATCAGCACACCATTTATCTTGAAACTGGAGCACCACCAATATTTGTATATACACTACTTTTGAACTTTGAATACATGAGAAAAGTTATGAGAATGCAAGTATATCGAAAATGATTGCAACATGTCTTTATTTCCATTGTCTTCAACAGTGGGAATGCCTCGCGCAGTAATTTAACTCAGCGATAACCCTCGATAATACCAGCTATTTGGATAGAGAAAATGCAGTTCAAAATGTGCAGCAGTCGAGTCTTTGTTAACTATAATAGGGCACCAGCCTCAGTTTACACAATGTATTGATCAATCACTTAGCGATCTCTTGCCTCCTAATGACGTTAGGATGGGTGAGAGAATTCTTAGAGACGTGATCACCATGACTGCTAGTATTATGCCAGGCTTTCCAGCGGAAGCTGCGTGCTTAGCAACCCTGCGTGATGAAATTCGTGCCAACGATTCAAGTGACACGTCGTATTGCCTTGTGATCTCACAATGTGAATAATCTCGTTGCGGAGCATTGGAAGTCAAAATGGCTAGAACACTTGGATAATTGTGACTCGGTTTCGCGAGGTCTATGGAACACTATTAAAATGCTCTCTGGTATTCCTCAGAACAGAGCTTTTT
The DNA here is from genome assembly GCA_035044765.1 of Leucophenga montana. Taxonomy (NCBI): domain Eukaryota; kingdom Metazoa; phylum Arthropoda; class Insecta; order Diptera; family Drosophilidae; genus Leucophenga; species Leucophenga montana. Next base: position 996,266 of record JAWNNQ010001314.1, on the reverse strand, counting down.
CATCTACTACATTGGAGGGAATGCAAATAGAATCGTCAAAAAAGTGTGCTGCAGACAGTTCGCGCAACAACCATCTCAGCAGTATAGGTTAAAGCGTAAATCCATACGTCGTATTCGAAAGATAAAAAGACTTGAGGATTTAGTAGATTTTACATGTGAGAATGCTGCCTCGGCGGATCTGTGCATGAGATTTGTGGGGGGCATCTCCGACATACAACTCCTTCACGAAAAATAACAAAAAATATGCGCACTAACCATCAGAAGCGCATGTGTTGATAGACTCGTCTAATACACATTTCCAGTATGTACGACTAAGAAGTGTATAAAAAGAACTACATATGTATGTAGTAGAGTGTGTTCAAGTACTGCATACCTTGTATCGTGTTTAATGGTTTCTATTTGTACTACATATTTGCTTGGGGAATATATACTCGCTGGGCCGATCTATATAATGTGTTCGCCCACAAAGAGCCGCCATATATCGAATTTCAAGTTCATATTAGTTCATATAAAACTCAAAGATTCGTTACATGTGGAAAATTATTCGTTTATTACTTCAAGTCGTCATATCAGGAAACGATCAACATCTACCAAAATTCTACAGTACTGTTACATTATAATTATAATAAACAAATAATTAAACAAAGTAAACATCGAACTATTGTTCATTCTCTCTGATTTTTAAAGTTCCGAATCAATACAATTCTACAATTTAAAAAAATATTTTAATATCTACCAAAAAAAAATTTAAGAACATACAGTCAGTCAGTCGTTCATAAGAATGGATCCCACAACAAACAGCTGCGAAACAGATGGCATGGATATGACAACAGCGTATTTGTGCAAGAATTACAGCGATTCCAGCAGCATGGATAGCGTCTACAATACCCCGAGGGAGTCACCGCTGATCCAAGAAGCACTGGTTGCCACGCCGTCTGTAGCATTAACCAGTGAGCAGACTCATACACCAAACCAGATTGTGGCCAATCCATTGCAGCCTTTAGTTGATGTTCCCATTGATACGTTGGCCATATCTTCGACCTCAGCGCTCAATAGACTCAAGGCATCGCCTGGCCGTCGTTGGGGTTTGAAGGACTGGGTAGCCATTGTATATTTGTATTTGTTTTACATATAAAGCAAACAAAATCCAAAATTCAAAATTCAAATTCAATACAAGGCAAGAAGTATAATGCGTTGTCTTGCATATGCATCTTAAAATTTGACACAAACATTTTATCTATTCATAGAAAATGTCAGTTTACTTCAAGAATTTAAATTAAATCAAAAGAAAAAAGAACAAAACAAAAAAAAAATTTTTTTTCGAACAATAAAAAAGCCGACAGCAACCAACAAAAAAAAAAATTGAGGGCATCGGGGACACCCGACAGCAGAATTATAACTTTTAATTACACAGAAAAGTGTTTAGCCGCATATAAATGTGTTTCGTACTTAGCCACAAGTTCTCATCAGTATGCTGTCTATCCGCACATTGCAAATGTTTGTTACGTATAGCGTGATGTGTAGCATATGAATTTCTTTATATCCAATGATAAGCACGTTCATCTTTCAAATCATGCTATATCTGTTGCATTCTTGCAAGTGCGGTTCGCTATCGCTCTCCGTGCTAGAGAGTCACATGTACGCTGCTTCATTTTAATTTTATACAAATTTACATACTTATATGTTGTAAATATATATTCTCCAATAGATCGGTGGCTAAGCAAGAGTATGTTAATTCGCATTTGTATACCACTGCAACAACAGTCATTTGATACCGCTGCTGTTATGACGCCACCCCTATCACTATTAACCAGACTCCTATATGATTGAAAATAGAATACGTATACAATCTGGTCTCATATGTCAGCACTACGAACAGAAAGTGATCCGAAACTTTGTCATTGTATAGCAAAAATCACTTGATATTGACGTAATCCTATTTTAATTAACTAAATTCCATTTTCGATGGTACATGACATCTTTTTTCTCAAGCTGGACTATATACTAACTACACTTCTGGTGCTATTGAACTCGAAATAGTCAAAGCGTATATAATGTAGCGAATTAAGTTCTACACGTTGCTCAATGCTGAATGTAGCATATTAATATAGTGAAAATATACGCTCAAGGAACCGGCCTGCTGTTTATTGATTGATCTCTCCGTAGGACGTGTGGTTTTTAAGCCACACATAAAATTTGCGCGGTACGCATGGTGTCACGTCATGGCCTCACATCCCAACACTTAACGAAACATAGACGTCGAAAAGCAGCAATCACAACAGAACGCCGAAGCTTTTTTAGCCAGACTCTACCAACTTTTGTGGAAATACTGTCCGGCTTCTAAAGAAATACATATATCAGCACTGAAGACATATCTCTCACTCTATGAATACGGCTGCCAAAGCGGTTATTGGTTACACCAGACCTTTGACAAACTTTTGGTAAGACGAGGTGTGTCGCCAAGCTACTGTAGAGAATATTCAGATAAACGGAGAGAAGAGAAACGCTTTCACAGAAGCAAGAGAGGCGTGAAGTTGAGTATGCTGAATTGTTATGCAATAGAAACGCAACACGAAAATTTTATCAAAAGGTTAAGCTTCTAACCGAAGATTTTAAGCCCCGAGTTTCTTTCTTCCAATGAAAATGAAAAGCTGATTCAAGATGCACAGAAATCACTAAGAGTATGGTGAAGTCACTTTTCTAACTACTTGGAATGATGGCTTTCCACCGAATGATGAAGTAGTGTACCGGACTATAATGAGGTTTACACAGTAACCAAAACACTGAAGAATAACAAAGGGACAGAGTCCAATGCGCAGCCAGTTAAGTTATGCGTGACCGGTGTGCGAAGAGTTGGTTAGGCACATGGCCTGATGAATGCGTGTTGTTCACGATATGTATCTCAATGGTCATTATGAAAGGAGACCAGGCAGTCTGCAGTAACTACAGTGGAAAATATATCTCTTTTCAACTGGATATAAAATTCTGGTCCACGCACTGTGTAAACGGCTGGAGACATACACGGATGCACTGATAGGATAGTATCAGTGTGGTTCCAGACTCAAAACGTGGACCATTGACCAAATGTTCAATCCATTATAAGTCCTGTGGTAGTACCGTGAGTACAACATAGGCAGACATGTCCTAACAATTATAAGACCGCTTTCGAGACACCGATATAAGAACGTAAATCTTCAACGCTATATCTGATATTGGCATATCAGCAAAGATCGGTTGTCTTAGCCATGACCGACACAAACCAAAACAACGAGAATTCTTAGGCAGGGCGATGCTTTATCGTGCCATTTTTCTAGTCTACTAATAGAATGCATCCTATGCCGATGTCCATACGTAGAACCGTCATGCACTATCTTATATAAGAAAATGGTGCTACTCACGTATGCTAATGCCATTGACGTTGTCGGCACGAACGAAAAGCGAGTTACCAGCGCATTCTCAGTGATTGAGAAACAGTTACGTCTCATGGGCCTACCGGTGAATGAGTACAAGACAAAGTGCTTGCTGTCAACTTGCAGAACATCCAAGACGTAAGTCTTGGAACTTCAGTGAGTATGAAGAATTTCAACTTCAATAATAGAGAAAACTTTGGTTATCTGAAAACATAGATAACCAGCAACAAAAAAGTCAGCCTGAAGATCAGACGAAAAATCACGTATGTTAATGAATGATACCTTTGGGTTCAACAAGCAAATTATAAGTAGAGCCCTATCTCGAAGTACGAAGCTAATAAACTGTAACACATTAATAATCTCGGTACTGCCATTTGGCGCAGAAACGTGTACTCTGACAACATCGGATACAGCGGCTTTGAGAATGTTAGAGAGAAATATCTTTTCGTATGATTTTTTTTATCTCTTACAGTTGGGGAGAAGTTTCGGATCCGTATGAGCCATGAGCTACATGATGAGTTTGACATAGTCTAGCACATACTTCAGGGGATGCACTGTGCAGGTCATCTATCCGGATGGTTAGAAGACCTCCAGCTTCAGAACAGTGCTTACAAGGGAAAACCCAAACTTTATTGGTGTAAATTGTTCTTACTTGTGGTCATGACCGATAAACGGTTTTCGTTCTAAGGTTCTTTCAAAAGTTTATTTGTAGTTTATGCCTTGTAGCAGATGTGACATGTCTTTTGCCACATATTAACGGATTGCAACAAAAACAAAACCCAGTTTAAGTATGAACGAGTAGAGTAACTTTGAGGGAAAACATAGAAATACCAGGACAACACCGTCACTTTTAAACTCAAGCTAGAGAATACTAAATTGTTGCTAATTCAAAAACAACGATTTTAGTGTCAGTTTATGAGGACAATTCACACAGTCATCGGTTCAATTCTTTAGCTATAATTCTATGGTTATAAGCAATACAAATTCTTAACTAGGACAACTTCGAAAAGCACAAAATTAACATAATAAATATATTTTAAAAAAAACATCTATTAAAAATTTTAATATGTACCTCTCATAATATGCATCAGGAACATACCAAACGAGCTGAAAGTAAACATAAATTTCAAGTTATATTGTATTAATATATCTAACGCGCAATACTTACAACATAGTGGTTTAATGCATAGGCATATTTAACACTTTTGTAAATATAAACGAAAGCTAGGAGCTGCTACTAATATTCATATTGTTATTGCCTTATATTGTTATACAGCTTTTGAAGTTGTGTGTAGAACGCGAAGCGGATAAACAGTAAGCTTACTACATCCTGCATTAAGGCTGATTTACTTTCCTGCTTTATACTTAATTACCATATAGCACTAGAAGGATACAGTGTAAGTTATTAAAAATTAATATTAAAATTTAAAGACAACTTACCATAATTTTTATACAAAAATTTTGATGCATTTATGAATTAACGACGATGAAATGAAACAAGCTATACCATTTCACTTAAGATTTCTATCAATAATTGTAATACCAAGACAAAAGCTGCAGTTTTTATATTGTGAGAAGTCATATTAACATTATCTATGCAGCACGAAGTCCCAAACTGACATCTCGGGTAGGTGGTTGGCTGCATCATAGTTTAAAGTCTCATGTTTGGATGCGCAGAAAGTAGTCCTATCAGCAGATAGTAGCCCTATCACTACTAAATTCCAAAACTCCTTCAAATGGTCAGTGATGGCGCGAGAGAAAATTGGTCAAAACAATGAAACACCTATACATACAAGTATGTCGAAAGTAGAAATTATAGAAATTGATATTTTATAGGCTTTCATTGAACGCTTTTGTTTACCATAAAACGTGAGTTTGAGTGTTATATTGAATACACGGAGCATACTCTTAATATTGACCCACTTCAACTTTTTTGATTGAGCACAAATTTTATATATCAACGGCGGTTTCAATATGTTTTGGACAAAGCCAAAATTTCCACAGTCATTTAGATAAAATTCGGCGTGAAAGCATTACAGTTCATGCTACGCAAGTTTATAAAATGTTTCATATATTTGTGGTCGTCACAGCGGCACACAAAACAAATTATATAAATATTTATACTCGTATAATGGGTCGCAAAAGAAAATTTCAGCTTTCAAGAGTATCGTCTCAAACGTAAGAGAGAAGATCTACTTGATCGCAACAGTTTTGAAGAGATGTTGAACTAAGCAGACAAGAGCTACACCAACGATAAGCTAATTTGAGTACTGCTCGACAAAGTCATCTTGGGAGATAAAAAACTTCTGCCGATAGGTTTTGGTGAGTAAAAGTAGGGTGCCAAATTCGTGCTCTTTTCTGTACCTTCACGCTTAGTACGTTAGAGCAGACAGAGATAGAGAGCATTTAATTCTCTATTCTGCCATCTTAAAATAAAATAAAAAAAACCGAAAGGACTAAAGAAGAGAGCAGCTTGGCGGAATACGCCACCATATAATGTTTCACCATGCCTCCGCTGTCGTGTGTTTTTAATCTTGGTATATGGTATATGGTATATGGTATATATCATCTTATTAGGTAGAAGATGCTTGTCGTCTGACCGTATGAGAACCGTATGAGAACCGCTACCGCTGGCAGTGTTAGTAGCAATGAATTCGATGATAGAAACCGCTGTCTACTCAAGTCTCGCGGGCTCTTTGATAATACAAAGACACCACTGACAATGCAGGCACACTATTTCATATTACAACCAAAATTGTGGAGAAAGCTTATCGACGATCCATTCCATTCAAGATCTGTATGGAATTATATTGCACAACGACAGCGAAAAACCTGCGCGCTGGAAACAGCATTTCTAAATGAAGCTAAATTGTAGGAAAAAATGACGGTCGCATTCGAATATCTCCAACGCCTGTTGCAGCATCATGATGATGTCCAACTTATCTCTCATCTTCTAACATTTATTTCGGAGTGAAGCAATTTTAGCCGAATAGAAGCAGTAAGTATAAAGCTAGCAAATATAGGGGCATAGGGTCGTTTGAAGAACTCCACATTAGTGGAAAAAGTTATCGCTTACCATTCACCTGAGAATGGCCAAATACGATTCTTTTGCAAACGGCACAAGCAGCTCACGAACGCCTGCTTGGTGGTCACGTAGCTTCTTAACATCCGTTCCGAGCTGAGCAAAATGTGAGAAGGCAACTTATCTTAAATATGAATTTCATGTACTGGGTTTGATTTCTGCCACCGCAAAACTTTTACCAGTGAAGACACAGAGGAAGATCCTTTTTAGATGATCAGACCAACGACGGTAAAGACGACCAAACAAGCTTAGGAAATACCAAATCTGGGACAGTTTTCACTCACAGTTCTAAAAAGCAACCGGTATTCATTTGAGCTACGTATAAACGTGGCCGAAACCATAGGTCTCAATATTTGTGATTCAAAGCTGCAATCGTACAACAAAGTATTACAAATTTTGATATGGGGAAGGAAGAGGGTGCATCTAAAACCTATTAATTAAAAAAGTCAGTACGACTTTTTTATTATATTTGTAGCATGATTCATTACTAGTATTTTTAGTCCTTCTAACTATGATGAACTAGAAAGTGTTGATACCAAACTGCGCGGTTGAAATAAAAGCTAGTTTTATATGAGCCTTAATATTACGACCATATTCGACGCTACTTGATATAATTTTTGATCACCTGCTGAGATTCAAGACGAATAATCGGCTAAAGTCCTATGAAGCTATTGGACTATATGTGCTAAATTGTGCTGCTCATATGTGGACCACTTGAATCAGTTAGACGCAATAGAAATGCTTGCCAAGAGGTTAGAATATCGCTATTAGGACTGCCACTTGTTTATTTACAAATGAGTCATGAATACCAACAGCATTATGAGCGATGATGGTTACTGTTCACCGTCATAATGAATTGCTCTCGAAGCAGTATTTAATTAGGTACATATAGTAGGAATCATGGCAACCTCATGAGAGCCTTTCCAACTCATATCCGTCATGGAATCAAACGTACATACTTATATCTCAATTTGCACCCCAAGACTAAGTAGAGGAGCTAATTAGATTCGGTATGTCTCAATTGCAAAAATATGCAGTTAAAGTGTCAATACATTCTCTCATGGACATTGATGTGTTGGGTGGCAGGCTGCCTCCTATTGATTAGAGTGAAAAATGTTTCCCTCGTAACGCTAAAATGGAGGAACATGCTTGTGAGAACGATTCGCGATCAGCAGCAATGTTTGCTGTGCTGAGTGCGGTCCATCGCCGCATAACAAGACTCTTCTCTTCAATCGAGGTAGTCGAGTTCCTAGGAATCGACACACTGACCTACGTTTCGGTTAATATTTCTCTTACAATACTTAGGTCGCAGGTTTATATGTCCTCCCCAATTATAACAACCAGCTTTTCACAATAACCCCTTAATTTTCGAAAAAATTGGGGCGGGAACAAAATTGTATACCCAACAATTTCCGGCTCACATTAGGAAGCGGCACGCTGTGCTCGGAAAGCCGTACATAGAAAGTCTCATGTTAGAACAGGATCATCGAGCGAAAATCCTTGCATTTTACAATAAAAAGAACGGGCCACTATTTTTAATTGTCGTAGCAACTCGATTTGCACTCTTTTAAAATGCGATTGCATTGATTCCGGGACACTAAAAAAGCACGAACCCGGGTTATTTACACGCTTGCCGGCCCCCTCTCGACGAACAAAATATTAATTTCAACCAAATAGTGACGCATCAGCACAGCTTGTCTCATTTTGATATTATTGACGACGCGGAGTATTTTAATTTCATATTTTACAAAATTTCATGTTGCGCATGCCTCAAATTCAACGCGCACACGCAGCAATGACACAAATGATAAAAAAAAAAACAAAAAAAATTAAATTGCAAGGAATCCGTATGCAAATTATATAACAGCGAAGTAAATTTGTATACAACCGCAGTTATGTACATACTTATATGTACATACATATATATGTATATATATTTTAGCACACATGTTTAATGCACTTTGCCAAGATAATAACTTGATTACATTTGACTTTTGTTTCACTAATTTCTTTCATAATTGTAAAATTATATATCGGAGGGCAAAAAAATCAACTCTACAATTTTTCATAAGCAATGCAAGAGCAAGCGAGAGAAAAGACAATGATAATTCACAATTAATGCTGCAAAATATCGATAACACTTAAGTAAGTTTCGATAGACTTATTTCGATAGTTTTCTGTCATCATATATATATATATATATAATATATATATATATATATATATATATATATATATATATATATATATATATATATATATATATATATATATATATATATATATATATATATATATATATATATATATATATATATATATATATATATATATATATATATATATATATATATATATATATATATATATATATATATATATATATATATATATATATATATATATATATATATATATATATATATATATATATATATATATATATATATATATATATATATATATATATATATATATATATATATATATATATATATATATATATATATATATATATATATATATATATATATATATATATATATATATATATATATATATATATATTCTTTACCATCATCGGAACTACTGAAATTATATAAGAAATTATTTCACTATTTGAAAGGTACATTACGTGTAATCCAGATGGACACATATGCTATATAAAGTGGGCGGTGGCCAAACGCGTCATAACTCAGCAACTATTTGACCGATTGTTACGAAAATCATATGTCATGTTACTACAGATCTAGAGACTGTTTCTGGCTGTAATTCATTTGGAAAAAATGAGCGATGCCAGCTCCCCATATAAAACAAAAACAAAATTTGTCTTATCTCAGCAAGCAGTTTGATGAGATTTGGTACATATGTACACAAAGGGCACCGGGAGAAATGAGGTCCACTCGGAAAGTGGGCGGTGCCACGACTGCTATATAAGAGAAAACCCAAATTCGTCAAAACTCAGTAGTTATTTGAGGCAGATATGTAAAGGGCACCGGGAAAATTTATAACCACTAGCAAAATATATAAAAGCAAAAAAAGGCTAGGTGTTTACCTTATGTTGCTTTGTCATTTTGTGGAAGTGGGTGCATACAACATTGCGGCGGGCCGGCTAGTAAACTGTATAAATAAAACTTATCCGACTGTTTCACCAACGAACAGCAAATCCGCTAAGAACTTCGTTGTTAAACTTCGCCCCAAGGGGAAAATGGAGGGTCCAAAAGTTATATGGAGGCATTTTTTTTTTCATCCGACCGTTTTCAAACTCACAACAAATAAGTGAACACGTGTTTCACTTCCAAGAGAGGGAAATTTGCATCCGATCGTTTTCAATTTCAGTTTTTACACTCTACTTTACACTCTCGTCTGTTTTAAAAAGTTCCACCCCAATGATAGAAAAAGTGGATCAAAGTTGGAAGGGGGGGGGGGGTCAATGTCCGCACACATATTTCCCTTTTTTTTGGGAACATGTGTACCAACATTAAAAAAAAAATTGAAATTCGAATATATGTAGCCCGCTAAATATGAAAATTCACCTATTTTTTTTTTTTTTTTTGTAAAAACTCCGTATATATAAATGAATAAAATTTAATATAGCAAAATATTGTAAGATCAAGCATCCACTCAATAATTTAAAAACTGAAGTACAACACCAGGGATGCTCCCTGAAGAGAGTTTAAAGCTTCGGTTCTACCGAATTTAACATTTTTTCTTCTTTCTATAATAACATTTTAAGTTTGGGTTTGATTCTGGTCTGGCTCAACTGGGGAACGTACCGCCCTAATACGAGTGGGTTCTGGATCCGCCCCTGATTAAATATTTGGAATTGATTTAGCTATTGATTAAAAATGCTAAACGATATTCTAGTTTTTTGTTGTGGAAAAAATGAGACAAATGTATGAAATTTGGTAGAAATTGCATTAAAGTTTAAACAGCTGTAACCCAGACATTTTTCACTCGTTCAAAACGATTTGGGTACCATTGGACGCAAAATTTAATCACATTCCGCACAAGATACTCCATCTGCCGTTCACTCTTGACGCAGGTTAATGAAAAATCATAAATTGAAAACACAAATAGAATACCACTATCTTAGAAAATTGACTTGATACTATTTTATTAAAATTATTTTTCATAGAATCGTATTTAACACATACCACAATTACTACTCAGTTTTGTAGGGGGGAAACCAACACAGTCCTGTAGAATTTTTTTATTTAATGAAAAATCTTTCTAAAAATTCTATTTCAAGTCACTAAAAATAATTCCAATTCGATTAACCGATTAGCCAAGTGCCCCCAAATTTTAATTCAATTGTACTATCGATATTTTTTTTCTATCGATACTTTGGTCGCTTTATTCACAATATACATTTTTTTTATAATGCATTCATAATTACTTTATAGCAATTCTGAATTGAAATTTGCAAATTATTTGCGCAAAAAAAAACCAAAAAAAAAAAAATTAAAAAATTGCAAAAATATTGCATACAATAACAATTAATTGCAGCCCATACTTTGCAGCGCCTCTGCGGCGGCTATGCCCATTGCATGCTCAGTGGATCCAACCGGCTCCAGTTTAAGTATATCGCGACTTTCGCGCAAAAGTTTAGCGACCTCCTTCAAGCAGCGCTGGAAATCCTGGCGACTTATTTCATTGCTGAGCAAACGACGCTGCGCAATGACCATAATTGGAGCGTGCAGTTCATACATGATGAGACCTTAAAAGAGAGAGTGTGAAAGTTATGCTACAGCTTTTCGAGAAATGAAAAATGCTTACCACGCAGCCGCGTCAGTCCTGGTTCCAGCACATCGATGACCTCTAGAAACTCACGACAATAGCGCTCCTTACGCTTAATATCCTCCAGTGACATATGCTGCAGCAGATAACCCTCAATACGGCCGTAAATCTGACACAGTGAATACTTAGCTGATAGCAGTAAATAATGATTTGGCCGCAATATGCTGCCGTAGCTGTAGATGATGCATACAAATTTTATTAACAAAAAGAAAAAAAACAGCATGTAAAAGAACCTGCAGCGCACCGTTTAAGAAATTGCTCCAAACCAGGTACGTCATGTACATCAATCGTATCGAGATCATTATTAATTTTATCCAATAGGCGTGTCACATCGGCTGCGCTTAGCTTGTAAATGCACGAATCACAGCTGCAGACGAATCTCTTATTTAAATGCTACTAGTACGATTAGATGACAACACTTACTTCCATACCGACGACTGCTCCAGCGGCTGCGCCGTGCGCACTGTGCCTTTGCTACACTGCGCGCAAATAATGCCACTACAATCCGTACCAAGTTCACGTGGATCAGCACAACGTGCACATGCGCACCAAAAGAGTTTGCCGGCCTGCATAAATTCACGCCGCTTCAAAGTACCCTGCCGTAAGTGTAGTAGTAGTAGACGTAATTCTACGATTTAAAAAAAAAAAAATGTTACCTTAATATACACTCACCTGCAGCGTATAAGCATAGCTTAGCGTCAATGCCTCTCCGGGGCTAACACGACGAGTTGTACGTAAATAGATGGCATACGTTTCCGGATCATCGGTATGCGATGTATTCGGACTACAATCGTGCGCCAATAGAAATGCACTCGGATACAATGTGCGTGCCTTTGCCGTATTCTGTCCAATTTCAAAGCAATTCACATCCAATATGCCACAGATATTATGCAGTTCAGCTGCATCGAAACCCAACGCTGCTAGCTGCCAATCGTCGAGCAAACGCTGCACCACATTACGCTCATAGTGTTGCCAGAGCGTAGCATTCTGACGTCTTTGCTCGGTATGTGATTCCATGCTCAACACCTGCGCATAGCGCTCCGGTGCATCTTGCTTGAGCAACATTATGCGTACGATCATAACCAGCTCATATAGATTTTTTACAACGTTTGGCGTTGCTTGTAGTGTCAGTATATCAGCGGCTTGCGTACGCCGCGCCTTGTATAGTGCACACTCACGTGCGCTATGTCCGTGCTCGTGCTGCAAACCGCGACAACTGACACCACACAAGGGCCATCTACACTCAGTGCAGCGATATTGTGTTGAACGCAGCTCGACGGGCATATAGCAACCCAAACATACTGCATCACCAGAAACACATGGACCTATGGCCAATGGCTGTTCGGTGAGTAGTAATTCTGCAGCGTCCAAATTTCGATTGGCAACCAAATAACGCCCAACAATATCCGAGTGTTCTATGCGATATGCTGCGCCAGTGTGCGGCGGTGTAGCACTTTCTGGCGACGTTGATGTTGTATCGTTTTGTTGTTGATTACGCTGCTGTTGCTGCTGCTGGTGATGGTGTTGTTGATGCTTCTTTTTTGCCTTGTGGTGCTACATAATGAGACAGAGAGAGTGACAGAGTCACGCATTAGTGGCGCACTGCGTCCAAAAATTGCTTACTAATTGCGTTCTAATTGTTTTCGGCCAAGTGTCCGCTGACGTTACTGTTATATGCGTTTTAATGCAATAGATTAATTATGACGTAAAGTTTGTAACATCTCAAAGTAGCATATATGTATGTATATTTTTGATCAGCTCGTTAAGACCGTTCAGTGTGGACATTTCTGTACATCTATCTGAGTGTTAGTTTTGTTACTTCTCTGAATCAATGTGTGTAGGGAACCCATAACAAAATCGGTAGTAGATCCCATTCAAAATCAATGCTAATTTTAAGACTTTTGTGAAAAATTGATTCATTATAGCCAATATCATCTTGGGAAACACCGTGTAAACTTCACATTTAGCTAAAAGAAAAGCCACCCTTACATTTTTAAGGTTTTTATAACCAATTGTCGCAATCCATCTGTAAAAATGCAGTTCCAATGAATATAAAGCCGCTCTCCCTTAGAGAAGTGTCCAGTACAGTTGAAATGTTCGCAACATTTGCTCAAAATTTTCATAAAACAAGATGATTATATTAAAGTTGAGTAAACGCTGCCCAAAGGCGCTCCAACAAATAAAAATTCGGCATATACATATGTACATTTAAACTAGTTGCCTCCCGCAACATTTTTCAATTTGCCACAAAATGACGAACATACAAAGTGTTAATACCTACCTAATACCGTACACGGTTGTCGCATCTACGTCCCTTTTGTTTTGCTCTTGTTAAAAATTATTAATTTTCAAGGTGCTCTTCACATATATACCAAATCTCAACCATTTGCGTCAAATATTTGCCGAGCTGTTACATATTTTTCTTTCTCTTATATAGGAGGGCGTGACACCGCCCACCTTTCTTTCTGTGGGATTTACATATGTATATACCAAATCTCATTCATTTGACGTATTCGCGTTTTCTCATGTGGTGTGGCGTGGAACCGTCCAAAATATAATTACGTAAGAAAATATAATTACGTAAATCTAACGTTGGAATCGTGAGTTGTGGTCTTGAGTTCATTCAAAAATTTCATAGAAAGAACTTTTCAGTTTTTTTCGGCTTTCCTAGTAAACTTATTCGGACTACTATGTACCATCAGTTTAGCCATTCTCAAGTGGATGTGCTGATTCAGCATTTCATTTTATATATATATATATATATATATATATATATATATATATATATATATATATATATATATATATATATATATATATATATATATATATATATATATATATATATATATATATATAAAAAAATATATATATATATATATATATATATATATATATATATATATATATATATATATATATATATATATATATATATATATATATATATATATATATATATATATATATATATATATATATATATATATATATATATATATATATATATATATATATATATATATATATATATATATATATATATATATATATATATATATATATATATATATATATATATATATATATATATATATAGATTTATTATGTCTGATCAGGATTTCCGACACAAGAAGCGGTTAAAAATTGCTGTGATTTCAGCTGTACACAATTTGAAAGACCATAATAACTCCTCCATTTTGGCGGTTATGATATGAATTCTTGGCTGAATGTGGGCTATCTTTTCTAGGTTTCAATGAAATAATCAACGAATGAAAAAAAAAACAACTAAGTAACTAGCTATTCAGTGACTACTTCCTGATGAAGTAGATATATCAATTGATACTGGTTGCCAGATATGTGGAAAAATCGCTTCAGTTGAACGTTTTTGAACTTTGATGCTCAATTGTGGACATACCGATAAAGAGATGGCCACAGCTGTTGTTAAGTATTTGAAAACTGTCGGAAGTCAATGATAATGCGACCAATATGTCCTGAAAAGTGCTTAAGGCACGCAAACTTTTCCAACTTACCAAATTATCGAAGCTTTATGCACTGTTTGGCGAAGATCCAATGGAAGAATTCTTTATCGCTCAATCATAGAAAACGATTAACGGTTAACTTGTCTCAATACGGAAATATTAGTTCGAATTAAATTATCCATGATGATGAATAATTCAGTGGAGAGGGATCGTTCATTAAAATGAACACACATCAAAAACTGATAGGCTCGTCTGCACAATCTGGTAGTGTTGAGTATTGAAAGCGACATTCTGTGCGATTTTTCATATGAAAAAAACATTTTTTTTTTTTTAAGAACAATTATTCTCCCATTTTAGGCTTTTTATATTCGAAACCATTTAATTATTACTTGAAATTCAAATTCTTATGAACGGACGCTTTATGTGTAAATAAATGGGCGTGTAAACTTTGATGCTCTCATATAAATCTACAGCTTTTTTCTAAGTTGTTGTGTGGAAAAAGGTTTTACAATCAATATAAACTTCAAAGATGTCTATGAAGTATACACTCCAAGTTTTCGAAATGAGTGTTTCATGCCCTCCATATGGCAAAATCTTTAAATATCATTTACTAAATACGTACTGATTTAAAATTTTAAATTTCTCGTATGAATGGTATTAGAGCTTCGGTTCTACTGTAGTTAGGTTTTCTTCTATTTCTTCTTCGTTTTTTTTTTTTGTTTTCTGAATTTGGTGGCGCCGGCAGCAGCGTTGACGCCTCTGCTTCTCATTAATCAAAGCGCCACCACGTCTGTCAAGTGTTTTTTTTCAGCTTCATTTTGGTACATTCAAATAGTCCTTCTACTTTCTCGTCGCTGTTGCGTCGTTTTGTGGTCATCTTGCAAACAATTAAAAATCGTTTAATTCTAATTTAGTGTGCGGTGACGTTTGCTTCATTCCCAGTTGTTAATCTTCTAGAACTCTTGTCGGCCAGTGTATACTATCAAACAGGTGGCGGCGTTGTCCATAATACACAGTTGGCGCTGTACGCCTTATTTAACAAACATATATTTATTCAAATTTGGCATACATCCTGCCTGCAGAGCTGTCACAGCGTGCGCGCATGTGGCGTTAATTAGAGCAGTTACAGTTGAAAATGAGTTGCATACATTTTCTTTTTATAGCCACAGAGTAGTTCTATAGTGTTTGTAAATACTTGTATGTTTGTAAATCATTAAAAGAGAGGGAATATATGGTCACTTCCATCTGTCTGTCTCTGTATGTGGTATGATCTCCAAATTCCGAAATTGAGGCTGCATCTTCTTCGCATAATCCCAATATAAAATCATTGTCCCTTATCAGATTGGGCCACCAAGTAGTACATAGTCTACATCAGTCCTGGCAAGTGGAATAAATAGCGAATACATTGGTTGGCTTCCCATGCATCCCGAAGAGTGCCTTAATACTGATAGTATTTTTCGACGAGACCAATCCCTTGTCTGCCCACCGGCAACTCATTTGACTGGCGGTTTTAACACGGCAATTTGATTGTAATGTAATATGAGATACCGACCGGTACTATGTTGCAGCAACTATTGTCAGTCACGCACCAGTTTCACTTCATTAGGAATGAAGGACTAGGTAAGGGCTTATCCTTTGTAAAAAACCATAAGTAAAATAATATTTATTTGCTTTCTATATTTTTGAATGTATTTTGAAACAAAGTTTCTTTTTTTTTTCTTTTTTTGTGTACTCCCTGTAGTTTTTCACGCTCAGCGTCTTAGCTGTTTCAGCTAACTGGTACCCAACTCATCGATTTGCTGAATAACAGGCAAAGAGACAAATATTTTTTTACTTTTCTATTTTTAAACTAGTTCCTTGCTGCATTACAGAGCGCTGTACTCAGTAATGCAAGACTGTTTCGCGGGAAGTGTAAAGGCTAGTCTTTTGGTACAGATGCATGGCTGGTCAGGTCTGAGTTATTTTATTTACTTTATTAATTATACTACATGAAATTGTTTGTTTATTGTTAATCAAGCTAAAAAACCAAAATTTTGTGCATCTCACACCAAAAAAGAGCCTTAAAAAGTTACAGGGTATTTGGAAGTCTAGAGCACTCGACTTCAGCGTTCTTTTTCTTCTTCTTTCTAACATAAAAATTGTATTTTTTATGCGACTTTGATTTGCTATGTCTTAAAATTTTTGTAATTGATTGTCAGCTGTGTGATGGACTTCGATCGAAAAGTTACGACAATCGATATTCAATTTCAATCGAAATGTTTAATGCAAACTCCGATTTGATTTTCAATCCTATCGAATCGAATTGGGTTACAGTTGCAGGCGAAATATAATTGCCTTTCTAACGGTAGCATTTATCATTTATCTTGATTGGGTTGCTGATGATACAATTTTAGGAAACAATTCTTGGACTATTAACACTTAGTGTAAAACGGTATTATCAGTTTGTCTGAAATTTTGTAACGCGTCGGTTTAGCTTTGTCCGTCTGTCTGTCCGTATATTTGTCCTGATTTTTAAGATATATAGTTAGTATACGTACTAAAATGCTATGCCCACTTTTTGGGCTAACCACCATATAAACCAACTGCTCACTTTTGATTTTTTATATCAATATTTGTTTCATTGTGGTCAATATCACCTTAAATATTGACATGGTGGTTTCTTATGATCTCCCACATTTTGGTATACAATATCGACTTGAGTTTTTACAAGACGGCTTCTTGCGGACGAACGCTTCTGGGATAGCCACCATGCAGACTTAACGCCACTTTTGGAACTTAGTATAAAAAAATTTCTTATTACAATCAATATCAACTTAAAATGTTATATAGTGGCTTCTTATGGACAAACGCTTCACATATAGAGAAATTGATGTGATTTCCCTTTTTTAGGAGTAGCCCCCCATACAAACCCAGCACCAACTTTTGAGATTTTTCATGATAAACTCTTTCATTTCACTTAAAATCATCTTCATATATGACACGGTAGCTTCGCAAAGAACACTTTACACAATTAACAAGAGATGTGTCGCACCCACTTTTAAGGGTCGGCACCAACAAACTTACATCCCACGTTCAGGTTGTTAGATTCACAACTTGAAACTCGTGTTATGTTATTAAAGCTCCGGTTCTACCGACTTTAAATATTTTTGCTTGTTCTGTGTCAATTTATAAGTTATGTGGATGAAACCCGGTATTTAAACTTATGTTTCTCATAACCCCATAGAATAATCATATTAACATGCCAATGTAGTATTAAAGCTTCGGCCTAAAAAAAGGTGAACATTTGATTTGTTTTCCAAATTTTTGGTTCGATCAAGTGTAGCTTCGATTTGAACTGTGTTTACGTGCAATAGAACAACAACAAAAGCTTTATACCTGATATACCTGATACAGCCACTTGGGCTGAGTTGGACAACCTTTGACTGCACGAATCTTCTTGTGCAGATCGGTCCGGGGCGAAAACCCAGTCGTCCTTGGGAACGTCTCTTAAAACCTGGCAGTGAAGCTGATCTTGGTTCCTCTTATAGGCCCATATCGCTTCTTTCACCTGTAGTGAAAGTTCTTGAGTCATTATTACTTCCTTCAATGGCAGAACACTGCCTTCTAGCTGAACATCAGAATGGTTTTAGGAAAGGTCGTGGTACGACTTCAGCACTAAGCGAAAGCACAACTTTTATAGCTGATGAATTTAATAAGCCGAGGCCATGCGAACGTAGTGATGGTGGCTCTAGACTTGAACAAGGCATTTGACACAGTTGATCATGCAATCTTGTTTCAAGACCTGGACTCCACCTCACTATCCGATAAAACAAGGGCATACGTTGAGTTTAGGGGTGTGAGGTCGGGTTATCGTAAGTTAAAGATAGGTGTTCCGCAGGGTGGGATTCTCTCTCCTCTTCTCTTTAACCTTTATTTGGCAAAGATGCCCCTTCCCCCTCCCCATATAAAACTAGTTGCCTATGCAGATGATTGTTCTGTTTTATCATCGGGCGTGAATGTAGATGATATCTGTGCGAGAATTAATATCTATTTGGATAATTTATTAAATTTTTTCAATGCTCGCAACCTTAGGCTTTCAACTCATAAGTCATCTCCTTCCATTTTCACTTCCTGGACTAAGGAGGTGAGGATGGAACTAGATGTCTTTGTTGAAAGTCTAAGGGTACCTACTGTCCAGTACCCGATGATATTGGGAAGTACATTTGACCCATTGCTTAGATTTTCGGCTCATGCCACCAAGGCAAATAACCGTCTTAAGTCGAGAAACAAAGTGTTGAAAGCGCTTGCCGGATCTTCTTGGGGTAAGGACCAGGAGACTATAATAACAACTTATAAAGCTATTGGACGTTCTGTCCTAAATTATGCTGCTCCTGTATGGACCCCTTTCCTAAGTAAGACTCAATGACAAAGCCTGCAAAGAAGTCAGAGTATTGCGCTGAGGACTACCACTGGTTGTCTGCAAATGACCCATGAGGATCATTTGCACAATGAAGCGATGATACTTCCTGTTCATCAACATAATGAGTTGCTTTCGAAGCAGTTCTTGTTGGGTGCGTACAGAAGTGATCATCCGTACCATGGCACCCTCACTACATCAGCGCCTACCCGAATAAGATCGAATATCAGGATATATAAGTCGAGCAAAAATCGCTTTATCACTGATAGTAATATAGAGGAGTATGAGTATACTTCTAGAAGTGCCCAATTGCATAAAGATGCAACTTAACATGCCATACGCTCTTATAGGGACAATATTATATTAGGTGGAAGACCTCCGCCTATTCATGAGAGCGAAAAACATCTCCCTCGTAGCACCAGGACGAAACTTGCACAGTTAAGATCCGGATGTAGCGTTATGCTCGAGTGCTACAGGGAAAGAATTGGAATAAGCAATACTAATTGCTGCCCTGAATGCGGTCAAACACCGCACGATACAATTCATTTGTTCAATTGCCCGTCCCATCCGACACAATTGATCCCTTTAGACCTCTGGTTACGACCAGAGGATGTTGCTTTTTTCCTAGACCTTGACACCTGAGGTTGCATTTCGGTCTGTCTTTCTCTAACTTTCACAAATATTGCTTTGCACTACTACATTCATTTCATATATAATAGATTGTGTATATATAATTTCCTGTTACAGCTCACACGAAGCTGTTACAACAACAAGAACAAAATCTTTAAGTAAACCTTCTATAATTTTGAATATAATAGTATGATCATCGAACCTAAATATGGAACAATATACAATATCATTGTTTTATTAATTAAAAGTTATATGATGCACCACATCGTCATGCTATAGCATTCCACTATACTATACTATATTTTACTAAAGCCGATAGATGTAAGGTGGGTGCTTGAAGGAAGAGAGAACTTCGCATTTTGCGAACAGCCAGATTTTGCATCCATTGTGCTTTCATTTACACGATAATATGTATGTATGTATGGTACATAATGTAAGCGGTAATGTAAACATTTTGAAAACACAAAAACGCGAAAATTTATTTATACATTTTAAACATGTGTTTTTGTTTGTACGAGTATTTCGCCAATGACTTTTTACGCTTTTCATACCCTACATATGTTTATACTCGTATGTAGTATATAAATTGTGTGTGTGTTTATTTAGCTTGAGAACTGGTAGCGCATTTAAGCAAGCGTCATTAAATGTTTCACGAAAAAAATAGAAGAAAATTGTTTAAATAGAGCACTTTTTTTGCAACAGCACATCGTCGAAATGTCAACTATTGTTTGCCGCTTATAAGTAAGTCTTTATTATTGTGCATTTTTCAACTACTGTGTGCATTTCAACACTCTAGATTTAGACCAGAGATGGGCACAAAGAGAGCAGCAAAAGTGTTAGCGTATGTATGTGTGCGCTCATCTTGTCTGCGTGTATTGTACAAAGCGACTTGAACTGACTTCGGCAAACAGAAATTGGTGTACGCGCGTATAAGTACCCGAAGAGTTTTTGGCCACAGCGTGCATCCGAGCCTATCTTAGATTTAGACAGTGGAGAGTGCTATTGAAATAATGAAATTCCTCTAAACAAGCGGTCGGCACCAAATTTTGAATCGGGAGCAGTACAACAACATCTACAACAAACAGAGTTTTTGAAGTCATAAATCTAAGCCAAATGAACACTTTTATGATTCTATGCTTGGCGTAGAAAATCGAGCATGAACACTTTTATGTGGTTGTTGTTTCGTTTTCGGCTGTGCCGAAAGTTGTTGTTGTTGTCTCGTCGAAAAGTAAAAGTAACGGTATGAGCACTTACTCCACCGCTGCTCTAAACCCTAACGTTATGTACATATGTATGTATATACAGGCTTGTTGTATATTTTTCCACTGAATGAACAGATTATTATTATAATAATTTATTTCCAACCAACCAACCTAACCATGGGTGCTACGCCAAGAAGTGACTGGGTCACATACATTGATATATCTATGAAGCTTAAGTCTATTAGAAACAACCATATCAGTTATTAAGTTGATATTGACTACAAATAAAGAATTGTTCGTACAAAAAATCAAAAGTGGGCTGAGGGGTTTGTATGGGGGCTACCACAAAAAGTGGGCGTGGTGGCTCAATACTGATATCTATTTGACTGCAACAAAACAATTGTGACCATCAATCGACGACCATCTAATATTAAATTATGAATATTGTTTACCATGCCTTGCGTGGTTACCACGTCCTTTATCTTTATCTTTTTCGATTTTCGTTTTGATAGATCTGCTGGAGTCAGAGTAGAAAATATTAGTTTTCATATCCTGCCTTAAAGCGTCAAGTGTATAATTAGTCTGTGCAACTGTATTGTAAGTAAGCAAAAGTAGGCAAGGCAGAGCTTAATGAACATTAAAAGTCGAATCGATGGTGGTATGTCAGCCTGCCTGCCTGTCTGTCTGTCTGTCTGTCTGTCTGTCTGTCTGTCTAAGAGTATGAACACCGAGAATTCGAAGCTTTTAAACGGGTGTTTCTCTCTTATATGCACATTTTTAAAGTTCGTTTAAAATATTATGCCATTCTCACATATGTAGTGTGAAAATAGTGCGAAAGTTGCTTCTTATATTTCAATAATAGTCTTGATAGATTTGATTTCAATCGTAGCCGTAATTCACTCAGTCAATCATCCAAAATCGGATGTAGTGCCGAAAACATATTTGATTTAATTATTTGGTGGGGTGTAAACAAATGTGTTCGCAGTTTGACTGGTGCTGCACATCACTTCGGGTGATCTTAGAGAAAATCTTTATTTTTTAATTTTGCAATTGTTTTTCGTTTTTGAGATGTTAATTTGCCACATTTTTTTTGTTTGTTTTTTTTTTGTTTGTTTAATAGCCCAGTATTATTTAATTGGTCGCAAGTCAGCGCAATTTTGAATTTTATCATTTTTCGAAACAATATTGTGCCCATTCGCCAAAAAAAACAAAACAGTAGCTTTCTGAAGGCAGAAGTCGTTTCTGTATGCATTTTTCCATACATGTTTTCGTTAAGAGTACCTGTAGTAACAAAAGCTGTGCTTTTAAGATCGCATTTGCAAATTGTTTCTCACAATCCAAATATTTTTACGCAAACTTGTATAATTTTATAATTTTTTTGTTTTTTGTTTAATTTAGGTCCAACATCGTCTCTGTTCATAGCAGTATGGAAAGTCTGAAGAAGAGTGCTCATGAAAGTCCATTTTGGCACATGTTTCCTCGTCCATGATAATACAAACCAATATTATGCACGATATTGTCGTAGAACTTTTGGGAACACGTTTTAACGCTTGTATTTTGTTTGTAGTTTCTGTGTGGTGCTAATAAAACTTTGTCAGACTGAATATTACCTTAATCTCTGTGACGTTCTAAACATATACAGGCTGCATATATACTGTTTTAATCGCCAATCTCTGATGGTAAGTTCAAAATTTCTCTAACCGCTACTTATGCCTGTGTTACACTAAAGTAAATCCTTTCTTTCGTCCAATGTAAATTTTCTCTCTGAAGTTAATTTTTCCGCCAGTTTTTGTTTGCCAGAAGTCGTCGAGAATTATGGTCATCAAACCGGCTACAAAGCATCGGTATTCACCATGACAATGTAAGTTGACACAAATCTGCTCAAACATGCGACGATTTGAAAATCCAAAACATCGTATTGATGGCTCATTCGGTAACCAATACTTTGTTTTTATTGCCAAATGTAGAAAACAAGCTACTTGGCCAAAGATTTTCAAAATCAGATGGTACGCTTTCGATACATACAAAAAGCATGTTTTGCAGATACATTTTTCACACACTGGAACAATAATTTTTATTATTTTGTATTAAGTCGTTCAATATGTATTTTTAGCACTGCTGCAATATTTTGACGGGTTGAAACTTTTAATGTTACTTTTTTGAGTCGATTTTCAAAAATTAGTTGATGACCTTCTCTTTGTTAGCTTGTATGGCTCTAATAGAAGAATCGAACTTAACCAATTATCTATGGAAACATTCCGTTTTGAGACATGTATGGTTTTGTTCGACCTTGACAAATATTCTCCTAGTGTTAGTGTTTTTCAAGTGTTTGTCAAACTAAGGTATAGCATTCACCATATACTTTGAACTTATGTTCCAGCTAGGAATGATGCAAAAAGACACAGACATTATCATCACAATCGTCACCTAGAAATGCTAACAATTGCCAATCGATTGTCATATAACGAACAGTTTTGTATTTTTCGCAACATCTTTGTATAAATACTATTTTCCACATTCTTAGAAATACATTGTTGATAAGCCTTTAGGTACAGAGTAAGAGTTTTCAAAGGCTGAAAGATGATTATCTTTCCTGGAAATCGTTAAAGTTAATTTACCGATCAAACAAATATTACTTGAATGTGTGGTTTCTTTCTCTCCAGAATAATTTCTCTAACCTATTTTTTGATATTTGTTCTCAGAACTAATATTTTACTTATAATATTCTTGGAGTCTATCGTTCTCATACGAAATCAGCTCTAAAAAAATCACGTCATCAACTGATTCTGTTACATACCGGTCGAAAACGCCACTGCTATCCTTTAATATTTAACTGCATAGTCCAACAGTACATGTAGTACGCGAAGAAAATCTTATTAAAGCAAAACAAAATATGTCAAAATCATACAAAAAAGCTATACTTAGTCGAATCGACGACTCAAATTCTTATAATCGTTACACGCACTCGACACAAGAGCACGTCTGCACTCTTTAATAGCTCGATAGGAGCTATACAAAAAAAATAAAAATAAAATAAAAAACAAATAGTGAAATCTTAAGAAAAAATCGCATCGTCGATTCGACGAAGTAGTACGGTGCAGAGTTAACAAAGATTTCTTGTTAGATTTCCGAATTTTTCCGTTCTAGCGAAAATCACACGATCGACACACCGCTTCCAAATTGCTACAAAGCTATATGCATATATTCTAGCTAGAAATTTTGTATATCCAAGTTTAATTGCTCTATCTTTTATAGTTTCCAATATATCACAGACACGACTATATCGACTCAGTTTTGCAATTGTGCATACATACACAGTTTATGGCGTTTGCAAGATCTTCCTTTAACTAGGTGTTACATATTGAACTACATTTGTACAAACTTAACCCTATAACAGGTAATACCGTCTGAAGACGGCTTTCGTTTCGCGCCTTCCAAAGATAAATTCAACCTTTTTTTCATCAAAGTTGCAGAAAATTGAAGTATGACTTCGTAATTTGAGTTAAATAAAATAATCAAAGTGAGCAAAGAATTCGAAGTTTGTTTTAGAAACGAAAAGTACAAGGCCATCTCAAGACGATCTTAGCGGTTTGCATGTAAAAAAATCTTTCCATGCGTTTCATTATTGGTTTCATTTTTCGTACGTAGATAAATCATTGTTCACCTTATTGTATTTATTAGTTCACCCCTTTTATTTGGTACAATATCATTTAATTATTGTGTGAACGCTCTATTGGGGAAAACAGTGAAAAAATACAAGAGAAAACAAGACAAAACAATACATTATATACCAATTATATATTCTACATTGTTAGTGTTTGTTTGTCTATCTATATATATATATATATAAAAATTATGTGAAAAAAATATATATGTGTAGATCAATGGAGAATGGTTAAATGGAATTATCATAAGAAGAAGCAAAAAAAAAAATTAAATTTAAAAGCATTGTCGGATGATGATCTATTGCAATAGTTCATCGATACTGTAGAAAGCGTTAATGATTTTGGTAGTGACGATAGTGTTCTGATAATTCAGATCAGCTGTCACAAGGTGATGAAGAGACAATTGAAGAATGCATCCCGGAATTTAATACTGGTGCATGTATTTGTAAAGTCTATAAAGTTTTCATTGAATATCAGTCTAATCGAGCAATCTGCAGCTTTATCAACTTGCGTTGAACCATCCAACAAACCAAACAAACAGTGCAACAAATGCACTCTGCTTCCATAGCCTCGATTTCCATAGCCAACAGTTCAAAATGCTGTTGGTCCATCAATTTAACCTACTTCTGATAGTTTCACTTTATAAAATAAACTTTCATAGTTCCGGTTTTGTTATACATAGCTCTAAATGCAACATCAAAGGAATTGAAATTACTGTGGCGTAAGCTCTTCATGTATGTAGAACTAAGTATAGATAGTATTCCACAGTGAGTGAGCAAAGAGAATAGAGGATTTTCCACAGAATACATGAACTCAATTCATATAGTTGATGTGAACACTGTCTTCTGCATATGTTTATATTGAACATTTCACAGAAACTAATCCTGCTCAATAAATAGCAGAGGCACCTGGGCATGATAGAAATCAGAGTGAATTAAATCAACAGCAAAACTCCAAATCATGCCAGAATATATTGTTAATAGTGGTGGAGTCGATCAAATCGGCATCCTTATTGGTCGGTATTAAATTCGAAATAATAGTCGAAATATTATGATTAGGCTCTTCTATCATTTTTGTGGACATGACCACTGCAAATGCATACATTGTATACAAACGTTTTCATGCCGAGAAAGCGTATGATTCGAATGATGTTTTCAAAGATGGACAGCTTCTATAGTTTCCATCAAGGGAAAATGCCCTGTAGTTGGTCCAATATCACCAAAATCACCTGTTGGAACATCAGATGGATGACTTGAAAAGGGAAGTGTGGTGCAAACATTGGAAAAGAGTCCGATACCCCTCTAGTCTGTTCAAAATGTAGTGTTTATTTATGTAGGACAGTCGACAAAAATTGATTCTGGAAAAAAAATAAATTTTCTACATTCTTTTCTCATTAATTTTTTGTGTCGCTATACACTATGTTTCATCTGGCGGTCGTTCCAGACAACATTTTTACGTGAAAGTTTAAACTTAAGCATCTTTTGCTTCTATTTACTTTAGCTTGATTCGACCATTTGTACGATCTTGACTGTTAAAGATTTAATATATGCTTTTACGCTTTAATAATAGAGAACTCTTCTTAGCAAAACGTACGTGGAGAATAGAATCTCACACTACTTAGAAGTGTGAGGTTATGTATTTAGTATAGAAACCGTAGAAGTTCCGCATCGCGCGTGTATTTAAAGGGTATAAAAGCTTCGGTTTCATCTTAATTAAGAAATTCTTTTATCTTTATTTTTGTTTTGCCTGTGGCCAATTTAAAAATAAATCAACGGCGCGCGCGTTGCCTAGCATGGCATGACACGGCACGGCACGGCAATACGGGCGGACCGAAAGCACTGTGCCATGAGCAGAGAAAGACCAATGGAGAAATAGAGAGAGAGAGAGGGAGAGAGAGAGAGGGAGAGAGTGATAGAGAAACGGAGAGCTACAGATTGGCAAAGTCGTGAATAAGAAGGCGTTAAAAGAAAAGAAAATAATGAAAAGCGTGAAAAGCGAAGAAACACAGAAAGTGCGGGCGTCTGTCCGTCCATCCGACCGCCCGTCATCGTTTGGAATTTTTATAAGTTTTTATGAGTTTTAATTGTGAAAAATTTTCGCATTTTTTTTTTTTTTTGTTTTCTCTTTTAATGAGCGCTACCACCGCCGCCGCAACAGAAAAACAAGAAAAAAAACATTCGACTGGAATGTGCTTGATTTCGAAATACCCTACAACTAGCTTAAGGCGCCTTATATGACTTACTTAGGTGGCTCCACAACCGTCTATCGGTCAAGAGCGCACGTAGGAAAGCGCACCATTCGGTGTAGTTTAGGCGCGCCGGCGCCAGTCTCTGGCAACTTGGAGCTTCTTGCTATCTTAAGCTCGGACGTCCACCAATCAAAATTTTCATATAAATTATAAAATTTTCATACAAAAATGGTATAATCTGGGCCTATAAGCAATATTTGGGAAGGATTGACGTAAGATACATTAAATTTGTCATTTTCAATGTAGAACCAACAAAATTTTCATACAAAAACTTAAAAATGGTTGCCAGGTGTGTATGGGGGTGTGTAACGCTTAAAGAGCGGTTGGCATGTTCAGTACTAGTTAACGAAAGGGGGAAAATGAGAGTCTAAATATGCAACATTTAAGTCTCCTATCTCCTATAGTCTCCGAGATCTGTTCGTTCAAATAGACGAATGGAGAGACCGACATGTCTGTCTATATGGACTTTATATACTGCCACGCCTACTACTGCTTTCTACACACATTTCCAGAAACTTAATAGACCCTTTTACATTATAAGTACAGGGTATAATATAAGAAATAATTTTCTTCATTTTATTTGTTGCGCGTTGCAGGTGTTTGTTGTCCGTCTGTCCGTCCGTACCGTATGTGTTTGTCTGCTTGTTTTTATTTGTTTGTCCAGCAATTAAATGCAATTATTATTATTTTTCTTGTTGTTGTTGTTGTTGTTGTTATTGTTATTGTTTGTTTGTGCAACTTTGCTACTACTTGTTGTTTATTAGTAAATTTAATTAGTTGCTTTTACATTTTTCCTGGCGGGCATTTTTGACACACTTGCAAACAAAACGCACTAATTAAAAACTAATTAAATTTGCTTGCGTTTTGAAAATAATAAACAATAAAAATTGATTAAAAACACTTAAAAAAAATGTATGTATTTTCTATTTTTTCTATTTGTTTTTTTTTTTTTTTTTTTTTTGTTAAGTTTAATTTTAGATACGTTTTTTTTTAATATATTTTTGGTTTTAATGGAAAATTTAAACGTTCGAAATGAGATCGCGTCGCGGCACAACTTGCAACTGTTGTCGCCGTTGTCGTTTTTATCGTTGTCAGCTGCGTTGTCATTATCACTAGCAGCGGCAGCAACAATCGAGAGCGTAAACAGAGAGCCACACGGAAGAGTACCGAAAAAAATATACCATTGGATTCAAAAGTTTTTGAAAGCCATTTCAAAAATAGAACATTTATCGATTTGAAATGATTCCGGCTTTTCTATACTACGTGTATAGGCAATGTAAATGTTCTTTGTACTCATAAACTTCTTCATTCATTGTACTATGTATTGTATAGGGTTATTCATTTTGAGGTTACACAACTGTAGTGCTGTCATACGTAATGTTTCATGCCAAGCATCATTGTACTGTGTACAGTAGTGCTTGGAATTCTTGGATTACTTAAGATTTCCAAAATTTTAAAGATTTTTACGGTTTTTCACTAGTTTACCGCAAAGAAAGGATAAATATGTCGTATCCTTGTTTTTTACGTAATTGGGTGCGCTGCACACGAAAAACATACTGATTTTGTTTTTTCATATGGGCCATTCATCTAGATAAAGGTATATTTGTGTTTTTCGATGTATGATTTTACTTAAACCAAAAAGTATTACACTTAAAAACAATCGATTAAAAATGCGAAACTTGGAATATTGGAATTATTTTTTATTGAAAAAGAGTTACTCAAACGAGAAAAATATATAAAAATTCAAACAGATACTAAATTCAAATAGATTGAACGCCTTTTTTACAAAATGTCCTTTATTTTAGGTCTGCAATTTTGTTTTCGAAAATTTTAACATCCGAAACCTCAACCTCAAAAATCGTAATACTAAATTTCGTTTTGATTTACCTTTTAAAAAAGGAATAAAGACGTTAATTTCGGTTGAAAGGAAGCTCTAATACCATTCACATGAAATTTTAAATCGTATTATTAAACATAAACGTGGGGGTTTAAATAGGGGCTACCCCAAAAAGTGGGCGGTGCACGCTCACTAGTAGATGTGTATGAAATGACAATCTATAAGATGCCACTATATCGAATTTCAAGTTTATTTTGACGTTTTCCCTACAAATGCATAAAAGAGTGCTGTGGGTTTGTATGGCACTACCTCAAAAAGTTGGCGGGACACGCCCATTTGTATATGTATATGAATCGGTTGTCCACTAAAATCTACCAAATCAAATTTAAAGTTAATATTGATTTTAATGAAGAATTTTTTCATTATAAAACAAAATTGCACGGTGGGTTTGTATGTTGGCTACCACAAAAAGTGGGCGGGCCAAGTCCATTAGTCTATGTATGTTAAGCGGCTGACCATAAAAAGGCACTACATTTCATTTCAACCTAATATTGAAGAATAAAGAAAGAAATTTTTAATAAAGAAGTTTTTCATACAGTAGGTTTGTATGGGGGATACCCCAAACAGTGGCGGGTCCCACCCATTAATGTATATGTCAAGAATCCGTCCATATCAATTATTAAGTTGATATTGACTACAATAAAAAAGTTTTTCATATAAAAGTTCAAAAGTGGGCAGTGGGTTTATATGGGGTCTATCCCAAAAAGTGTTCGTGACGGGTCAATCTATTAAACAGTAATGATTAAGTTTTTCATGTAAAATACCAAAAATGGGCAGGGGTGCGTGCAGTCGTTACCACTTAAAAGCGGAGATTAAATCCCTTTATATATGCGGGTATGTGAAGCGTACATTCATAAACAGCAACCATATCAAATTTAAGGTTAATATTGAGTGTAATTAATATATATATATATATATATATATATATATATATATATATTTTTTTTTTTTTTTTTTTTTTTCATACAAAAACCATAAAATGTGCGGTGGTTTGTATAGGGTATAGGGTCCCATAACAGTGGGCGGAACAGATTCCTTAATATTAATGTGTGAAGCGTTCATCCATATAAGCCACGATACCAAATTTCAAGTTGATATTGAGCGCAAATAAAATGTTTTCCATTCAAAAATGAAAAAATGAACGGGTGGTTTGTATTGGTGCTACGCCCAAAGGTGGCTGGATCACACACATTGCAGGAGTTTGTACGGGAGTTACACCAAAATGTGGCCGCGGCATGTCAATATGTACCTGTATTCTATTTGACTGAAATAAAAAGAAGTCTACATGCCGATTTATAACTATAATCTATCTTAAAATTTACAACTATATGTTGAAATTTGTTCCCAAGAAATGAGCAAGAACATTCAGACGGACATAGCTAGATCGATACGTCAGGTTGAGCAATAATATGTATACTTTATGGTGTTTACGATGCTTGCTTTAATGCCTTACATACTTTCAGACAAACTGATAATAGTACAATTTCACACTATGTGCGAATGTTATAAGAAATAAGTCCGCTATTTTGGATTCGCCATTATGTGTTCAGAAGTTTTGACATCAGACTCGTAGACGGCGACCTCAACAACGTATGGTGCTTGATCACCAGAGTTTAGATTTCTGGCTACCTTATTTGGCGTTTTGATCAAGTATAATTTTGCTTGGGCAAATTAATAGTATAATATTATTTACGATAAAAATCTATTAATATTAGAGTAGCAGCTAGTAGCAGAATAGTTATTCATATTTTTATTAATAAATGAATGTGCTACAATACTATATATGTAGGTTTGCAGCCACTCGAATGCATTTTGCATACTTGAACTTTTACAGTAGAACATTTTTGCAAAACATTTTTTAAACGAATCTCATCCATTGAACAACTTCGATTTTTCGAATTTTGGCCAGCATTTTGGAATTTAGAATCACTGTACGCGGGTTTCAGTAAAATCACGTATCGATAAAACGTAAATATACCGTTTGTTATAGGTGAATGGCCCAAATAAAAAGAAAAAATTCTATTTTTCGTGTTCAGCGCACACAAATTACTCTGAAAAAAAGTGTAAGAGAAAATAATCTTTGTTTTAACATGTCTTAAATTTATAAAATGTTTATTTCTGCCTGGTTCTGATAATATTCCTAGTTGTATACTAAAATAATGTGCGTTGCTTTATCTTTGTATATTCTTTATACAACAAGCTTTAATTCCAATAACTTGAAAACAATCTGATATTATCGCACTACACAAGAAAGTCAGGTAAATCTGATATTTCGAATTATATGTGAATGGTAATGTAATCTTTCAAAATATCTCTTACTACTTCACATATTTCATCTCTAATGTACGGAATTTTTAAGTCTTTGTGGATCTGTTCGTTAGTCACAAGCCACAGAGCGTCAACAAGAAGCCTAGGCATTTCAGACTGATAAGGTTTAAGAATTTCGATGTTTGAATTAATGATTAAGATTTTAATTTTGATTTAAGATTTTAGAAAGATCCATAGAAGCAAAAATTTCTTAAGTTTTCGGGACAATTAAGATTTGCAAAACTTAAGAATTTCAACGAGGTAAAAGCCAAGTGATGAATTTTGTGATGAAAGATTTTGGTTTTTTGTTTGTATGATTATTGAATTGGGAGTTGATTGCAATATATAATTGAGCGTTCGTCATGTTGCAAATTTTTTTTTTTTGTTATAAAATAGTTTTTCTTCGAGCACATTAAATAACTTAATTGAAAGCATCTTCTCGAAAATTCACCATTACATCGCAACATGGCTGATGCTCAATTACATATTACAATCATTAATTTGTAAACGAGTTAGCCAATATTCTTGATCTTGAGTTCGTTGGACCCATCGCGGTGCCAAGAATTTATAAACAAATTTTCGAGTACCAAATCCCCTTGAGGGTGGGTATTTTTAACATTCTATATTCCGAACGGTTGTGATCCGATTTGTATGTGTAACAATTTTTTAAGGCACGTTTCAAGACCTTTTTATTGATATAGAACACGTCTCGATAGGAATTATCAGTAAAATCTTTGTTATAGCGCGTAGTGCTCGTTCTGCAGCCACACTGAGGTAGGCTTTCGTCACTTGCGTCGACTACTGTGCACAGTGATGAGTGTGTTGTCTGACATTTATGATAATGGATCGTTTAACCACCGAATGTACCGTTAAAATAGTTAAAATCGTTTACAAATGTTTTGAAATTAGCGTGACCATTTTTTTTCAGCGTTGAGGGGCACGTTGGACTTTTTTTTTATGTAGTACTACAAAAGTCGAATCTGTCCGTCCGACCGTCTGTTTGAATGACGAGATATGAGAGACTGTAAGTTCTCTAAGTTTGGAAATTTAGACCTCCTCCTTTTTCCTCTTCAGATAAATGGTTTTAGATAGGGAATAAAACCGAAATGTTTATTTCGCTCTTGTTTAAACGCCCTACGACTTACTTCATGTGGAGTCATCTTCTCAGGATTCGAGCCGCTGGTATTATAATAGCTGACTGGTGTTTGTGTACTGGATTCCGATACTATTTATTCATGTAAGAATAGTCTTTAAAGATAACAACAAACAAGAGCGAGCATTTAGGCTTGCTCGAAGAAGACGATTAATTCGAGTAGTTTCCCGCAGACGACTTCCGCGACGGTGACTTCAGGCGGCGATGACACCGAGGAGCTTAACACCTTCATTAGCAGTACTATCCCTGCAGTTAATTTTGCGATGATAAATTAAATAAACTAAACATTGTCTCAGATAAATTAAAGTAAAGAAGTCGGTTTTAATGTTTTTGGCAGCCAACCATGTGCATTATCTGTGAACGAAACCTTTTTCCATATGTCGTTAATAGTGTTTAAATTTATTTAATATATACTCTATTGCATATATATTCTGTTCCTGGTTTCATGTGATAGAAATGTAGTTCATTTTTATGACTGAAAATTTTAAGCACGGTATTCCTTTTTAGTAGCACGAAATTGTAAGACTGTTTAGATATGGTCAGACTATGGAGAAGTTACTTCTCTAACCTACTTGGAGGCGCTGAATGAAATAATGCCGGCGAAAAAAAAAAATATTTCTAGTGCCACTAATTGATAATGTAGAGGCACCGGACTATACCGAGGTCGACTCAGTAACTAAAACAACAAAAACTGTGTAAGTCAAAAGCAACAACTCGTAAACAAGATATGGTCCGATGAATGGAATATCAGTGTTCTTTGTCCTATCTTCAAGAATGCAGAACACGCTGCGCGAGCTACAGTGAAATAAGTCTACTTTGAATTGGATATAAAATTCTGTTCTGCATACTGATGCACCAAACTTTCACTCTACGATAAATTATGCAAGAGAGCCGCGAGTACAATAAAGATACAGACTACTTATTTATAGCTTACTAGCTGATACCCGGCACGTTGCTGCCCTTCCCCTGTCATTCCTTCCCCCCACACCTTCCCCATGCCCCTTTACATCCAATTCTCCTACCCCTCTTCTTCTGTCCCTTCCAACCATTCTCAAACCACCCCTTACGCTGCCGCCCATTCCCCTGCCCGCTTCCTATACCTCTCCCTAATTTACAACCTCTTTTCCCTGCCCCCTTCGATCCCATTACATGTATACAACATTTCATCCCTATATCTTAAATGGTACCCAGCGCGTTGCTTTACCTTTATTCCTGCTTCCCTATGATACCTTATCCTACCACCCATTCTTATTCCACTGCCCCTCTTCTACCCCTTTCCCAACACTCCCCTTTCCCTTTCCCCAATCCACCACCACATTTTCCTTTTTAAAAGAAACCCGGCGCGTTGCTGCCTTTCCCCCTACCTCTCCTTCCCCTGCCCCTTTCTCATACCAATTTTTTATAATATTAAGTATAGATAAGGTAAGAAGGAAATATTTCAGCGCTCTATTTAAACTTGGTCGTCTTTACATGACAACGGTAACACCCTTACACACACACACACACACACACACACACACACACACACACACACACACACACACACACACACACACACACACACACACACACAGAAAGCGTCGTCAGATTCGGAGTGAACTTCTCCGAGTACTTTAATATCACGGAAGGTTTCGGGCAGAGTGATGCTTCATCGTGCGACTTTTTTAAACTCACACGTAAATCATCGTGGTGTCTTGGACAGTTTGTGCATGTTGAGAATTTGACTTAGTTGATGGACAACGTCCGAGTGGGCAACCGAACAAGCGTTGGAAAGACCAAGCCAGGGAGACCGTTGCAAACTTGTTATTGACAGAATATAGCGGCTAGAGCGCCTTCCTGCATGCGGTTTTAGTGCCTAAGTAGTAAGAATATATTGTATTTATTACCAAATTTATTTTTTGAATCATGTTGCTTAAATAATGTCTTCAGACACAGTATGAATATTAATTTAATTTTGTCACTGTATTTGCAACACTTTCAAAGACACACCGGTTACTCCATAGTGTATATATGGTATATACATACGTACTACACTTGATCACCATGCAACATTATTGCTGCTAAAGAGTAATTCAATTCAAAAACTTTTAAAAGTTCTGAAATTTTTGAATCATGCTGTGTATTCTTGCCATAGAGAGACATTATGGCGCATTTGCATATATTGTGTCGAAATGATTTTATGCAGCTGCTATATGAATGGGTGGATGGATATACATACATACATACATACATACATACATACATACATACATGTATATGTATTTTTAAATTATGATATCAAATTTTGATTTGGCAGCTATGATTTTTTGTTTTCTTATAAAAAATAACAAAATTAATAGAACGAGAGCGAAATTCTCTGCTGTGTAGAGTTTTATTTTAAGAAAATTTTGGCTTCTGGCGTAGTGGCGCTTGAATGTACGACTATATGGGTAATACTGTGGGCGTGCCACAATGATCGACAGGTTGTTGCTGTGTGATTAAAGAAGCAACTGGTTGGGAGATCGAGAAATGAGTTGTTGTTTTTTATTGCACTCCCCGTTTCCTTCTTGTTGTTAAAAAATAGCAGTTGTTGTGAAACAGACAAGTAAAACTGCTATAGACGATGTGGAAGTATGCCTATACCTACAAGAAGAAGTGGAAGAAAAGCGAAAGAAGGTGATGTCTTCATATTGTTTACATTTCTGAATATAACCTCTTGAAAAATGACAGCTGTGTGATCATTTCCTTTTTTTTTTGTTTTTTTTTTTTTTTTTTTGTGAGAATTCGGAAGACTATTTCGCTGAACAAAGTGTGTCAATAGAAATAGCACATTGAATGTTTAATATATGTATACAGTATATATTTAAATTGTATAAAAGGAAGCAGTCTAATATCGTTTCAATGTTTTCTTTGCTATTTTATATACAAGCAAAATAAATATATACACAAATATATGTAAATACATATATTAATTCGGGGCACTAACAAAAGTCCGGTTAGTTGCTCTTATATTATATACGCTTCTCAATTTTCTTATGACATTTTTTTTTCACACACAGTGTGAAAAATAAAAGTATGTATATTAATGTATATCTTAATACTCGTAGTTTTTCTTTCACTGCTGACATAATTGTCTTTATAGTTCATTCATTTGGGGCTCAAATAAAAAGTTTTCCGGGAGTTTTGCAAATTGGTGATTTTATAGATTTCGACATGTTCTTTCCGAATTTCAAATTTGCCAATCACACAGCAAATTATAAGGGCTGTACAGTGTACACAGTTTTAAAAGTCCAACGCTTTGCTACACTTTGCGAGAAAAGTGTACCAACACCAAGCGATAAAAAACAGAGCGTTTCTAAGCCTAGTGCAAGTGTAATGGTGATTCCAGCAATCAGTTTTGCTCAAATGGCCAGTGGAAATAAGTCTAAACCTGTTAACACTCCCGACACCACATCTAATCCCCAAGTTAATCCATCCAATGCCTCATATTTTGTTCAATCCGAAATACAACTCCAACCTCCTACTACCACTCCAGTACCCACTGCCCCAACATACACCACCCAAGAGTCCCTACCTTCCAACCCAGCACCACAGCTATATAAACATAATGATATGCAGGAACTAAAACTTATGATGAAAAAACTGATGCAACAAATGTCATCCATCCTTAATGTAATTACACTTTTAGTATCCAAACTTAGTTCATAGACATGTCATCAAATTGTCTACGAATTGGAATGCAAACGGGTTAAGGCAACATATTATGGAATTAAAACACTTTCTTCATGAAAATAATATTGATCTGGCACTTACATCAGAAACTCACCTTACATTAAAACATTTTGTTAAAATATCAGGGTATACCTTGGGTATACAAATCATCCAGACGGCACAGGACATAGGGGCTCAGCAATAATAATAAAAAAACAAACTTAAATGCTCTGCAATTGAGAAGTATAACAAGCCACCACTATTCATTTACTTGATTTGACCATTTCAGCTTTGTATAGTACACCACGACATAAAATCACATTAGCTCAATACAATAACTATTTTAAATCGTTAGGACCAAGATATCTAGCCGCTGGTGATTTTAACGCAAAACACATGTCTTGGGGTTCTAGACTTACAAATAAGAAAGCTGAAATACTTCTGGAATCAATTCAGAGTAATGGCTGCAAATACCTATCAACAGGTGAACCTACTTACTGGCCCACAGACCCTTATAAAGTACCAGATCTAATTGACTTTTGTGTTATTAAAAACATAAATATTAATCACTTTAATATAAGATCCCGCTTTGAGTTGTCCTCCGACCACTACCCAATACAACTCGATTACTTTTCTACACTTGATACAAATAAGCCGACGCCTTCTCTTTATAACTCAAAAAAAAAAAAAACAGATTGGCAAGCCTACAAAGAATTATTAAATATAGACTTACGAACGGACATTCCATTGAAATCTCCAGATGATATTGAAAGTTCCGTGAT
This sequence comes from Leucophenga montana, assembly GCA_035044765.1. NCBI lineage: Eukaryota > Metazoa > Arthropoda > Insecta > Diptera > Drosophilidae > Leucophenga > Leucophenga montana. Next base: position 959,522 of record JAWNNQ010001314.1, on the reverse strand, counting down.
ATACTTTAATGAAGCTGCAATGAACTCCACTCCATTCTCATTTCGAAAGAACACTGCTCACTTGTTTATACCCGCCTAGATTCGGAATCAAATGGATAGAAATAGAAAACTTAGAAAAATATGGCAAGTTTCAAGATGTCCTAACGACAAAGCGAAGCTTAATCGAGCAATTAAGGAGTTAAAAGAAGCACTAAACAGACCAATAAGTCTTTTACCGATCTTATCAAAGGTGTTTGAAAGATTATTCCATGCCAGACTGCAACCCATACTTGACAATAGTTACATTATCATTATCAGACCATCAGTTTGGTTTTCGGAAACGTCATTCAACTATTGAACAAATACATAGAGTAGTTAATAAAATTTCAACAGATTTTGAAGATAAGAAATATTGTATTGGGGTCTTTCTCGTTGTAGAAAAAGGCATTTGACAAACTGTGGCATATGGGATTATTATTCAAACTAAAAAACCTTCTCCCACATGGTGACATAGGTGAAAAATTTATTATAAATACTATCATAATTAGTTGAAACTGTTCTTCATAATAATTTTTATCCCTTACTCTATATGATAAAATGTACAAAATGTTCATGGGAAATAAAAAAAGAAACACCACCATGAGGTAGAGTAACTGGAATACGCTGTACACTATATTACGATTGCACAAGCGCGCCTGTTTTTGTTTCGCTATAAACTCCACTGTTAGCTCAGCAGCGCACAAAAAACAATGATCTCTGAATGAGAATGTTGGGTACGTGGATCGCAGTTGTGGTTGTGGTGGAGAAGTTGCGACATCGCTCAATCTACGCAAAGATGCAGCGATTAATTTCTCATTATTATATCGTTTTCGACATATTTCGTGAGCCACTATCGATTTCCGTTCCTTTCAAGAGTTAGAATAAGTATAAAATTATTGAATTAAAAATATATATAAATCTAATTCTGAGAACAAATCTGTATCTCAAGTGAAATACAAAAGTCTCAGTATAGAAAATAAGTGCTTTTTGACTTGAAGTAAGTAGAAAATTATTAAGTCAATCTCTGAGAAGCGCAAAAAATATTGAGCGCAAAAACAAATTTACTCTCACATTAACAGAAAATGGGAAAGCCGGTGTGTCGGATGCCTGTTAGTCCTGGTAGCCGAGACGACGGCACTTCTCAGCGCCTTTCGCCTGTGTCATGGTTCGATACTAGTTTGCCCGTTTTTCGAACTTTTGAGTTACGAAAAAGTCTCCAATCCTTTTTCCTTCACTTCAATCACTTCACTACCTTGCAATGGATTTTCGCAAATAAAACAGTTCACTTCGTTAGTAGCCATGATAGGCTCTAAGAATGCGTTCAACGATAAACGTATACTGATGATTGAGCCACAGCCAGAATACTTGAACTCTGTCGGCAGATGTTTCTTATGTTTCTTAGAAAAGTGACGCACACAAAGGCGGTGCGTCCCTTTATATCTGCATAGGACTCTACAGGCCGTAGTAAGTCGGTTTTTCAATGCGTTGTAGAATATTGTTCCTTAATATACGAAAAACTCGTGTAGGAGTCAACTTTGCGCCGTATTACCAAAAAATGGCGGCTCGAGCTGCAAAATTGCGAGTTGGCCAAGTTGAAATTCGGAAAGAGCATGTCGAAATCTATAAAATCACCAATTTGCAAAACTCCCGGAAAAGTTTCCAGGTAAAACTACCAAATGATTGGACTATTAGTGAATTTTGACTTCAACCACACATACTCAATACTAAGTTATTTAATGATAATTGTGTTTCATTTAGAAAAGATCGTGCCAATCGCTCTGGTGGTGGTGTGCTAATATCAGTCAAATCGTCTCTGTTGTCTATGGAAATTGGTATTATCTACCAGGACATTGAATTTATATGTGTTAAAACTTCTTTTCGTGGTTTCAACATATACATTACTTGCTCATACGTTGCTCCTTCTTCGGAATTGAGGATCTACTGTCAGCATGCCGCTGCAATCTCATACATCGCATTACATGAAAAAGATCGTGTTATTGTTTTAAGTGATTTAATCTAACTAATTTAAGATGTTCAAATTTGATTGATACCTCTATGCTGATTCCAGAGTTTCTTGATAGTCGGTTTGAATTGTCCATGCAACAGTGCAATGTTCGCAACAGCTCTGGAAGACTTTTTGATCTTGATCTTGTTTTTGTTTTGATGTACTTATTAATAGGATTCAACCTGTTACAACGCCTGAAGATAATCACCATCCAACTTTGGAAGTCTCTTTTCAACTTGACTATATTTGTCGTTCACATGACATAAATAAATCTCTTCGACGTATCAGATGTTTTAGAACAACTGACTATGTCAAGTTAAATCACTTATTTTTCAATACTGATTGGTTTGCTCTCGTGCGCTGTTCACTTAAACACTGATTTTAGTAAATTTTGTGTCGCACGTTGTGATTTTAATGCATTAAATAAAAGGTGTTATGCTAATTATTTAATAAATGTTAAACGAAACATGCATCCAAAATCGTTTTTAAATTTCGTTAATGCGAAACGTAGTACCTCACCTTATCCTTCGCAATTATTTCTTGATGGTGATTGATGCTGATTCGCCTATATCAGATTTGTTTGCCGACTTTTTCCAAAGTACGTATTCTTGCAGCTGTGTTAATCCCAGTTTCTCATATCCTTACTGCATCACATCATATTACTTTATATCTCCTCCCGCTAACTCCATGCAAAATATATTAACATGTCTTATAACAATTAAATTCTCTTTCCTACCTGGCCCGGATAATATTCCCAGTTGCATACTAAAACAATGTTCTAGCTCCATTTGTTTTCCCTTATCAATTCTTTTCAATCTATTCACAAATTTATGTAAATTTCCAACTCCTTGGCAGGAGTCTTTTATTATCCCTTTACATAAAAGGGGTAGCAAGTCTGATATATCAAATTATAGAGGTAAGCTGAATGCTATTCCAAAGCTCTTTGAAAAAATCATTTGTGACCAATTGCAAAAGTCGTTAAAATCTGTTGTCAGTTCTCTCCAACATGGTTTTGTTAGAGGAAAATCTATTACAACTAATCTTTTAGAATTTTCCACTGTTGTAAATAATGGTTTTGAGTCGGGTTGCCAAACTGATGTCATTTATACAGACTTCAGTAAAGCTTTTGATAGTGTATGTCATAAGCAGCTTTTATTCAAATTAAAAACAATAGGGTTTCCTCCGCGTCTTTTTACTTGAATTGAGTCATACTTATCCGATAGAACACAAAAAGTTTTATTTAACAATGGTTTGTCTAAAACTAATTTTGTTTCTTCTGGTGTTCCTCAAGGGAGTCACATAGTTCCAATATTCTTCAACATTTTTTATTAATGATCTTCCTTTGTCTATTAATCATGCTCATACACTAATGTATGCAGATGATGTTAAATTATGCTTGTCATATTCTGATGTTTCGCAGCACAGTTTATTGCAGGCTGACTTAAACTCACTACATACATGGTGTCCTCCAAATTTTCTTAGTCTAAATTTGTCAAAATGCAAATGTATGACGTTTAATCGCAGAAAACCTTTTAAAGTGACATATTTTTTTAAATAACATTACCCTCGGTAGAGAGTTTTGTTTTAATGATCTATGTTTCCTTATGGAACCTAACTTCATTTATAATAATCACATTGGTTCAATAGTGAATAAAGCAAAAGCTATTCTTGGCTTTGTTAAGCTTTGGTCTAAGGAATCTATTTACCCTTATACCACTAACCTCCTCCAAAGTTCACTTGTTAGTCTGATTTTTGAAATTTGGGTCCTGTTTTCGGAGCCTTATAGTATGTATAGTTGCTATTCACAAGTATCGTATTGAGTCGGCTCCAAAACAGTTTGTTCTCTTTGCTCTTAGGAGTCTCAATTGGATTGCCGATATAAATCTTCCACCCAAAACATGACAGATTAAAATACTTGATCCTCCAACCCTTCTATCCCGCCGATCTATGCTCAATATTACACTTCTTCACATAATTCATTATTGGTGAAATTGATTCTACCTACTTGCTTCAGTCCATAACACTAAATGTCTCCATTCGTGCAAATTCTCACTTTGTGGCAATAAATTTGACTTATTGAACGACAAATTACGTGCTCACAATAACTCACTCCGAGCTCTTTCTTTTATCTACAATAAATTGTCTCCCTATTTCTCTTATAACTCTTCCTTGCACATTTCAGTTAATTTGTAAATTTCATTTAGTAACTTCTCTAAGCTTCTTTATTATTGTGTACCACAGCCCAGGGTTTGAATAGGAGCGCAGTCAGTCAACCAGGAGGGTAACCAAAAATTGGTCCAACAGGTCTGAGTGGCAGTAAACTTCTTCCTTTAGTTTTAAATTAACTTTAATATTTGTATTATTGAATTATTTTTTTGAAACGACTGGCTTAAATATGTAGTTACAATTTGAATAAATAAATAAAAGAAGCATTTGTCTAGGTACAGGGTATCATGAAGTCGAGAACACTCTTTTTTCTAGTTTAAATAGAATCGGTATCGGATTCGGACGTATACAAAATTGTAAGCAAGTAATTACAATGTAGTATACGTCCCAATCCGATACCTGAACAGCTTATCTACATTTGTGCAAAGTCTGTTTTTTTGGGTGTACTTGTTTACATATGTAAATATATGAAATATGTATGAAATATGAGCAAAGGAATTATATTCATAATTTATTTGTACACATTGTTTACAAATCAATGAAGTTGCTGCATAATTTGGTATTGATTTCAGATATTCTATACTTCATTTCGCTCGCATCTGGTGACCTTCCTTCTCCCTCTAGTTTGCTTTCGCATGCAAGCTTGAAATACCGGAAATGGCTTTGGTATTTTTTGGTACTTTTCAATCAGCTGCCATTTCATTTTTTCTTTATTCATTGCTGTGACTTTCGCTTGCACGCATAAAAATTGCTTTAAAAAATGGAAACGCTGCCGAAACTTAAGTTCTGCGATGGTAAGATAAAATATATATAATAATTTTTAATAGCTTCTTGAAGTGGTATGTGCATTTGCATATCTTTCTAAAGGTGAAGTCGTGCACTGCATGGATGGGGCGGTCAAGTACAAGGCTAAGGTGCTAAAAGGCACCATTAACAATGAAGAAAATATTGAATACAATATTCAATACGTTGACTGTAATGAAAAGTGAGTATTAAAAGCTATACATTTCTCGATTAAGACAAAACTAAGTAAGGTGATGCTGTCTTCTTTAATTGCAGTCGTACAGATTGGGTGTCGGAGCATCAGGTGCTCAAGTACAATGAGCAGCACTCGATGTCCACCAAAAGCAATGGTAAGAGTACACATATTTCCAGTAGAATTGCTAATTATACAAATAAAATGTTTTTGTAAGTTACGGCACTGTACTTTTTTTTTTCTTTTTTGCAGGTGAAGTGTGTGCTTTAGCCGCATCGAAAGATGTCAGCAGTGCAACTGGTACTACTAGCACACAGAAAGGCAATGGAAATACAGGTGACACCAATCTTACTGTGTCGTCAACTTCATCGTCTGCTACTGTGGTTAACAAGGAGTCCCAAGGAGTCCCAGCTGAGACAATGGAGCTATACTCGTCGCCGACTAGTTCATCACCAGCTGCTGCTGCTGTTAACGATGATCGTGACACTGATGGCGTTTCACATGTATCGGTTGCTTCTTCCTTAACCACAACAAAAACAAGCGTCGCCAGTGATATGTCTGACAGCTCTATGGAAAGTAATGAAACCGATGACAGCGAGGGGGAGTCTAATACGCGTATCAATTATCCACCAGAACTTTTGGAATTACTCAACGAAGACGGTTGTAATATAGAAGATGGAAAACTTCATACGCTACCTGTCAATGTCAGTGTACAGGATGTTGTCGATCAGTACCTCTCCAAGCCTGATAATGCCACTGATATAGAGAACATTCGCTATTTGCTTGAGAATATTATCGAGTATTTTAATCTATTGCTAGGTACCCAACTGCTCTACGCATCCGAGCGTCAGCAATACGCTGACATTGTAAAGGAGCATCCAAATTCACCACCATCGAAGTTGTACGGTTGCTTTCATCTCATTCGTTACTTCACAATGCTTGACGAAATGTTGGCTGATTCACCGCTCGACGAGATGACTAAACAGAATATGCTTGTGTATGTCAATGACTTTGTTGAGTTCATGGCGGAGCAAAAAGATACCTTTTTTATCGCCGACTATTACGAGGCCTAACAATATTTAAGAATTCACTTTTCTCACTGGAAGAGTGACTTTATCCATATATATAATGTAAAACATACAAAAATAAAATGATAAATAAAGTTTTTAAATTGCTTTAGCAAAAATAAATAAATTTTATTGGCAAGTGTGGTTTTAGAGTGTTATTTCCTTCGAGGTCAATCGGCATAATGCGTTAAAACAGTGAGGAGCGTGCGTTGGCCGTCGAGGTTTACTTTTATTGTTGTTGTTTCTTCAGACAATGAAGCGCATTTTCAGTTGAATGAATGCGTTAACAAACAGAACATGCGCTACTGGGCTGACACCACTTACCGAGAATTTCATGTCTGACTGCAGTTTCATAGGTATCACTTAGACTATGAAGAAATCACTTCTCTATCCCACTTGGAGGCGATGAAGCGAACAATACCGCCACTAAAATGATGATGACTTTCTTGTAGAGCCACCGGACCGGACGGCATCCACTCAGTAATTATAAAGCTGAAGATTAACACAGCGGCAGAATCTGATGAGCTGCCAGCTAAGTTATTCAAGACTGGTGGCGAAGAGTTGCTAAGGCGAATGTACCAATTGCTGCATACTCAACGATCGGAATCTTAGTGATCTCTGTCCTATTTTCATAAAAGCATGCCCCCCTGTCTGCGTGAACCACCGGGGAATAAGTCTCCTTTCAGTTGGATATAAAATTCTGTCCTGTGTTCTGTGTAAACAGCTGCAGCCATATACGAATGCAATGATAGGATAGTATCAGTGTGGCTTCAGACGAAATAGGTAGATCAGTGACCAAATTTGTACTCTACAACAAATTCTGGAGAAGAATCGTTAGTACAACAAAAGCACACACCACCTATTTATTTCAGTTTTTCAATGCTCTGTCTGAACTTGTTATTCCAGCAAAGATCTTTGGAGATCAGACGAATAATCACGCTTAGCAAGGAAATTAGAAGTAGAACCTTCTCTCAAAGTACGAAGATAAAATACTATAAGACGCTGATAATGGTATGGCGCAGATGCTTGGACAACATCGAATACAGCGTATTTGAGAGTGTTCGAGTGAAAGATTTTTCGTAGGATTTTTGGTGCTGTTAGAGTTGCGACGAGTTTAAGTTCCGCATGAATCACGAGCTGTATGGGCTGCATGATGAGGTTAATATAGTCCATCGCATAAAATACTAGCGGCTGCACTAGGCTGGTGCGCACTAAACTACACCGAATTGTGCGCTTTCCTACATGCGGCCTTGACCGATATATAGTGCCACTTAATTTTGTATTAATTATCTTAACCTAAATGTGTGACGTTTCATCGCAGAAAACCATTTATAGTGACATATTCTTTAAATAACATTACCCTCGGTTGAGAGTTTTGTTTAAATGACCTAGGTATCCTTATGGAACCTAAACTTATTTATAATAAACACATTTGTTCAATAGTAAATAAAGCAAAAGGTGTCCTTGGCCTTGTTAAGCGTTGGTCTAAGGAATTTAATGACCCTTATACCAGTAAACTTCTCTATACTTCTCTTGTTCGTCCAATTTTAGAATACTATGCTATTCACGAGGATCGTATTGAGTCAGTTCAAAAACAGTTTCTTCTGTTTGCTCGTTGGAGTCACAATTAGGATCCCGAAATAAATCTTCCATCCTATCATGACAGGTTAAAATTAATTGATATCCCAACCCTCTTGTCAAGTCGTTCTATGCTCTCTGTTGCTTCTCTTCATAAAATTCTTATTGGGGAGATTGATTCTCCCTACTTACTTCAGACCATATTACTAAATGTATGGTGGTTTCTTATAGACAAGAATTTAATTGGTGTGTCCCACACAGTTTTTGCGGTGACACCCACATTAACCATTCAAAAAACTTATTCTTATTATTTATAGCTGCTAAGTACACAGATTTGAAACTTCGTAAGAATTTTTTTTTTCCGTTTTACTTCAATATAATCAATCGGCGTGAAGATGACGTAAAATTACTGATGCGAGGTTGGTTCAAATACCACCAACAACACAACAAGTCATTATGTCGCATACTTGACGGGTTTAGACGTCAACTCAAGCCAGTACAAATTTTCAATGAATGCCAAACTACAAATGTAGCAAATGCAGCATCGCTTAAAACTGTTTCCAAGTGATTTGATTTTGAAGATTCGATACTGGACACTTTTCGATAGAAGACGAGCCTCGAAAAGGTCAGCCAAAATCTGCGATCGACGCGAGAAAAAATAACAAAAAATTGTAACTTCAGTGAAACCAAAGCATTAATACAATTCACACTAAACATCAAATCGAACAGCAGTCACAGTGTGTTTTTTTAAGAGGTACAGAACTTGAAATTGAAATAAAACATATACTAATAAATGGAGTGAGTAACTTGTTTTATGCGGTAAATAATATTATGGTATCAATAATGGAATCTTCTTTCGAGCATATGGCCGAGACTGGAACATCCAACAAACTGTATCCGGAACCTCCAATTTTCTACCAACTTTTCAATCATTTGAGGGAGTATCGGCTATCAATGGTGTAATCGATGCTGGAATGTCCACATTGAAAGATCACATCTGATCACACGGTCTAGCAGGTCGCGCAATAGGTCAATTTCAGTAGATTTTGTCGTCAAAACTCTTCCCTTAATATAAGTCAATGGTTGCACCAGAAGAATACCATCTGTTGCCATCCTGTGGCAACCAATGGCTTTCCAGACCATGTTCACGCACTTTGGTAACAAAAGTTCGGTTAACAGGCTTGCTGTCGGGTGCCATTGATGGCGACTGTTGCATTCTATTGCCAAACAATTATGTATGTAAATATGCAATCGACTTTTCGCTGATCGATAAATTTATTGTGTGTTGACACATAAAAAACTTAGACTACTGTGCGCCATATTATGAAACAATTTTACGAAACTGGGTTTACTGGAGCTACACGAAGAATAAAGTCAACTAGAATGATCTAAAATGATTTCAAAAGAAACATTACATCGATTAAATGGGGCTATTTTTGTTGGAATTCTCCAAAATGTCGTCGGAATTATGACCAAAATAGTTGAGTTCCTACGAGAGAGTCGCTGTGAATATATTCACGAAATAAATTTCCAGAAATATTTGTATGATTTCTGTGGCCTTTCCAGCGCCATAAAATATAAAATATGAAGTTCCACATAGCTAAGTAGAAAAATGAAATAAATTAATCGAAGTTTATTGGACTCTAAACTTTACTCATCGCCACCAAGAACGCATTATATGTAAATTATAAGCGCTCATCCACCGAATCATTAGTAGTCTTGTCAATGGCATCGTCATCACTTCCCAATTTTAAAATAGTTAAAGGATTTTAATATACGTTTACATACGTCTACACTTTTTTATGATTAAATAAACTCGATTTCGCTTAAAGCTTTGCTGATCATTCAAACGATTAACTCAGTTTTTGTTCAGCGAGCATGCTCTATCTGAACAATCGTGTTGGAGGTGTTTGCAATCAGCTTTAAAAGTGGTGATTTTGGGCTCTAGGATATGGAACGGCCGGGTGAATCCAAAAAATTTTGAAGACGAAGATTTGGAATCATTGCTCTATGTGACCCAATGCCAAATACAAGTGGTTCAAAATAGGAACCTCCACAACATTATTGCTGTACCACCGAAACCTGCCAATGCATACGGCTAGATACCAAATCAGTTGACACACCAACGACTACTATGAGTGGCTTGAAAGACACGTCAGCAGACTGAAGCGAATTCAGCCCAGTGACCTGTGTCGTCACTGATGTACTAAATTATTCTCTTTTATTAGTAGCTGTTAAAAAATTTTGTTATGCTTGACTTTACGTGAATCTGGCATTCCAGATATTTTATAATTAAGTTTCATAGCTATTAAGTTAGCTGATAAGCATTTTTTGATGCGATGATCAAGTGAGTAAGAATCTCACACAACCAACTACACGGTGACGTCTTATGTAAGATTCACACTTCGCGAGATAAAGTAAAAAAATTTGTATTTATAATAAAAACTTTTCGAACTCTAAAACACAGACATATTAGTGGGTAATTTCACTGCTCCTTTTAAGGTTTTGTAGGGAAACCTTTTCTATTACAATCAATGTACGTTCTATATGGAGACTTTTTGTTTTCGGAATGGATCAACAACGCCAACTGAAGAGAAAATCACCATTGTAATTAACTTAGATTTTGTATATTTACACAGCAAACCGGACGGAATAAATGAGTGAGAGTTACTAACAAAGCTAATGACGAATGGCTCAGCAGACAGACAGACAGACAATGTGCAATACTACTCGTACTCATTTAATAGTCCCTCACTATGTTCTTTATTTTAAAAAGTTCTTAAACGTTTTTGGCCAGTTACAATGACGACCAAGAGTGTTTGCAGTCGATTTTTGTTTTGTTGAACTGTTCCTTGGTGAATGTTGCATTCGTGCATTGTGAATGACGCAACAAACTGAGCTGTGAGCAAACTGTTCTATCGTGAATTAGCGAAAAGTGGTCAGCCATTCTAACGAGCGAAAGAAAATTGATTCGTTGATTGAATTCTTTTGCTATTAAAAATGGAGCAGCTAAAATTGCATTTTGAAACTAACAACGGCAAGAAGAAACATTCTCTTGAAGCGGCGGTAGTACGCCAAGTCGACTGGAGTTCGGATGGGCAGAAATTAGCCGGCTGCTTTGACGAATCAGTTCCAATTTACGATGTTAGCGGCAACCGCTTGGTAAGTGTTGAAAAAATGTCTAACTCTTACAACACAAAAATACATACATACATACATACTCGCATATCATATGCCATTTAAAAATGCAACGCATTTACGCTATTTTATTTAGGAGGTAGAGACTATGTATAGCGAGCACACCGGTGCAGTAAATTCGATTAACTGGCACAAGACCAATCCGAAGGTGTTGGCCTCTGCAGGCGACGACACAGCCGTGCGTATTAAGGATATAGGCGCTGAGCAAGCCGTAGCAATTTTGGCTACTAAGGGCAAGAATATAAATGCGGTTTGGTCGCCGGATGGCAACACAATTGCGGTACTCAACAGAGACAATGTTTTAACTTTTATCGATACGCGCACAAATAAGATGTGTGCCGAAAAGAAATATCGTTTCGTTATAAACGAAATAGCATGGCCTATTGCAAATGATGTATTCTATTTGGCTACCGGAATGGGCTCCGTCTATGTGGTTACCTTTCCATGTTTGGAGCTGGTTTATGCATTCAGAGCTCAATATGAATGTTGCACAACAATTCACTTTGACAGAACAGGTAAATAGCTTTTAATAAACTGCTTAGATGATCGATCAAAATTAATATCTTTGTTTTCACGCATTAGGGAACTGCTTCGCCACCGGCTCTGATGATGGTCTCGTTTCATTGTGGAACGCCGATACGTTGCGTAGTCAACACGTTATGTCAAATTTGGTCATGTCGGTGCGCACTATATCCATTAGTCACGATGGCAAACTTATCGCTTCGGGTGCTGATGATCCGGTGATTGATATAGCTTGTACGGAAACCGGTGAACGTGTGTATCCGTTGGCTGTCGATCCATCCACTTTTAGTGTTGCCTGGCATCCGAAGCAGTATTTGTTGGCTTATTCAAGTCACAACGAAAGTAGCGACGAACAGTCTCGCTCTATGGGAACCGTGAGCGTGTTTGGCTTCCCAAAATAGTTTTACTAATCAGCTCAATTTTGTTGGTCATGGTTCGAATACCAGTTTCCTCCATCAAACAAAGTTTTTATAAACTTTTACAACAAAATTAAATTGAAATTATATAAAAATAAAAAATGCAAATAAAATTGATATTGTTTATTTTCAACGCTTGTCATATAGCATTAGTGATCTAGCCAATCACCACTCCAAAAAGACTAGCCAAGCACCAGTCCCAATAAACTCATCCCTTCGGTAGTCCTTTTTTGGGCACCAATAATTTATGCTATCCAGTTTAAAATAGGCACATGCACTTCTTTTTATTGCATTTGAATAGAGTATCAAGATCGACTCGCCACGTCCACTTTTTGGCGTAGCCCCCATACAAATCCCTTGCCCACTATTGAATTTTTGTATGAAAATCTTTTTTATTGTAGTCAATATCAATTTAATAATTGATATGGTAGCTTCTAGTGGACGGAGGTTTCTCATATACATTAATGGTTGGGACTAGAGATGAGCTAGTAAGTGATTTTTGATTTGATTTTTCAATTGATCGCTACTGCGATCTCTGTAAAAACGAAAAGCAAAAAAAAAAAAAAAAAAACCAATCTTATCTATTTATTTAACAATGATTATATGAATAAAAAACAGGTGTAAATGACATTTTCTGGAGAGGATTCGCCTAAAATGGTACAAAAACCATTACAGAGTGTGGGAGATAGTCGGACTCAATCATGGGAATTGAGGCGGGAACATGGTATTTTAGGTAGACACTTGATTTGTATATATTCCAAGTGGCATATCTGCACTACAATTCTTTGGGACTAATTCCAAACTACAGGAAACCGAAATCAGTTTCTGGAATATCTTCTTTTTGGTGCCATTTTCTGGAGAGGATTGGCTTAAAATGGCATACAAAATCAGAGGAGAGTGTTAGTTATAGTCTAAAGCATTGGGCTCCCGTAATAGAAGAAGTATTCTTTAACAAAATCTTGGGAATTAAGGCGGGAAGATGGTTTTTCAGGAAGTCATCTGTTTTGGATTTATTTCAGTGCCAACTATTGCTGATTTCATTTCCGATTCAAAAAATTGACTGGAGCTCCTATTTTTTCACATGATCCTTTCCAGGATTGATAAAGTGCCATATATTCACTACAAATTGTAAGGACTAAGGCAATACTACGTGAAACCGAAATGGTATGCTGAAAGAGTTCTATTTTGATGCCATTTTCTAGATTGGATTGTATACATAAAATCCAAGTTAATAGTAAGAAACATTTCATTTTCCACTCCAGATGCTAGCAGAGATAAAAGCCAACGAAGCATGAAGATTGAATTTAAAACAAGTTAATAGATTTTTATAAAATATGCCTTCAAACACTATGTGCATGATATATTACTCATACGCCGTGAATCACAGGGACACTATTGAGAAACAAATGATATTCAATCACTGATAGTTACTAAATCGTGTAGCAACTGATATAAGTGATTTTTTAGTCACAGGTAGTTAAATATCGCTCAACTCTAGTTAAAACGAAACAGTTGATTGCACGGAAAAAATATATAGCCAGTGCTTCTTGTAAGTCATTTTACGAGCAACAAATTTAAACTCATTTCCTATAAAAGATACGGCTATTCTCGGAAAATAATTTTCATGACCTTTGGCCAAATACAGATCAATTATAGAAGCACAAATAATACGTTTCCACATTATTAGAATTTATTTAAGATTCACCAAATTTTGCGTTTGTCGCTTAATTAACAACAAAAACAACAACATGTTCAAAAACATGTTGGGGCAGATTTGTCTAGAAGCTGCCCCTTATGGTGGTATTAACACGCTTATCTAACACAAATTTTTTTAAGAAGGAATAGAAAATTTGATAGTCTCCAAAATCGTGATGTTCAAAAAGACGGACTTGGCTATATCCACTAAGCTTCCGATGCCGCTTAATAGTATCTTTAAATACTTTATGGGATCTACCATGCCTCCTTCTGCCTTTTACATATATTTGCATAAACGTAATTTATGTTAGTGATCTATATGTACACAGGATGCGTGAGCATAACTTCCTTTTTTCAAAATGAAATAAAACCACTCCACTCCAAATCGCTCTTTATTGAGATGAGGCGCCTCTAGAAGTTTTCCCTCAAATCAGCCATCAATGCTCTTGAATTGTAAGCCATTAATCCGTGACGTCATTTCCTTAAAAACCAGCTGAGGAAAATTGCACACCACACTGTAACTCTAGGTGAATGCATTAATTAACAACAAAAATTCTCGAGAATAATTGTCAGCCCAGTAGCGCATATTCTGTTTGTTAACGCATCCATTCAAGTGAAAATGCGCTTCACATGCGTTCCTCCGGGAATTGAAGTCGCGTTCGGAGAGTTCCTGCACAATTGCCAACTTGTATGGGTGGCAATGAAGGTCTTTGTGAAGAATTCACCGCACTCTGAACGGTCGGAGAGTTCAAGGGCCGACACATATTTGTGCGCAGAACGCAGCGAGAAACACAAGATAAAAGCTCTCACTGCCTAAATGTTTTCAGGTCATATGATGGACATGGCCATGTAACAATTGATTTCCGGTCCGGGACAGGGCCCAATGGAGCAACATTGAAGTGACTTCGGAAGGCGCGCTGGGTTGCAATCCGTTCGAAAAGTAGGCCTCGACGGCAAACGCACATCCTCATTGTTCTAACGTAGGCATGTTGACTGCCCTGGAAGGAATTACAACTTTGCAAACAAGCCTGTCGGTTGGTATTGTACCCGCAACGCTACGATCCCTACAGCCTGATTGGCGCGCATTTCAAAAAAGGAAGTTATGCTGCCGCAGTCTGCATGTATGCATTTTTAACTAGCTCCATATAATTTTACTTTGAAAAATACCCTTTTACATATTTTTTTTCTGAATGTTACACAGAAAAATGAACACCAGCTAATAAACGTGCTTCAAGGTATGCCACTACCTATTATCAGTTTGCATTGTAAATGATTGTAATTTATATTATGCTTGATTGAAAAGCGCCTTGTGTATTCTACGAATTTCTATTATCTAATGATAAAGCAATGATAAAAACGTTATACTTTCCAAGCATATCCTTGAGCCAGCTTAAATTTCATATATACAATATAACAACCGATGACACAACAACCGATTCTGAACGACCGGCGCGGAATTCGTTCATTCGTCATGAAGAAAACGACTGAACTCGTTGTACCAGTTTTTTACTGTGCTTATGTTTGGAACTTGACCGTGTAACAAATTTTGTATTACATATTCCTCTTCACCATTGTCCTTATTCCAATTTAAATAATTTAGTAAATAATATTTTAGTTTATCGAAATATATTTTATTTTAGTTTATCGAAATATATGAAACGCGATTTAGTTTTTTTATAAATATTTTACAGTAGTTAACAATTGAAATCGTTTCGGAATTTAAAATCAGCCCCACTCATGTTAGTGTTTGTTTTGATATGTAGGTCTGTGGAACACATTCTCTAGGAGAAGTGTGTAGTAGTGTGTCGAATAAATGTTGCAATTATTTGTTGTAGCAAGAAAGTGGTTTGACGATACACTCAAAGAAAAGAGTAACGCATTTAGTCATAGCCTGTTTTTCATTAGCAACGATTTGAAGCATGTTTTACCTATTCCAAGTTGTTTGAGAACCAAACTCTAACGTAGAAACGCTTCAAGGCAATCAATCTATTACATTCATCTACATCGTACAGGTCAATGCGATTGTAGGAAGTATTTTGTGAGTCCTTTCCAAAGGTATGTTTATATATGGTTTCATTCTCGAGCAAAAAGCCGTAACTTCCAAATTTCACCAAGCTCAGAGAAACGTTTCGAAACGAACCGAATACAGTTCGATCTAAACAAACGTTTCATGCGAACGGCAATGTTGCAATGTCGCCTCTTCTTGTGCAACAGTTTCGGATGCCTATGAATTGTCCGGTACTGCTCTACCAGTTCGTTGGCCTCATTATCTTCTTCTATATTAGCACTTTTGCTCGTGCTCCACATACTGACTCAGTGGTCCGATCCACATACAACCAAGTTCACGATTTTTGCAAAACACCATACGTTTCGCGTAGTCGCCGTACATAGTATGTTCGTGTAGTTGTTTAAACTTGTACTGCTTACCACAATGCTCACACTCTGCCTGCAACTCATTAAACGTCGCCAATTTTTCTGTATGTAGCTTCGATAGAGCTTGCTGCAATGGGCGGAAACAGGTAGGATGGACATGCAGCAACGGCCCTCAGACGTAGGCCACACGGATGGCACAGCACATGACCCCCAACGGCAGCAACTCACTCCCTTTGGCCGGGGCACTTGAATGCAGATTGTGCACATATAATCGTCTTTGGTTACCACAGTATCACCTAAATCGCCATCAGCAATAGGTTGGCCAGCGTGGTTCATAATTTTTTCGCTCACTCTGGAAAAAAAAGAAAAAAAAACACACATTTTTTTTTTGTATATAAGCCAGGCTAAGCGGAGAAGAGACTGCATACATACCTTCTAAACAATAAAAATCACAAATAGAAATTATTTGCCGAAACGTTGTATTTCAATTGCAATTCTATATTTGTTTTCTATTTTTTTTTTTGTTTTGGTTTAGAAAATTTTCAAAATCATAACAAAAAATTTCTTTTAATATTTTTACTGTGTGTAGTACTTAGTTCAAAATTTATGAAAAGATAAATATTACACAATTTATCAAAAGATAACTTTGTGAAAATTTATGAAAAGATAGCTTAAATAGCAGGGAAGCATAATCCAGTTGTAATATTTTGCTTAATGCTGAACTTGCATTTTGATTGTGTTCACCTCTGCGCTTCTTCCTGTTCCGCTACTAATATGGAGTGTGGTATCAGTTTTCGCTGTACAAATGATAACGTCGCAACGTTCTGAGTACGTTTACGCTAAACAATGTAAAAATTGTCAATGAAAATGTCAGATGCACTTAGTGTCGCCGAGGCCAAGTATATCAACAGTGCTCCTCGTAGAAGGGGTAGTAGCACACATTGTATAAACTTGTTCGGCATTTTTAGGTTTTTGTATGAAATTTTTATGTTTTTGTTATGAATCAAGCTGGAAATGCAATTCAATGTCGTTCTTTATAAAATATTCCATATGGGTCCAGTTCAAACCACTTTATGGCGCAGCTCCCTGCACCGCATTTTTGAGTATGAAAATATTTTGTTTATATAATCAATGGTATTTCCCCAAACGATTTAATATTTGAATAATTAACGATGCAGGTAGCAAGTATAGATTGAATTTTTAAATTACGTAATATGACCTGAGTATGGGAGAGAAGAAGCAATACTATTTAAAATTTGTTAATACAAATGTTTGTACTTTTTCTTCTTTCACTACTCGCTGGACATTCCTGCTTTTGTATTTTGCGTGCGTATCTACCTGCCGCTATGCGTGCGTCTTCCTCGCTCCTAGCACCAACACAAAACATTCTTCCGCTGCTATAGATCCGTGCTGTTGTCAGCAGACGGCGTAAACGCATAATTATTTGACCCGAATTGCGATACGAATTGTAGTCTTTATTATGAACATTATCAGCAACATGTCTCAAACTGGCGGTTGCGATGACGTTTCTGAGAGTAAAACAAATATGTAAAAGAAAAAAGAAGAAACAAAATGTATAAATAAATAAAACTAAAGAAAACATAGATTTCGATGATTTCGACGCATTAGTACTGTGTTCACAAATATCTTGTAGATACTCGTATAAATAAACTCTTCCATTGGTTCTTCGCTAATCCGTTCATAGCGCTTCGATAATTCGATGATATAAATTATATCCTTACAAATAATTGGTTCCAAAAGAATGCAGCCCACAACTGGGAGAAAACCTTCAATGTGTGAATTTACATTCTGGTGAAAGCTGGATACCAGGATGTGATTTTCCATAAGCAAGTGCCTGCAATTAAGGTTAGGAGTACCAGCATAGAATTTAACTGAACCGGTCAAAACTCAAATAACCGTAGTCAAATTTTGGCTATCGTATTGCATTCTAGAACGTTAAGACGCGTTCAAATGAAGACGCCCAGTCACATACGGATAAAACCTGCCTACGTTAAACTGGCACAAACCCCGGAAGTGCCCATGCTTTACTAGTGAAGTACGAAAAACTGTGATGTCCTGGAACTTTATCGCAGATAGACTTGTTCAAGTTGATTTTCGGGAACATTTCTATTATTATTCAGCTGCCTGTAAAACATTACTGTAAGAAGCTCCTTTGCCAGCAACACAAGCAAGTATATAAATCTTCTACTAAATGAACCAAAATTAAAGCTCTGGCAACCAAAGCTGCAGTAAGTTCCGTCGACTGAAAAGTAAGCAACAGTGTATGAGTGAAGATACGTGGAGTAAAATTTGCATCTCGTGCAAAGCTGAAAGCAGAGATAACGCTAGAGGGATCGAGATCGAGGCAAGATACAATAATACGCATAAAAATATACAAAGTTGCATTTGCCGAGATAACACTCAGCCACTGAAGCAGAAACCACAACGGAAACTGTTTATAGTAACGCAGAAACTTGTGTGAAAAAAGCTCTCTTCTTAACACTGATGCTGAATAGCTAATAACGATGGAGCGAACAATTCCAAACTGTTCTCAATAGCAATCCCGAAGAAAAAAGCCCACACATTTGGAACTTCACTACTCAAGGCAAGTTAACACCAGTATAAGAACATCACCCCCATTCACACATACTTGCAAACTGGACGATTATTAAGTAGGGACAGACTTTCCGTTTAACTTGTTATACTACAATGTTTGTACGGAAAGTAATGTCAATAAGCCGATTAAAAATGCATTCATCAGATCTCGATACTAAGTTGACTTCTCCCTCCTAACATGCCAAGCGGCTTCCAACTGCGACGCGTATAGATGCTTCATAATAAAATCACGCTCATAACTTTTTAGACCTACATTCTTATACATAATACTCACTGTATTTCAGGTATAGGGCATTTTCATGTCATCCGGGACCACCATGTCGCTGCGCTTGTTCATTGGCTGCTGATTGTAGCTGCCACTGGTAGTAGTTGCACCATCACTGTCGACATAAAGTAAAATTTTGTTATGCTTAATATGTAGCTACGTAAGTATGTGTGTTTAACTAGTATCAAATAATACTCACTCACACCAGAGTCAGGTAACGAAACCACGTTCGGCTGCTGCTCTGCTGACGAAGACACATTCATTTTCAGTGCATCCATATTCGACGTTGATACAATTTGCCAGTCCTCTTAACTTTGACTTAGCGTTGATTGAAAATTATTGTTAGCATAAACAAGAAAAACGTTAGTGTCGGTGGAACCGAAACTTTAATGCACTACACCATTGCCTTTTTTCCTTGGCAACGCTGGTATTTTATATCAGTTTATAACTTTTTGAAGAGATACTCGATTTTTTAAATTTTTAATATACGTAAATAGCTATAAGTTCTGCCGCGCACTTAACTCAGAATATTAAAAACCAGTTGTGAATTATAATTGCTATTTTGTACATTTTAGATTTTTCAAAGATTGACGGTAAAAGGCTTTGAAAATCTTACAGAGACAGACATGACTACATCGTCCCGCGTTGACCTGCTGATCACGAATACATATTAAAAAACAAATCAAGACATACCTACCTGCACGACAGATTCCGTACATACCAAAGCAATTAAAGTCGAGCTATTTACTTTCGCTAAGGCGCATTTCCACAAGCCAGTACAGTTTAGTCGAAACATTCTTTGGACTGTTGAAAACTCATTTGAATACAATAATTCGAAAAGCAGAATAATGTAAGACTTCCACAAACTCAAAGACCTGGTGAACGATCTATTATTAGTTCTGAGGATGCATTGCCTACAGCGGCTTAGGTGAACTTGTCCCGTACATGAAGCCAAATCAAAATTTGCACACTTTCAATGATTACGCATACTCCTCAGGAGACGAACTAATGGGAGAATCATTAATTCTGCAATAGGAAAACGCACTTAGGTACTAATTAACTCAATACGTTGGATTGGACAGCTCAAAGCACGGATTTAAAAGGTTTTGATAATTTGTGAGCATATATAAAACGAGTGCAATGTGTGTCATTTAATAAAATCAGAGAAGAAATCATTTGCGAAATGACTTTAATTTGGTATGAGATTTCGAGTGAGATTTCGTGCGTTCAGTATGTAAGACGTGATTTTTAAAATAGTATTTTCATTTGTCAAAATAATTTTACATAACTTAAAATCGCAGTCTGCTCAAATGTTCTTGTTGATATGCACTTTAATTTTAGATAATACCATTATCGTATACAGTTCAACCAAACACAAGTAGGTAGGTCAAAATCAGTGGTTGTCAAAATGATTGTGCAGATGACAGTAGTCTATGTGAGTAGTATAACAACCACAATCAGTTCGAGTTCAAATTATTAAAATAGCATAGCTAACTATAGCTAAGTCGTGTTTCTAAGTCGAAAAAATACGCAATAATGTCCTAGCAAAAAGCAAGGCAGACAAACATGGCTAGATGAACTCAACTCAACAAGCTGTTCTAAAATATATGCAATATAATTTATAAAGTTTTCGATTCCACACGAAATGTAAGCAGATTCATTGCCAGTTCTAAATGATTTGTGGATAAGAATGTGACTTCCCGGTCCATCGATCTCAACCGGCTTGAGCACACAGCGACATATCTAGTCGCTTCACAATAAAGTCACTTCCACTCCTTTTTATACTCGCCCTGTAATACATAATACTCACTGTGTTTTGGGTAAATCCATAGCTTTGTCATCAGGGCTGCCACTGGTAGTAGTTACGCAATCACATTCGGCATAAAGAAGAATTTTGTTACACTCGTACTTAATATGTATGTAGCTACGTATATATTACCAGCAGAGTCAGGCGGTTGCTCTGCTGACAAGGATGCATTTTCTTCCAACGTATTTGTATCCGAAGTAGCTACAATTTGACGAATCGCTTCCATTTGACTTAGCGTAGATTAAATATTATAGTTAAAATAAAGAATTATATATTTTTTATATATATTTTTTCAACGTAAATGAAAGATTGAATTTTCAGTGTTCAATGTTTCATGTTTGCTCCCAGCGTGACATATACTACAATACGTACATACACGTTCATATGTAGGAATGTATACGTATAATTTATGCTTAATACTCACTGCTCACTTGGCACCCAAACTTTTTTCCAAACGTCAGTCCCAGATAACTGTTCTTCAAACTGTTCCAACTCTCCAAACGACCAATTATTTTTTGGCTCTGTGACCGAAGTTGGTACAATTTGTTTGGGGCACTGCGTACAGGAGCACTGCGTATTTTACAAGAATATAGTTATAGATTTTATAATGTATAGATATAACACCGAATACTCACTTCTGCTCTGCGATTAAATCATTAGGAAATGAGTCAAAAGTCGGCGGAATAGTAATTTCTTTTTGCGGCTCCCGTGGCTGCTCTGCCGCCTATGACGCCGAACTGCTATACGGCTCTGTGGAAGATAGTCCGAGGATCTCAATAGAAAAATTCAGGCTAGGCACTCGTATATCTCATCATTAATTTCATCCATTGTTCAACTGTTCGTCTTTTTAGGCGTCGGTTTTTCTGTTTTTTTTTCTTCAATTTTTTTTGCGCAGCTTTCTCGACGGTCGTCTCAATGCAGCTAAGCCCGTGGCGTCGTTTTGTATAAATGTAAATGTAAATTTAAGTGTTAATAGAACTTAATGCATATATTTAATTTTAATCGTTTTTAATTATATTTTATTTTGCCTTGCCAATTTATGTACTTTTTCACTTTTTAGTAGAAATTCGACAGAGTCTTCTCGCAAATGAAATTAAGTTGCACGCATTATGCCATTTCACGCAGTTCACATGCGCACACATAGACAATCTATTTGTTTGTATAGGTCAAGTTACATATACATATGATTAGTGGTACCACATATTGACACTCTCTTACACATTCCATGCATGCGATTGGAAATGCCAAGCTACGCTCACTCCTTTTTTATGCTCTTTTTTTTCTCTCTCTCTCTGTCTCTCCCGTTCTGTTTATGTTTATCTAACATCAATGCTTAGAACGTAAGAGCGTAATAAATATTTCCTTCTCTCCATTTTACCAACTGAAAAAAAAAAATAACAGAAAGGAACAACAACAAAACAACAAAAATTTCAGCTGTGCGTAATACACTACCTTATCTATACACTTTGTATAAAATTACTTATATGGCTTTGTATGTAACGGTTTGGTGCAAAATATACTAAACCGGTTTTAATATAGTTTTCCTTTTTTTATACCATTCTCATATAGTGTGAAATGGTATTATCAATTTGTCTGAAAGTTTGTAACGCATTAAAGGATCCATCGTAGACCCAATAAAGTATATATATTCTTGATCAGCTGTCTATCTGTCTGTATGTTGTTGCGCATTTTTTGGGGACTAATTTTTATGCTATCCAGTTGAAATTTTGCACGTATACTTCTTTTTATTCCAGTTTAATAGAGTGTCAAGATTGACCCGGCACGCTCACTTTTTGGGGTAGCCCCCATACAAACTCACCGCCCACTTTTGACTTTTTGTATGAAAAACTTTTTTATTGTAGTCAATATCAACTTAATAATTGATATAGTAACTTCTAGTGGTCGGATGGTTGACATATACATTAATGGGTGGGACCCCGCCCAATATTTGGGGTAGCCTCCATACAAACCTACTGCCCACTTTTGACTTTTTGTATGAAAACTTCTTTATTTAAGTCAATATTAGGTTGAAATGCAATGTGGTGCTTTTTGATGGTCAGCCGCATAAAATACATAGACTAATGGGCGTGTCCCGCCCACTTTTTGGGATAGGCCCATACAAACGCACAGCGCAATTATGTGTGTGTGTGTTTTTTTTTAATTGTTCATTTAAATCAATATTAGCTTGAAATTCGATTTGGTGGATTTTAGTGTAGAACCGCTTTATATACATATACAAATGGGCGTGTCCCGCCCACAATTTGAGGTAGTTCCATACAAACCCACAGCACATTTTTATGCAGTTGTATAAAAAAGGTAACTATCAACTTGAAATTAGAAATGACGGCATTTTATAGACGGTCGCTTCATACTCATCTACTAGTGGGCGTGTACCGCCCACTTTTTGGGTTGGCCCATATTTAAAATCAACCCCTCTCAGTGTGAATGGTGTTAGAGCCTCGGTTCAACCGTGTGTGTGTTTTTATATAGATTAAATTCTCTTATAAATTTAGAACTAACCTTCTTAAAAATGAAATGAAGGCTTGAAATAATCACTGTAAGCCGCAAACCAAAAAAAAAAAAAAATTCTATTGAATGATGTGGAACCTCCTTTGATATTCAGTTCTGCACAACATGATACATTAAAAGTGAGAAAAGGCATTAATCAAAAACTGCTGATGAGTGTTCGTGGCTGAATCCGAAACAGTTTATCTGCTTTTCATTGAGTTAATTTTTGTAAAATTTCAAAAAACGCTTTAAAGCAGAAAATATTCTTTAAATTTGTTACCATCAATAGGCCTACTGCAAGAAAGAACTTGTAATACAATTTTAAATCTGCTAATGATCTCTAAGTCAATACATGTAATCTCGCTGGCCAACGTTGGGTCAGAAAAAAATCAACAAGCGGTATTGCCATCATTGGTATTGTACTCACCTACTTTTGGCTTATCTATATTATTAAACTTATTTTTCAAAACTCGTCTTGGACATATTTTTATTTAAACTAGTTTTTTGTTTGTTCTCATGTCGTATGATACTAGTCGATTCAAAGTCTAAGTTATAGCTGATTTTGAGTAAATGTTACATAAACCTTATCATAGATGAATTGGATAATTCCCAAATCAATGCATTGAGCTATACCTGCGTTATTAAAGAAGACTTTATGAAAAACAAACCCTGACTTTGATAACTTAAAACACTGTTTCTCAAATTGGGTGTCGGCTCCCTATAAGTTCCTGAATGATGAAAAGTTCGATAACAGTTGCAAAATAGGCTCTTGTGGCAAAAGCAATTACTAAAAAACTTCGAAATCAAAAATTTAATTTTTATACAAAACAGAATTAATACACCTAACTAACAAAGTGAAAACAGCTTAAAGCTTGTTAACGATAGCCGAAGATATGATAAATCACAAACTTGAAAAAGAGTTTTCCAAAAGAAGACAAAGTTTCAGGAATTGTAAAATTTAAAATTGTAAATATTTCTTAGCAATAGTTTGGCAACCTTATTTTATGGATTGAGCTAAAAAAGTTATAATTAAAAAAAAAAAAAATGTTGTCCAAGGAGTTTTGGTTTTGAACCATTGTACATTTAATTTGTGAACTATGCCATGTGATTGGTGCATTCGTGCCTTGTGAATGTCAAAACAGATTGAAAATTCGGAAAATGTGATCCGTCATTGCAACGAACGAAAGAATTTGAATACGCAAAATGGAGAATCTACAATTACATTTGGAAACCAACCACTGCGTGGAAGAATATTCGGTTAAGGCCACGGCTGTGCGCAGTGTAGGTTGGAGTTCGGATGGCGAAAAGTTGGCCGGCGCCATTGACAAAACAGTTGCAATTTACGATGTTAGCAGCAACCACTTGGTAAGTGTTGAGCAAATGGAAAGTAATTTTAATACATGTGTATTTACATATATCACGTCAATTAAAAATGCAATGTATTTATTCTTCTATATGTATCTAGTTTGTTGAAAAGGTATTGAGAGACCACACCGGTGCAGTTAATTCGATTAACTGGCACAAAACCAATCCGCAGGTGTTGGCCACTGCAGGCACGGACACAGCCGTGCGTGTCAATGATATACGCGTTGATCAATCCGTAGCAATTATGGGCACTAAAGGCAACAATATAAATCTGGTTTGGTCGCCGGATGGTAACACGATTGCGGTACTCAACAAATACAGTCTACTCACTTTCATCGATACGCGCACAAAAAAGATATGCGCTGACCAGCAATATTTTTTTGAAGTGAACGAAATATCATGGCCTTTTGAAAATGGTATATTCTATATGGCTACTGGTCTTTTGGGCTCCGTCTATGCGTACACCTATCCAAGATTGGATGAGTATAATTGCTTTGAAGCTCAAAGAGATGCTTGCACTTGCATTCAATTTGATCCAACTGGTAATTAGTTTTTATTATACTACTTATATACAATCATAGTAAATGTCTTTGATTAGGTAAATTCATCGCCGTTGGTTCCAAGGATACCAGCGTTTCACTGTGGAACCGCGAAGATTACCATTGTTTTCGACGTATTATACGCTTGGAGTGTGCCGTGCGCACTTTGTCCATTAGTCACGATGGCAAACTTATCGCTGCGGGTGGTGATGATACGATCGTTGATATTGCGTGTACGTATAGCGGCACACGTGTCTATCCGCTATGTGTCGACACAGCCGTATGTAGTGTTGCCTGGCATCCGAAGGAGTATTTGCTGGCCTATTCATGGCAGAATGAAGATAACATTGGAAAACGTGACATTTTTGGAACTGTGGGAGTATTTGGGTTCGGAAAATAGGTCTATTAACAAATTTCACTAAAATTCACTCTTATTTGAATAAATGAGAGAATCTATGAAGCAAGAAGCACATTACGAAGAGCAACTAGATCCCAGATGGGATTGGTCAATGGAATTGTGCAATATTTTATCTTTAGCTATATTAATTATATGGGGTTTGTATGTAAAGCTTTGACACAAAATGTACTAAATCGATTTTAATATTTTTTTTTAACTAAATATTTGTGCTAATAAAGCGAATGGTATATATGTACATATATTTGGTTTGATTTTGTAAAGTTAAATATCATTTGTATACCATTCACACATAGGTAGTGTAAAATGGTATTATCAATTTGTCTTGTGTACTAATAGAACGTGTAAAGCATGCCGGTTACCAGTTACCAGTTAATAAGAAATATTGATCGTAAAAGAGGTCGGTGAGTATGACTTTGTTTGTGAGTTTGTTTGGTAAGCGCTTAAGAGATATGGAAAATGTCTGTGTTATGTTTTTATGCGCTTCGCTATTAGTTTAGTAATTGACATTTAATGTCTCAAAAATAAGAGCGCTAGAACACATGCAACTACCTTATATTACACGGTTATCGTGGTTGCAAAACCGTAGGGCTGTCATCCGTAATCCTTCAAACTGAGCATTATATTTATTAGTTTTTTGTCCGACATTTACAACTACAAACATCGCGATTTGTCGAACAACATTTTTTTCAGCGTTGGATATAATTGGTCGCATTTAGTGCTCTGAAAGTCCTCGAATAATTAAACAGAGACCGTTACATACAGAAATGAACACTGTGTGATACGCACTTTAAATAATTATGGCTAATTTGTTTGTGTTATTAAATCAGCAATCTGAAATTACACAAAATATATATGTATATAGTACATATATTCTTGATAATTTAATGAGAGGAGATGAGCCAATCTATCTACATATGTCCATTTGTCTTGGTGCTGTTGCAAATTTTTTAAATTTTTGGCTACAAAGCGTGGTTCGAGAGGCTTTGTTTTGTCTAAAGTTCATAGTCATGTCAAATTGAAATTTGATATGCTGCCCTCTTATGCTCAGACGCTTTACATACGCGTCAACGGGTATATATTTATATTATAATGCGCGTGTCCCACCTAATTTTTAATGGTTTTACATGCTGAAATACAATCTTAATCAAATCAAAAGAGAGAAAAGGCAGCACTCAAAAACACTTTATCTGCTTTTCATTGAGTTTATTTTTGTAAAATTTCAAAAAACGCTTTAAGCCTTTATTTATCACAAAAAAAAAAATAACGAAGCTGTGCGAATTTAATTTAATTTAATTTAATATAACTGCAACTTGCTCTTCTTGAAAATGGTTTAAAATTTTGAATTTTCCATTACTAGTAAGAGCAACAACAGTGTTCTCAGATTTTTGTTTGTTTTGTTTTGCATAATCGGCACGATAACTTTTATCCAGCGTAGTATCTTTTGGAAGGCGGTTCCGGTAATCTTATTTTCAAGTATCATTTCAGTATAATTTGATGCCAATTTAGTTTCGAACTATCTGAGTTAATTTTATGAAGTTCATCAAATGCAGTTCAAACGCATTCTGATATATAGTTTCATTTCTTTCACCGATTCTGTTGCATT
Organism: Leucophenga montana; assembly: GCA_035044765.1. Lineage (NCBI taxonomy): Eukaryota > Metazoa > Arthropoda > Insecta > Diptera > Drosophilidae > Leucophenga > Leucophenga montana. The sequence goes on along the minus strand of JAWNNQ010001314.1, from coordinate 932,387 downwards.
TATGTGAGTCAGTCACCTCAGTCAAATACCTGAAATAGTCTCCCATCACAACGAAATAGAATAACTTGTTTTTTTCACTGATGGCATTCGGTAGAAGAAAATTGTTCACAAAGAAAATAATCTGGAAAATAATATTTTTTAGTTCCAGCTCAATGCGCTTCAGATTTTGTTTTCTGGCGGAGGCTTGGCTTGCAGTACGATTGAGTGAAATGTCCTTCCATTCTGTTTTGCGTGCAGTGATAACAGATTCGTAGCTTGCAAATATCAGATTCAAATCCTTTTTTGAAAGTGCATCACGGGGTTTTCCATCCGCATACAACGCCTGAAGCATGCTATTGTAGCTCTTCGATTGCTGGGCCAATTTTGCCTTTTGAATAATTCCTTTTTCATTGGATGCTGACATACCTATCAATATATATCCAATTTTTATTTCTATATCCAATTTTTATTTCTAGTTGTTGCTTCTTCTAGTTTAATTTTGATAAATTTGAAATTTTTATTCTGATTATTTTGTTCTAGGTTGCTTTTGTCTACCTGAATGGAGATTTTAGTGCAATCTAACTGATCTTTGAGTTAAAGAAAGTATTGTTCCAATTGGTTAACTACGTCTAGACTGCGTTCAATAATGTATGAAAAGAAATGGAAGAAAAGTTAAGAAAGATTGGAGAATTTTTTTTGGAAGTTTTATTTGTATATCGTATATCCACAAAAATCCGAAATAAGTGGATGCCGTTTCTTCCAATAGCTTTCGATGTATGCTACCGTTTCCACGAAAAGTGATTAAAAAACACGAAAAAATGTTTACTTCCATGGAACCGAAGCTTTAATACCAGCATATAAAACCGGAACCGTTAACCGAAATTGATCGATTAAAATTGAGAACCGAAGCCGAAAGCGATATTTTAATTTTTTTGTTTTTAAATTGGAACATTTTACTGAAATAAAATAAATATAAATAAAATAAATATGTACTGGTATAGTTTCGGTACTCACTATTTTGTTTGTATTTTGTTGTTTAAGCAGATAGAGTAGTGGATGCCACGCCCTTTTTTTGGTATAGCTATCATACAAACCAATCGCCCACTTTTGGCGTTTTCAAAGAAAATCTTATTTATTACTCTTAATAGATTCTTAGGAACGAATTCTTCACATATATATCAAGAGGCGTGCTTCGTCCTCTTTTGGGGGTAGCCGTCATACAAACTCACCGCTTACTTTTAGCTCTTTGTATGAAAAACTTATTTATTATAGTTAATATCAAATTACAATTTAATATGCTGGATGGATTCTTAGGAACGTATGCTTCAAATGTGTATTGATAGGTATGTTTCGCCCACTTTTGGCGTTAGTACCCATACAAACCCACCATCTAGTACCACCAGTTGCTGATAGCTACCTTTTAGAGCGACCAGCCAATAACGAGCTGGACGCAGCAATCAAAAGGCTAAAAAATAACAAAGGAGCATGTCTCGATGAGCTGCCAACTGAGTTAAACAAGACCGGTGGCGAAGAGTTAGTAAGCCTCGCGTGCATCAACTCTGTTGCAAGATATGGTCCGATGAATGCAGAAAAAGAGACACCGCTGTCTGCGGGAAGCAGCGTGGAGTAAGTCTCATTTCAAATGGTTACTAAAATCTGTCCCGTGTACAGTGTAAAACTTAAAATAATTCCTTTGTGTGAAGGTAACTTAAGTTTCGGTATAGTTAAAGTTTTCACTTATTGCTTCTATTATTTTAGAGTATTATGCCTCACATACACACGTAGACATCTATGCACGTGTTTTTGCAGATGTTCTAAGAAACTTATTCTACGTGCGAAGAGCTTATCATTATGTCGAGGGGTATATATACCATATATGGGAGTTGTGGGCTAGGATAAATAATACAAGCATGCGCTTTTTTCTCCTTATTCTGTACTTCATGCTCTTCGGTTGTATGTGTCCTTTGCTTCTTTTATGTTTATCTCAAAGTGTTGCTTATTAAAATAAAATTTATTGCTTGTTTGTGGATAGAAACAGCAACAAAAGCAAGAAGAGGAAGCAGAAGAAGAAGAAGAAGAAGAAGAACACCACCATGACAACACGAAAGTACGCTGTAGTCGAGTTTGTACGACTTTTAGATGCCCTGTAACTTGTTACTTATACTATATGTATGAACCATAAATTTTATTGTGGTTCGATCTGCATATTTTGAGGAATATTTTATTAGAATTGATGAAATATTCAATTAAACACAAAATTTATTTACTAATACTTAAAAATGGAGTGCAGACTTGCAAGGGGCTACCCATTAAAGCGTTCCGACCTGGAGATATATGGTATATTTTATTAGGATATCAAATTTGACATTTCTAGTATAATAAACAACCAAACCAAAAAAATTTTCTTACAAAAACTTAAAAATGTCTGTTATAGTCTCCAAAATATGTTCGTTCAAACCGACAATCAGACGAACGGACAACAGACGGATATGGCTATATCGACCCATCTTCCTTCTGCTTCTTACATACATTTGCACAAACTTAATATACCCTTGTACCAAATGGGTATAGGGTATAATAACTACATTGAAAAATGCATAAAGCCAGAAAAAGAAAAACAACAAAGATAAAAGATAAACGATGATAAAAACTTTAAAAGCCATAAAGAAGATACAAAAAAAAAAGAAATGGCGACTGGCGTCGGAAACCGGAAATGATTAAATGTGGAGCCAACACGTTGCAGCAGGTGTTGTTAATAATAATAATCAAGATAATCATTTAAGAACAAATGATGATGATAATACAAATAATAATAATATTGCTGACCAACCGCTGCAACATCATTTAAACTAATTATACGCTGGAAAATAAGTTATTTTATCATAACTCAATATTAAGATACATTTTTCGAGGGTAATCTGAGAAGTAGCCGAACTAATGTCAGAGCAATCTGCTAGTTTTTAACAAGTTTGATTCTGCCAAGTATCATTACGAAATGTCAAAAGTTTTGCAATCTATATCATTAAGTTTCCAAATATGTCTTTGGAATGCCAATGATGTTTCTCGGCACAAAAACGATGTCTCAATACTTCTTAAAAGCTTTATTAACAAATGATGCATACCGACCTTTGATAGTAAGGCAAGGCAAGACATATACGACAGAACAGTCCGTATATTGTCCATGGAAAATGACATTAGGAGCTGACATGTGTCACAGGAACCATAGCCGACTTAAATGTAGGAATTATTCAGTCATATGAAAGCACATGCCCTATGGTCAAAGATAAAAGTGAAGGGGCGTCCCATGGTGGAATGGGCGCCTATACAAAGTCTTAGGGCAATTGTCAGAAGGCTTTACAAACCTATGGGAAGTATATACCACGGGCCTCAAACTTTATAATAAAGAAATAAGGAAAGCCAAACTTAAATACTAAACTGAGGTGGCCTATATCTACTTTCTAAGTTTTGAAAACTTCGGCAGTAGATGGAATATTACCAGCATTACTGCAGAATGGGGAAACAGTACTAGTCCCAAAACTGTAGAAGATCATGATTTACAGTCTGGCACTAGATCATATTCCTACCGCCATAGTTGTCTTTATACGAAATGTGGGGAAATTGATGCAACCCTACCTAAACCATTCGGACGTATCAGCTTAACATTTTTTTTGTTAAAAACAGTGGAAAAGTCTACAGACAGACACCATGATAGCAGCAATTAAGACATTCCTTGACCGGAAGGAGATCACTTTATGTGCCGTCCTTTACATTGAGGGAGCGTTTGACAATTCGAGTCACGCGACAATATGTAATGCACTAGTTGAAAGGATAGTAGACCCAATCATAGTGAATTGGATGCACTCTTTACTGAGGACAAGAACAGCCAAAAAAAAAAAAAATGTGAACTATTCACCAGCATCAGGGCACAAAATAGTCTCAGTTAAGGGTTGCCCACAGGGGGAGTGCTTTCTCCCTTTCTGTGAAGCCTAGTCGTAGACAGCTTACTATGTAGACTAATTGCGAATGGCATGTAAGTGGGAAGCTTGAAGAGACACTCTGTGACATAATGAACAGAGGACTTAAAATCACACAGGACAAGTACACTGAGGTAAAGTTTAATATCAACCCTGCTAAAACGGCCATTGTACCATTTATTAGGAAGCAAAAGCTCCCTAGATTCAAAGAAACTAGAAACAAGCCAACATAGCTTTTCACGTGAGACGTGGAATGATATATGAATGACATGATATGATGATATAAATATCGTTCCACCCCAACCAATCCGCGTGAGATTCCTCTGACCTTAGGTTTATACGTTGCAGCCATAGCATCAAAAATGAAGTATATATTGCAACGGCTGCAGTCTATTGTTAACGGCTGCTACCAGCTTTTCGTTTGCGGTTTCCTTTTAGGTTGAATCGCTTAAAGCTGTCACGCTTGGATACTAAGAAAACATTTAAAGAAAACACTTGGTGTTGTCAAAATTATGCTTTGTAACGCCATTTTCTGTGGGAGATAGTTGGAATCATTGGGCTCCCGCAACAGGATATGGGCTCCTTACAAAAATCATGGGAATTGAGGCGGGAACAGGGTATTTTATGTGTTCACCTGATTTGTATATATTCCAAGTGGCATATCCTCATTACAGTTCTTTGAGACTAATTCCATACTTCAGAAAACCGCCATCAGTTTCTGGAATATCTTCATTTTTGCGCCATTTTCTGGAGAGGAGTTGCTAAAAATGCTACAAAAAACCAGAGGAAAGTGTGGGAGATAGTCGGTATCACTGGGCTCCCGCAACAGGATATGGGCTCCTTACAAAGATCTTGGCAATTAAGGCGGGAACATGGAATTTTAAGTAGTCATCAGATTTGTACATATTCTAGTGCCAAACATTGATGATTGCAGCGCCCATTCCAAAAACCCATTGGAACATGTATATCCCGCATAATCCTTGCCGGGATTGACCAAGTGGCATATCCTCATTACAATTCTTTACCAATGATATCAGTTTCCACTTGATATTGATACAATATATATATATCAGTTGAGCGATAATCAGTGATTCAATCACGAATATCAGTTGACGATATGCATGATATATTACTCATACGCCATGAATCACAGTGGCACTAGTAAGAAATAAATGATATTCAATCACTGTGACATTTACAATATTGAGTAGCAACTGACATTCGTGATTTTTCAGTCAGGTAGTGAAATATCGCTCAACACTAATATATATGAAGACTCAAATAGATAAAAGATTAAATGTTTATCAGTCATATGAAAGCACATGCCCAATGGTCAAAGATAAAGCTGCACATCAAAGACTGGAATGAACTAAATTATAAAATGGGTAGAAACAATATAGCTTACATGATGTAAATGAAACCTACAAAAATTCTGTACACTTACTTTCTGGATATGCCGCGTATATCAATGGGTGTGAACTCAGCAACTTCTAACTGAATCATCCGTTATATCTGTGATATTTGTCTTAGATTACACTTAGTGACACTAAAGTGTATAAATAAGTTGCATTATATGATGAAAAAACTAGCCTGCGTGGATTTTGAGTATATACCTACATAGACGTATGTTCGAAATACAAGTAGCTCTAAAAACAATTCCATTGAAATTGCTTATTATATTTAATATTTTTTATTAAAATTCACAAAGAGCAATATCACCAGACAGCAATATACTCTTAACAATGTGGCGTATAGCAAAACCTTGAAGTTATTTCCAAATCCAGACTCAATCATGCAGCAATTCAAGTGTGGTGGTTGGCCGTAGTCAATCACTTGTCGCAGTCTCAAGGAGCCGAAAGTACTTGTCAACGCCGGCAGTTGTAAGTCCAAAGAATAAGAGGATACGAGTTTTTTTCTGTGTGTGTGTGTGTGTGTGTGTGTTTTTTTTTCAAGTACATGGACGACAAGTGCAGCCAGACTTGAATAATAGCCAGACCAGTCAACATTCGTCGCATTGAAATTTAGAAACCATCGCAGCATACTCACAGAAGCCGAATGTAATCACAAAACTTTGGAACTATGTTGTCTCGCTTCCTACACCACCCTCAATATTTAGACTAGACCGGTCCGAATACACAGACAGACAAAGGAACGTAGTCATCGCTCACACTTCGATTTCAGTTAACTTTCTCGAGAGTTAAGAAAACTATGGCGCTGCCAACAAGTTGCAATTTTTTAGTTTCCCCATAATGTTCTCTTTGCTTTTATACATACATACATACTCTTCACGAATTGTATAACATAAAGCTAGCAAGCAGTTTGTTAGAGAGTTTGTAACACTTAAAAGAAGATAAAGGAAACCCATTAGATCTTCAGTTTATTCGTATAGTTGTGCACAGTGGAAAAAAATGAAATTTAAAATTCTTGAGTTTGGTCCTTAGAATAAGAATAAAATTCTTAAAGTATGAAAATCAAATTAAAAAAAAAAAAAAAACTCTCTACGTAATTCAACTACAAAAGCTCCAGAATAAAAAATATGTCGGTTTTACTCGATGTAAGTAGAAAATTCTTTTTTTAATCTCTGACATAAAAAAACAAAAAACCTGAGAGCATGAGGGTATTCCCAAACCATCGAGCTTCGGTGATTCTACGCTGTGCTTTATTTATTATGGAGAGTCTAAATATTCAATCTTAACCGTAGTCGTTTTATCTCTGCCCGAAAGCATTCGTCTATGACGCGACCAGCTGTTTTGCAGACTTCCGATTCGTGACTGTATGGCGTGGCCAGCGAGAGAGCGGGAATCGATCAAGAAATACTTCCATTTCGCTCTATCTTTTGGCTTTCTATCCGGGAATATTTCTTGAGCGATTCTCTTCTTTGGTTTTTCCTCATTGTTCTAAAGAAAGTTAACCGTTTCCAAAGGAATTCTTGATCTAGTTCGTGTAAAGTGAAAAAATCGTCGACAGTGACGTTATGTCCGTACCTTCCAGACTTCGACTGCATGTATTGGCAAAACGAACATCGAACGTGGAAACCAAGCATGTGCTTGGCTTGTAAAAGCTCTCGTATGGGGTTAGTCGAGCATTATTGTCTTCAATTCAAAATGTCGAAATGAATAGTGCGAAAACAACTTCTCCGACATTATGGCTTTGTACTTTGGTCGACCGACCTTATCGTCAGAAATGTCATCAACAGTTTCGTTCTTCAGGTTTGCAAATAAGAAATTCAATTCAGTTTTTAGAATAAATTGCCCAGGATGGTTTTCTTTTCATCGTTCTGCTCAAAATCAATATGCCAACAAAAGCATGGAGAAAATCTCAGGTTAGTTCAATATGATATTCATATCCACAGTACTGTCGTAATATTTTTTTTTTCAATTGCAGACATAAAGAAGAGCATGAATGCATCTTTGGTGTCGGAGACAGATGCTTCCGCGTACACAGTCCTGTCTGGCTGCAAATTTATGATATTCCACTGACTTGGCCACCAGGTGCGGAAAGAGGGAAAAAAATTTCATATTGGGAGTTCTTTATAAGTGTATATAAATGAGACAAATAGCCGTATGGTGGGCATTATGGGCATGGCACCCTCAAATTTGAATAAATTTAATTTGCGCGTATGAATAACTCTTAAATTCTCTGAGATCTGTTGTTTCATATTACCATTCAGACAGACGGACGTACAGTCAGACAGTCAGGGCAATATCGACTCAGCTCCCGATGATGTGATCATGCATTTATAACTGCCTAGGACTATGAGATGCACCGCATCTCCTACTGGCTGTTAGATACATTCGCATAAATTTGTCATAACCTTGTAGCTTTGGATAAAAGGCGTAATAAACAATTCAGTATTTTAAATCTATCTAAATTTCAATGAGGCGTCACGAGTAGTTCTAACAATGCACATCCAAAAAAGGTCACCACACCAGAAATATAGAATTCAAGCAATAGTGTGGTAATTGTGGTATTCAGAGAGAGAGAGAGAGAGAGAGAGAGAGAGAGAGAGAGAGAGAGAGAGAGAGTAGTGGTCATCTCAGTGTAACGATCTAAGAATATTTTGCATGAATATTTGGGTATGACGTATGTCACACGAATACAATGAGCACATTTTTTCCACCTCATTGCTGTTAGAGCAGATCGGAAAATAGACAATAATCTATATTTTTATGCTGTTTTTGATTATTTCTTTATTCGGTCACTCTTTACACAAAAAGTGTACTAGTGTACAATAAAAATAAAAAGAAAAAGACCAATAATGAATAATGCAAAGACAATTGGTTTGGCATGTCATGCGCAAATGGTGAATATACTCAATGCATGCATTTTTAAAATGCTTTCCTCTATTGATTCTGTATATTTTAATAGAAACATAAACAAAAGTCAAGTGTGACGACGATGTGAAAAATGTTGCTGTCTGTAGTATATAGCCATCCCTTTCGCAAGCTTAAAATCGTGTTTAAAATCCCAGAACAATAAAGGGGAACAAAATGTTTTCACTGTATTCGTGTGTCATATAGCCATAAGCATGCTGCCAGTAGACTTTTGCATTTGCTTACATACAAGTATGTCAATAAAGGTTATCATAAGTCAATTTGAAAAGAGTATTTGGCGGGGAATTAAAGGACTTTTTGCAACTTTTCTCTTAACCGTGTGCGAAGCATAGATACATCCCACCAGACTATGATGAACCTACAAATAGTCGAAGCGCTTGGTCTGATGGAGAATCAATAGTCAAGTTAATCTATCAAGTTTATGATAGTTCGTAAAAATTTCTACAAAATGTTATTGCAGAGTGTATTAATGCTTCAGTTTAACTGAAATAAATGTTTTTTTTTTGTTTTTTTTTTTGCACTTGTCGCAAATTCGCAGCCAATATTAAGAAAGTTTTTGCATTTTTTGGCATTTGATTTCATTTGTTTCCCTTTCGTCGGTATTGGGTTTTTTGTCTTTTATTTTATTTTATTTTCTCTGCTATTTTATGCAGTACAAATTTGTTGAAAACTGTTTTGTAAATTGGCAACAGCTGGCTTGTATTTTGTGCAGAGTTGCCAGGCCGAAAGGGATAGCACGCTAACAAGTTTGCAGACTGAAATAAGGGAGTGAGTGTTTGTATCTAAAAGTGTTTGTATCTACATACATAAGTGCGCATCTTGAGTCGCTAGCTAAATTGCTGATTTTCCAATAATGACAAACGTATAAAATTCAACAAGCACAAAAACCATTCTACACATCTTACGAATGAGTCTCGTATATTTTTTTTTTTTTGTAAATATTCACATTTTGAAATTATAACTATATGTGTACTATGTATATTACACTACATATTACACTACTTTGGTGGTACAGTATCATTTTCTAACCTTCACATGGAATTCCAAACCGTATAGCAGCTATACCAATCAAAGAAAGATGCACTAGTATGGGTACTCCCACTTCTAAAATTAATTGGGACACTTTGATTAGTATATAGTATAGTAGCGTGCTTCCATAAGAAGTCACTTGATGATCAATACACTTTTGCATTCGTTCAAACCAATTGTCATAGCAGTTTTGCCATTCCTCTTGAGACACCTCCAAAACATGGGGTGAACACGCTTCAACTGCTTCTTCGGCGCTCGTAAATCGTTGACCACGCAGTTTACCTTTGATACTCGGGAACAAGAAGAAGTCGTTGGGTGCTAAATCAGGACAGCACTGGAGGATGAGTCATTAATTCGATGTTTTGACTGCTCAAAAATGCACTTGTTTGACGAGATGTGTGAGAGTTCGCAGTGTCACGATGGAGAATGATTCGTCTTTGGCGGTTGGTTTAACGAATTTCTCCGAAGACTTCCGGCAAATAAATGGTCGTGTACTACTCAAAATTGACCGTCCTACGTTGCTCAAGCGGAACAGTGGCCACATGACCCATTCGGCCGAAGAAACAGGCAATCATTTGCTTCGCTATGCTTCTTCCACGAACAAATTTTGTTGGATTTGGCTCGTCTTGGAATACCCACACGTCCGATTGCTGTTCTTTTTGCGGCTCTTACGCATATATTCATGATTCGTCATCTGTCACGATTTTATACACGTCTTTTGAAGCACCATGGTCGAACTTTTTAATCATTTCCTTACACCAATCGACGCGAGCCTTTTTTTGAGCGATTGATAAATTATGGGGTATCCAACGAGAGCAAATGGTTTTTACAGCTAAGTGTTCATGCAAAATCGAATGTATTGAAGTGGAACTAATGTGCAAGGATGCCTCTAACTCACGATATGTCACATGACTATCTTGCATTATCAGTTCACGCACTGCAACGATGTTTTTGGGCACAACAACCGATTTTGGACGACCTTCACGGAATTCGTCGACGACCGAACTACGACCTCGATTGAATTCACTATACCAGCGATATACTGTGGTTTTTGATGGTGCTTTGTCGCCATACAAAGAACTGAGTTCATTGACATATTCTTGTTGAGATAATCCACGTCGAAAGTTGTGAAAAATAATCCAACGAAAACTTTCTCTTGAAATTTCCATTTTTTGGCCAAATTGTTTTTCTTAACTCACTGTAAACAAAACAAATAGCAATTGTACATAAAAACTTTGTGAGTACGTTTGTGCCAAAAATGACAAACTTTATTATGGTGATTTTTGACATTAGTGTTGCCAGTTCTTGAAATATAAATAACAGCACTCGTTTCAAGTTGAAAATTGACAAACAAAAGCCTCAATATTAGGTTTCAGTCAGGTACCACAAAAACAAGTTTATGTAAAATATAAAAAAAAACGAAAAAATTCCGTACAAAAGCTAGACAGACAGACTGACAAGACGTAAGAATCTTTCTGACAAACTGATAATAAACTTTTCACACTATGCGTGAAACCTATCAAATTGAATTTGAAAACTCTGACAGAATTTCGCGTATATATTTATATGCATTTTATGGTGCTTGGTGATGGGAGATGATCGATTCCTACAGTATGTACTGATGGAGTCTTGTATAAATAAGATCTGGTGTATCTGACTGTACCACTGAGCTTGCACCGTTTTCCTTTAGATGGCTTTAGCGGTGTGTTGCAGTCGAAATTCATATATTATATACAATGTGTGGCATGTTTCTTTTTGGCATGTTGTAAACATAACCCTGTAGTAAACATAACCAGTAGTCGATTTATGTTTATCTCATTAAGTTTTTCGTGATTGAAAACTTTTTGAGGTAGCCCCTATTTAAACCCCCACTTTTATGCTTTACAATACTATTTAAAATTTCGTGTGAATGGTATTAGAGCTTCCTTTCAACCGAAGTTAAAGTTTTTTCTTGTTTTTATTCTTTTTTTTTAACAACGGCATTTCGTACTTGATCCAAATAAACGTTTTTGTTTTTTTTTTTAATTAGAACATAAGCAAAAATTATTATTAAGCCTGCTTGATTATGGAGAAAAGCGATCACATGCCAGTTAATGTGCAATAATATGAGCCAACACTGGAGGACCTCATTAATCGACCAGTTATGATAAGCGTACTTAGCATTGTCAGAAGCAACACTTTCATGGCGCTACAAATCCACGACAGGAAGCTGTTGTAACTGCATTTAAGCATTCCTGGGTAGGCTACAAGATATATGCCTGGGGACTTGACAATCTCAAGCCGATCGCGCAAACCTTGCACGAGTGGTTTGATCTTGGACTGACAATTGTAGACTCGCTGGATACATTATGCGCTTAGAAGATGAATTTAAGGAGGAACGCGACTGGATTGAGAGCTCGCTAAAATCGGGTATTTCTTATTCGAATGTTAATCTTGGCGATTTGTCTGCACTTTCACCAAAGTGGTCACCGAATAGTTCCACAAGCGAAGTGACCACCATACCATTGGAATTTTGTGATCTAAGCCGAAGCACAAATGTGCCTATTTATGAAAAAGTTGTTAAGGCGGTAAACGATAAAGTGCACTCGCTGGACAAGAATCATGGTTTGAAGCGCATATTCACCAACGCTAATACGGGCTCCTTTCGCAACTACGCAACAATTTCGATAGGTGCACTTGGTGACTCCTACTACGAATATTTGCTAAAGCAATGGCTGCAAACTGGACGAAAGGACAATAATTATCTCATACTTGATTATATGCATGCCATCGATGGTGTACTAACACAACTGATACGTCGCATAAAGAAGGAGCATCAGGTTTTTATTGACGAACTGATAAATGGAAAGGATTTCAAGCCAAGAATTGATCATCTTACGTGCTATTTATCTGGCACACTTCTATTGGGGCATCAAAATGGCATGCCCGATTCGTAGAATGTACTCGCCAATGATCTACTCGAAACGTGCTACCAGACCTATCTGCGTCAACAGATGAAACTGGCACACGAAATCTCCTACTTCGCAATCAACGACAATGAGGAACAAGACATTTATGTTAAGCCGAATGATGCACACAATTTACTGCGCCCAGAATTTATTGAGACACTATATTACTTTTAGGCATTGACCGGTGATAGAAAGTATCAGGACATGGATTGGGTCATTTTCAAGTCATTTGAATATCATACAAAGGTCGCAGCAGGCTATACATCCTTTGGTAAGGTGAAGAACGTGCATAACACTCGTTTGCGCGACATGATGGAAAGCTTTTGGATAAGCGAAACGTTGAAATACTTTTAACTGCTATTTAGTGACAATCATAAAGAGATTGATTTAGATAACTGGGTTTTTAACTCGCAGGATCATCCACTGCCAACAAGACAGCAATAATTAAACTGAATCTGAGTGCAAGAAGACCAATTGGAACGTTTTCCAGAAAACAACAAATTATGTAGATATAAGCTATGCATAGATATAAGCTCTGCATATAGCTATAAAAAAAAAAAACAATATCCATGGATCTAAGCTTATGCTCAGTATTTTGAGAAACCAGCTCACAGCTCGTTTTTTAAGTAATAATATGTTGACCTATTGTTTTAAAATTATTGTTTTACCAGTGACCTGTTGAGTGGTGTATTTTTCTATATATATTGATTTAAGTTATAGAAAAAGTTGTGATCTCCGTCTCGCCCTCAAATGAAACATGTTTGTTAATATTAGTTAATGTTTTCTAAGTTTATATTTTTAATTTCAGCTGCCACCTTTTGCCCCTCTCTGTGCTATTCGTGTTATTCTACCAACAATTTTTTGTGTTGTCTTGCTTTTACGTACGTGTACGTACTTGCTTACGTGTATATTTTGTTTTTGTGTTTTCATTGTTTGTGTTTTGTTCGTCGTATTTGTTTGTGCTTTGGTTTTAATAATATCATTTTCTTAATTTTATCAAACATTTGTTTTATTCGTATTTATATACAGGCACATCATATCAATGTCAACCTTTCACAAAAAGGTTCATTTGCTGATAAAGCTAAAAAAGTATATGACGACCTAAACCATAGATTTGTATATGATGCTTACGCATATATTGAAAATATTGTTATGAAATGACTTGATTATATATTTAAACAATTTGGAGAAATGTGGAATAAAAGCAACAGAACAAAATCCAAAGTTATCGAACAAAAATTCAGATTGGTTTGCACAATATGAATGTATATTATAAAGTCGACAATCATCTGCATTGAATCAAAATCGAGGACGTCCTAGATTAAGCCTGGTAGAGTGCTCAGGAAGAACCAAGCGGCGACGGATAGCAGATTTAGCAGAACGCGATGTGTCCGCTGCTGCTGATTTGCGTTTGGCTTGTTGTCAACCGAATCCGTCGATCTTTCCAGCAAAGGCGTGTGAAGCAATATAACTTATAACCGAAGCAAATTTAACAAAGCATCAATATCTACTTATTAGAAGTTTCGTTAACAATAAAGTTGATATTAACCGTCTTACCCTGCTATGATAACATTTTAAAGGAAAAACAGAAAAGTTATCCTGAGCAAATACTCGTAAGAGTTTCAGAATCTGTCGCTGAAGTTGAGTTACAAAAATTATTGGACCACACTGCGTCGCGAATTTTAGAGCTGCAAAGCGATGTCATTAATGAACTCGAGGAGTCCTCTAATTACCTAACATTAATAGGAAAATGGGGCTTTGATGGCAGCTCTGAGCAGAGCGAATATAAGCAAACATTTGAAAATAATAATTTGGAAAACAGTAATTTATTTATCACGGCATATGTGCCTCTTCAACTAATAACAAAATCTAAGAATGATGAGGAGCACAAAATAATTTGGAAAAACCCTCGACCTTCGTCCACCCGCTATCGTTCTGGCTGCCGATTCCATAAAAAAACTGACCACTAGGGTTCACTCCGAATCGGTAGGTTATATGACAGCTATATGATATAGTAGTCCGATACGAATGAAATTTGGTCAGCACACGTAGAGGCTCCTGACACGTACCAAATTTAAATTCGGATAAAAAACAATAAAGTTTTGGTGTACTAAGAGTTCATTCCGAATTGGTCGGCTATGGGAGCTATATGATATAGTGGTCCGATCTTGACGATTTTGACATATTGTCATCTAGCTATAGATAGAAGCCTATGACAAAAGCAGCACTGTAAGTATTTTTGGCCGCCGATTCCATACAAGACCGACCACTGTGCAGCTGTTTGTTGTCCACTATAAGCTAATCAAATCGAATAAAATCATCATGGCGCATCGCTACCAATTACAAGTGTTGCGTTTGAACCGTGTATTCAAGAAAAAATTACGCAATTTTCGTAGAAACACAATAAAGTCTCATCTCAATTAATTTAGAAAAGCAGAGCGGCAGAAACTTAAAATACTTCAATTGAAGAGAGTTTTTAGCAGCGAATGAAATTCGAAAATAAAATTTTGGAATCGAATACTACTAAAAAGACATAATATTGTATTTACTTAGTGTAGAGTACGAGTATTATAGTTACATTCGGTTCTAATAGACGAAAAAATAAGAAATTTTGTATCTCGGACACATTTGCATAAAAACTTTTTCAATGTGATTTTCGAGTTAATGGGGCCATAATACATAAGAAATCGAATGTACATTTTGGCTGTAAATCAGTGTTATCGTTTATGAACCATCACTAGAACACAACTTGCGACTGAATATGCAAAAACCGAAATACCTATAATAAAAAAAAACTACAAAATAAATAAAATAAATACGATTACAGCTTTTGAATTCGCTTATTTCGAGCAAAGAACGAACGAACGAACGAACGAACGAACGAACGCAACGAGGTGATGAGTAAACCATCAAGCGATGCAAAAGTTAAGCTCACCGGACAGTTTAAAACAAACAAAAAAAAAAAAACCTAAAAGCCTCAAACGAGAAAGCTAAACATTTATAAAATGAAATAATAAAATAAATGCCGAAATGTGCGAAAAATAAATTAAAATCTACAAAAGAAAAAACAAGATGAAACAAATGAAATGTCCGTGTAATCGAAGCAATTATACCCTACACACGGTACTGATGTGCCAAGAGAGAAGACGTAAGCAAACATCCAGAATTATGGAACTTTTCAAGTTTCTAGTTCATTGTGAAAGTGAGACAAAATATTTCGTGACAATCTTTATTTCTGACTCTACAAATTGGATACAAATCAAATTTTATTTGAAATTTTGCAAAAACAAACTGAATACATAAGAGCGAATCTACGCACAATGCTGTTTCGGACCCAGACATCAAACCTCATCAGCAGTATTTTTTTTTTTCTTTTTTTGTTATCTTTCCACTTCTACGAATGTGCGCAGTTCAGATATAGTTAAGATATTTGTATATAACGAAGAAGAAAATATTTGCAGCAGTAAATATACAAATTGGAAGGTGAATATACAGAAAAAATTGACACCGAAATTTTCTTCGTCTCGAAATCTCAAAATTTCATTTTGAAAATTTGGAAATTTTGTGACGAAAAAGACTTCCATGTGCCATATTTGTATATTTAAACCTTTTGCAGTCAAGGTCAGACGCACAAATTATTTGCACAAAATTTGTGTATCTATCGTTTGGCGAAATCATATGTTCTTCGACATATGCCAGTTTGATGGTACTCACATTTTGTGCAAATTTGCATAGG
Organism: Leucophenga montana; assembly: GCA_035044765.1. Taxonomy (NCBI): domain Eukaryota; kingdom Metazoa; phylum Arthropoda; class Insecta; order Diptera; family Drosophilidae; genus Leucophenga; species Leucophenga montana. Next base: position 916,387 of record JAWNNQ010001314.1, on the reverse strand, counting down.
TTTAATTGGTTTAGTGGTCATACTGTTTGCAGCAAACGTATTTTGTCAAAACTACAATATAAAAATCAAAGGTTGAGTTTGCTGTTAGCAATAATAATTAAACTTATTTGAATTTGAATAAATGTAAATGTGTTTCTTTTGGCTTTGTGTCATGGTTTTCAAGCCACATCGTTACACAGTTTGGCTGTTGTCTTAGAAATTTGTTTGCAAACGACCAAACGCAGTAAAAATTTGCACATGGTTGGTTACACACGGTAAACCATTTGATATAATTGCTCAATCGCAAAAATTACAAATCTCAGGATGGCAAATATGTGCATTCAAAACATTTGCTGGTCATACATGCGACAAACATATTAGGTGCTGTTTTTTAGACATTTTGATCCAAATAATTTGCGCATCTGATCTTAGCTCTATTAATTCTTTTATATATTTTGAAATATTGAGTATATTGAAATATTGAGTCATTATATTTAACAAGAAAAAACGCTAAATTCGGTTGAACCGAATCTCTAATACCATTCACATGAAATTTTAAATAATATTGAAAAACATAAAGGGCTTAAATAGGGGCTATAAAAAGGCACCATATCACATTTCAAACTAATATTGACTTTAATAAAGAAGTTTTTCGTACAAAAACACAAAAGTGGACAGTAGGTTTGTATGGGGACTACCCCAAGCAGTGGGCTGGTTCTACTCATTAATATATATGTCAAGCATCCGTGCACTTAAAGTCACCATAGCAATTATTAAGTTGATGTTTACAACAATAAAAACATTTTTCATACAAAAAGTCAAAAGTGGGCGGTGGGTTTGTATGGGGGCTACCCCAAAAAGTGGGCGTGGCGGATCAAAATTGATACTCTTAATCGAGTAAAAATATAAAAATAAGTATAAAAATAAGTATATGTGCAAAATTTCAACCGGATAGCATAAAAATTGGTTCCCAAAAAATGCGGAGAGACAGACAGACATACAGACGGATATGGCTAGATAGACTCGTCTCGTCGTGCTGATCAATAATATATATTCTTTATAGGGTCTACGTTGCCTCCTTTATACCATTCATACTATGTGTGAATGTATAAATATGCCACCTAAATTACTAAAAGCATAACCATGCTGGGAATATGTGTGGCCGGTGAAGTTGACACTCTGAAGTACAAAATTATAAATAGTTCAGTTCATTTGTCCAACTTTCAAAAACCTTTAAAAAAAAAGTTGCTGGCTTCACAAATTACTTGTAATAACTCTGTGCAAATCCAAAAAACAGCACAATGATGATACCAGAAGTTAACCATAACACGAAAACGCTGAATTTTTTGGTGTTCACCGATTTTTTGAGTTTATGTTTTATTCAAAAATCTTAGGGTGAACTCCAAAAGTGTTTAGCTATAACTTCTTCATAAATATTAAGAGATATGAACTTGAACAGAAAACTGTTAATAAGTTTTCATTTTCACACCAACCTTCATATATATAAGAGCGTTGAAGATAGAATTATGACTCTTTGTACATGTGCTGTCTATAATGGATAGATATGTGATTTATCTGTGATTTCACAATCAGCAATCAGTTCAATCTACAAAAACCAGAGGGCCTTGACTCCGCGCACACAAGTGAATAGATTTGTACTTTGTTTTGAAATTGGTCACACACAACCAATATTTCTCGAACAATCAATTATTAAGGTCTTGTTAGAAAGATATAAATGAAATCTTACTAACAGTTTTCACTTCAAAGTCTTACATTTGAAATTATTAATATTCAAATTATAAAATTGTCTCCTTTATTCCGATAGTTTATGGACAAATCTGGTCTACCTTCTCAAAAATTAAAAATTAACACATCTTGGCTTTTTGTGTTCAATACTTCCAAAAGCAAACAGACCAGACACATACTACCTGAGTTGAGCTGTATTTAACTAAATACCTGTGATTTTTTCATTGAGCGATTAAAAAATCACTGATATCAGTTGCTACTCGATATTGTAAATATCAGTGATTGAGTAGCAGTTGCTTCTTACTACTGAAGCTAACATTCACTGCGTTTTAGTGATATAAATATCAAAATGAATTTAGTGTTACCAGCATAGAAAATCGCAGCCTAGAAGCGATACCTTCTGAATAAAAAATTTCTCATTTAAACGCTTGAGATATTGTGAAATAAAACTTTTCTCATGGTTGACGCAACTCACATGTATAAATGTTGGTAAAACTGTCAGATCTGTCATGCGAAATAACTTGATAAAGAAAATAGTGTTTGGTGTGTTTAGCGGATTTTTTTTGTTTGTTGCTAAGTTTGTGTGTAGCCAGGCATATTTCATGTGCTGAAGCTTTTAAAATTTTAAACAAAGCCTACGGAGAGTCGACAATGCCAAAAACACGGGCATACGAATGGTACAAAGGCCGCAGTGTGGTTGATGCTTTGCCTCGTTCTGGGCAACTGTGCACCACTTCTACTGACCAAATTGACAAAAACAAAAAGAAAAAAAATTATAAAATAAGGAAAAAATGTACGAAAATCGTCAGGGAGATAGTAGTCGACCTTGAGGGCTCTTTTGGATCAATTCAGTGCTTTATGTACAAGACGAATGAATGCATGAGACGAATTTTAACGGAACTTGTGCCGAGATTGCTAAACATTTCCGAGATATACTCAACTTGTACGAACCTAGTATTTGAGCAAAAACAAAGTTAGTGTCATGCAGCAAGCTCCGCATTGAACTTACATGGACTCATGTGACTTTTTCTACACCACGATGCAAGTTACCGTTTCGATCCGTTTGGCTAGAGAAAAGAAAACTCGCGGAGGGCACTGAAAGTTATTCCAAAAATCGGCTTATAAATAGTGTTTCGAAGATGGGAAGAATATATATTTTGGAATATATATTTTTCATGTAATGTATCAAATTTTTGTCATATATTGTATTAAAATGAATTTAGTGTTGCCAGCACAGAAAGTCGTAGGTGGAAGAGGTATTTCAAGTATTTCTGGTATCAAAATGAATTTTAGTGTTACCAACACAGAGTGTCGCCAGTAAAATTAATAACTGAAAAGTATTATTGATGTAGGCCAGTCATATTAGGGTTTCACCATCGGAATGTGTATAAGTATAAATAATTAATAAGTATAAATAATTAAATATAAATAATTAAGTTACTTATTTTAATTAAATACAAATAATTAATAATTAGTACATAAATAATAGAGCCATTGTTTAATAATAATAAAAATATTTTTAAAAATTAACTTTATACAGCATACGATTAACCGTAACTAAGGCTTGACCTTGCATTGGGCCATATATGACTGTGCGCTGCGCACTCTTTATGCTCTATCCCAAAAACGGTTAACCGTATGAAAAAAAATTGAAACAAAAGTTGTAGAGAATTTTATACGCTACAACTTTTATAATAGATCTAAATCTCATTCAAGGTATGGGAAGCGAGATATTCGCGACCTTTGACCTAGAATATCTTAAGATCGCGTCACGATATTATATGAGACTTTTGAGACAACGTATTGAACGCCAAAACAAAGGTTTATACCAATTTACAGCTTATTATCTCTCATTCCGAGGTTAACCCCTACTTTTGGCTAAGATGACTGGGGTGATCTTGTTGAAAAACTAGTCCTATTTAATAGATATATTGTAATTAAGCAGACTATGAAGGAAAGTGTTTCTTCAATTTGTATACGATGCACACAGAGTTTGAGTAATATTATAATTTAGTCTCAATGTTTGCAACGCCTTAAAGGAAATATGGAAGACTCCATAAAGTATATACGATTATAATTGGGATCAGCATGAGAAGATGATTCGATCTAGCCATGTCCGTCTGTCTGCTTGTCTGTCTGGCTGACTGTCTGTCTGACTGTCTGTCTGACTGTCTGTCTGTTTGTCTGTCTGTCTGTTTGCCTGTCTATCTGTCTGTCTGTCTACCTCTCTGTTTGAATTAAAACAATTAAATTAACAATGGTTTTTGAAATTGTTCAACTACATACAAAAGGTGAATCCAATTAATGGCATTGCTATTTTCTGTATCATTAAACATTTGAGAACTCGATAGCTCAACTGTCTAGCGTGTTGCCTAACATTCCAAGCTACCCGGATTGAACTTTCGCTTGTTCCAAAATGTATTAAAATTTCAATTTAACTCTTTCTAATCATTTCATGCGCAACAAAAAGGTATTAACAACACTCTATTCTATATACAACCATCATACAAAACACTAATTTAAATAAATTTTATTGTATTACAATCTATTAAATCTAAAAGCATCCATTTAAAAATGTAAAAACTAAAGAAAAATACCAGCGTTGCTGAGTTAAAAGTGCAAGTGTGAATAGTTTTAATGTTTTGGTTCCAAGAAGTTAATGTTTTATCTTCTTTTAAGTAATAATTAGATAATAGGTTGAGCTGCGTTTTCGCATTTTTATTTTAATTCCTTCTTTTTTTTCAAATTACTTTTCGCGATCGCAATAACAGTTAAAAAGCACTGTGATTTTTCACAATAATCACTGCTACTCAAGCCTAAACTACAAGCTCATATGCAAGACATACTGCATAGAAATGTTGACATTCTCTTTTGTAGTGTGTTTCAAACATTACGACAAACTGGCTATATCCATTTTCAAACATTGTGTAAAGTGTATACGAAAAAATGAAATGAACGTCAGAAATTTAGATGTGGGTACTGAAACAAAATGAACTGTGAAATCAAGTTGAAAGCGACCGCGAAACCGAAATCGTTTTTTGAAAAATGTATTCAGTGCAGCAGGGGCGACAATCGCAAACGCAAACGCAAACGCAAACGTAAACGTAAACGTAAACGCAGCGGCAGCCAACGACGACCATAAAAATAATAGAAATTGCATTGGGGAATATGTATCTCTGAGCACTGGAATCTGAACAGCAGCAGCAGCAGCAGCAGCAGCAAAAGCAGCAACTAATCGTGTAACTAAAAATAAAACAGATCTGTTGGTGTTGAAACAAGAGCGGCAGCATATACGGCAAACGAAAGAAATTATTCAAATCTCAAGAAATAGAACGAAAAAAAAAAACCAAAAAAAAAAACAAAAGTCAACAACGGCCACGACGACATTCAAGTGGAAAGTGGAACGAAACGGAAACGGCAACGACAACCGGAAACGGTGAAAGTGCTAGTGATTGTCAAGTGTGCATCCGAACGCTGAGTACAGAGTCAGAAGTTTCAAGTTCGTAGTTCGAAGTCGAGGTGGCAGTGGAGAGTTACGTTGCTGTGGTCTTCTGCTAGTCAGATAGACAGACAGACAGACAGACAGACAGACGGACCGGCAGGCAGGCAGGCAGGCAGGCAGCAGCTAAATTAGTTAGAGAATATGGCGAAATTGGTGACATATATCTTCATTGTCAGCTCGTTGATACTTTGGTATCTGCTGCTCTTCGGTAATGGAGGAGATGGTGGCGGAGCCGGCAGCGGTGTTGGTGGTGGTGGACACAGTGGATTTGTTCCCGTGGTGGCCGCTCGTGAAAGCAGTCGCAGAGAGTCAGCCGATACTGGCGGTGGTGGCAACATGGAGAGTCGCAACTATGCTACACATCATGGTGGTGGTCATCATATACGCAGTAAGTTGTAAAATAGTCGAATAGCTAATGAAATTATCTTAAGCGCAGTAGTGCATAAATTAACTCAGTTAGTACACGATTAGAGCCAGGCGCAAGATGCTTGGGTTTTAAGATACCGTCCGGTAAAATCAAGAACTCTTAAACATTTCAATTTTACATTATTTATTTGGTCGAATAATTGTTTCTACAATACAAACAAAGTGCTAAATGTGGCGAAATAATTGTGTAACGTTCTTTAGTTTTTATCTAAATGATTGTTTCTTTTTTGAGTTGAGTTATGAATTACAGACTGTAGGTACTCAATTGAATTGTATAATCCTTGAAATCTGAACTAAGCCTTCTACTGCATTCGTACTTAGGCAAAACAATTTACAATTGCTTTAAGATTTTTCAAGTTTGCTCGTTTGCTTTGTTAATTCGTTCCTTGCAAAATAAATAAGTTCATACAAGTTAAACTTGTTGGAACTTGTGATGGTCGTTTGCAATATATTTTACGGTACTAAGTAAAGCGAATAATAGAATTACTCTTAAGCTTTTGCCAATGAATGCATTCGTGCAAGGCTCATCTACATATATGAACAGGCATATGCAATTATCACTTGCACTAAAAGTCTAAATTGGTCACCATAGGAAAGAGTCTAATGAGTAATTTATTAGCGAGCAAAAATGGATTACAGTTTAAATATAAAGAAGCCATATATGAGTATGTGTATACATTATCGAGCCATAACTGCTAAAAAGGTGTATGGGACAATCAATAAATTTTACAGGAGAACATAGTCATAGGTCAGACCTGTGCTCGCTATCTGAATTATAAGTCTACATTTAAAGCAAGCAATTCTCACCTAAGCGACTGTTTGCTGTCATGAAAAATGTGAACAAAGTTCTAGTGAAAATTTACATTAAAATTATTTTGGGTGTCCTATGATTATTATAACCCATTGAACATAAAAAATGTGTTTCGATTACTGTTAGGCTGACGTCTGTCGATATCTATTCGTAAAAGTTCTGTTATAAAATAAATATTCACAGAAATATTGCACAAACAACAACAAAATCATGCAGATATGAAAAGAGAACAATAAAGCAAAAGAAATGCCAAGCGACAAAACAGTTTCGAAACTGTTTTCTCGCTTTGATATTGCTGTATCGCTTGTACTCGCTTGTACTCGCTTGTACTCGCTTGTACTCGCTTTCCGTTATGATTCCACTCTGACACTTTTTTCAGCGAGCTCATAAGAAAGTGCAAGTGCAATGCTTTGCAGCACGTTTTAGCGTTTTAATAGCGTATCGCTTCTAGCGCGCACTCTTCGTTAGCATTCGGGTGAGAGAGTGTCAGTTCGCATTACAGTTTAAACAGGGCTACTCGTTGTATGAAGTTATATAGTAATTCGCAAACCTTTCAAACAAAGAGTAGACCAGGACCACTTGATCAATAGATGCACTTACACATTAAAGCCTTGCAAAAATGTATACGAACAATTTCATTTGACCAAACAAACCAAAGCAAGCACTGTGCGCATGTTTGAAAAACCAAATGCTTGTGAAGATTTCAAGATGTAATTAGAAAAAATGTGAATAAACGAGCGCTTCAGTTGAGCATATTCTTTCGCATGTTTCTCTCCCCACTTACCCTTTTCATTTTCCAAAAAAAAAAAAAAGTATATAGAGTTTATTGGTTTGTGCTCTAGTATGTATAAGTGACGCAGTTGCATATGTTTGTGTGATTTGTTTCTCGTAGAGTGCAAACGAGTCGGTAGCTAAAATGAGAAAATGACGGACGATTCAATCAATGTTGAAGAGTAAGTAAAAATCGAAACGCTTCTAGTATATACTATATTTCGCTTAGTTGCCTTGTTTTGTCTTCATTCGGTTTGGTCGTTTCTTGAAACGATATAATCACCATAACTTACAACTTGTTCGAACTTGTTTGGTTGGAAAATTAACGAGCTGAGTTGAGGTATTTGCCAAATGAGTGTGTTTGAGCAATATGTCAAAATAATATAAAATAACTGCTACAATAAAGCGCACCAGTTTGATTTTATGTTGCTCACGTTTTAACCATATTGTATTGTATAGTTTCCTACTTCAAAAAACTTTTAGAGTTAGGATAGTTGATAGATACTTTTAAAACAACCAAATATTATTTTTGTTTATAAATCTAAACACCAATAGCAATCCGATATTCATTTGCAGATATGGGAAATCTAAATTTTCTTCAAAATCGGTTGAATTATTTGAGCGTAAAAGACGTAAAAAATCGGCACATGCACAACGAAAGCAACACGCATTCGTTTTACATAACATACAAGCCCAAATGCACAAATATTAGACGATAGCAGGCGAGCAGCTAGTTACAAGTTGATAAAACTCTGCGAGTACGAAAGAGAGAGAGAGAGAGAGAGAGATGCGCTTCTCTATTATTTTGGTGACGGTCACTTTGTTTGTAATTGCTGTTGTGATTGCTGCGCAGTGAATTAGTGATAACAAGGACAACGCATAAACGCAATAATATACAAAATTATACCTAAATTGCATTATTTTTTATTGTTTAGGAAATATCAATCACTGCTGGCGGCGCTACGATGGCTATAACCTACAGAACACACTCATCAACAAGAAGGAACAGATGAAAAAACCCTATGGTATACTATGCAACTTCAAGTGTACATGGTTCTTTACGATAAAGTAAGTCATTGCTACTAAGTATCTGTGAAATGGAGTTTTTTTAATTTGTCATTTTTTTGCAGTTATCCGATTTGTGAATTTATCTACGACTACAAATTGTCCTGCTACTTATTCACTTCACTGCCCGACTGTACGAACGTTAAATGTACGCTACTCAATTATTTTAACTAGTAAAAAAAAAAAGGAAAGAAAATATACAAATTAATTTATTGTAATATTAAGTGAATTTTTTTTTTTGTCTAGCTTTTAATTACACTTAAGTTATTTGAGATTTTATATGAATATATTAATTTATGCTTACACAAAAAAAAAAAAAAAAAAAAATTAAACAGCATTTATTTTGAAATTTAATACATTCTGAGCAAAGAAATGGTGTACTACCAAGTTGGTGGTTACCCTTGCCTGAATAAAGTAACTGTTTTTCATACTATATCTCTTTAGATGAAAATTCTTGCAAAATATATTACCGAATATACACAGGGTGTTGCTTCGAAGATGGCGATTATTCGTTAGAGAACTAGCCTCGAAAAGGTCGGCCAATATCTACAACCGACGAGACAAATGTGGCCCTGGTAAAGCCAAAGGTTGACGAAGTTCTATAATTGACACAGGAAATCAATTGCTGATGAACTAGGAATATGTGCCATGTGTCGTGAATATTTCAAAATGATCTGCTATACACGAGGTGCTATACACAGGGTGTCTCAAAAGAAAGTTCACATTTGATTTGCTGATTACGTGAACGCAACTATTCCGAGCGGTGCGGGGGTATGTCATTCGGTAGCCTAGCTTTTGGAAATTTAGTCGCTATGGAGCGTTTCTCGGGAGCGGACCGTGCGTTGTACGTATGTGAGTTTTACAATACAGTGCAGAAGAGACCGGTTCAACGCTGGAAAAATCAAAATCCGTGCATCCAAGGTCTTCGAGAACGTTCGAAAACGTAGACAGCGTTACTCAGTCTGTTCGTGACAACCCCGACCTTTCGATTCGGAAGCGTGCTGTTTCTTTAAACGTGCATAGATCATATTTGTTCCGCATTTTACACAAAGATTTAAAGCTGCACCCCTGGGCAGAGATGCTGGGCAGAGGCTTGAATTCATAAACCAGACGATTAAGCGCTTTCCAACGTTTACCAACATCTTGTTTTCGGATGAAGCTCATTTCCATCTTAATGGACATGTAAACAAGCAAAATTGCCGCTACTGGTGTGCAACCAATCCAAAAATCGCCTAAACGATTCTTTGTTTACAAAAGTACGTGAACATGGTCTGGAAGACCTTTGGTTTCAACAGAATGGCGCCTAATGCCATACTTTTGGAGCAACCATCGATTTATTGAGGGAAAAGTTTGACGACTCTATAATTTCCCATTGCCTGGTGCGCGAGATCGTATGATCTGACACCGCTTGACTACTTTCTGTTGGGATACTTGAAATCGTTGATCTAGCCAATTTCGACCGCATTATTTGTGAGATACAGCCTCAAATGATCCTTCACGATGCAGTTCATCACACGTTCTCGTGGCGGAAATATTCCCGAAATCATTTTCCATTATTAATACCATAAAAATATATACGCATTACATATACTTTTATGAGTTTAATTTCCATTTAAAGTTTTATGCCTCGCGGCGACATCGCAGCCCGTACGGTCAGGCTGCGATGTCGGCGCGAGGAATTATCGGCTCTTACTTTTCTGAAGATGATAAGGGACGCACAGTTACAGTGAATTCAGAGCGTTATGTGAAGATGGTAGACGACTTCTTCGTGCCTGAACTGCAAAACTTTCCTGGTTATAACCAAAGAACATGGTTCCAGCAGGACGGAGCAACTTCACACACGTATGTGCGATGGCTTTCACAAATTTCGAATGAGGTCCAAAAAGAGGCACTAGTACGTTTTGCTCATTAATCGCTTAGAAACTTCCAAGACGCAACAGATTATGAAGCTTGGTTTTAGAAGTACGATTTGGAAACCAAACAACAGTCCGTGATATACAATAGAATAGAAAAGGAACAAGTCCACCAATTAAAGCAAGACAATAAAAGTCAGCAACATAAGTGATGATGTGCATTTACTACTTACTTAGTTACTTAAATGGCAATGCAACCGTAGAAAGGTCGTGGCCTCACGTAGGAAAATACACCATTCGCCATACATTAGATCATCATAGACCTTGTTGTGCCAACGTAAGCTCGAACGTCGTCTCTGATGCCGATCACCAAACAAGTTCAGGTTTTCGCCATAAACTTTTAGTGCTGGAGCTTCGGTGTTCGTCTGGATAAGGTGACTAGTCCAATGCAGCCGCTGAAATTTTATGCGCTGGACTATGTCAACCCTTTCATACAGCACATGCAGCTCGTGGTTCATACGGGTCGTATACTCGATGTCAACTTTAACAGTACAAAAAATCATACGAAAAATCTTACCGTCGAACACTCCTCTGTGTCCATCCCTACTATGAGAGAGGGTTGTACTTCTAATTTGCTTGCTAGCATCGGTTAGCAAGAGCGATTCTTCGGCTGATCATAAGGCTGACCGGTAGACCGCTAGACCCATGAGAATAGAAATGTAAAATATAGAAACTTTTTTTAATACTGTTGAATAACACCATTAGATACATAAAATTTTGTCTGCCTAAAATTAGTTGCATTCGATACTTAGCTTGACAAATATGTATACAGATGCCAATATGATAAAAATATTTAAGATATACAACTGGCGTGAGAGTATTGCTTTAGTAAAAGTCAAGAAAGTCCTTTTCATACATCCCTTAAACGAAGTGAACACTCGGATTAATGTTTCGATTGAAAGTGTGAGCGTATATTTTTCAGAGCTCGAACAACTCGTAATACCAACGTTGCCTTCGCTGTGAGATGACTCATTTTAGCTATCACAAATTGGTGGTTCTAGGTATGCTTCTCTATCGGCGGTATTATTCTCTTCATCGCCCCCAAGTAGATTAGAGAAGTGACTTCTCCATAGTCTCAGTGATTCCTGTGCATCTGTAATCAGACTTCCGTTATTGTCCTTGCGAAATAAACTCCGGGCTTGAAACATTCGGTCAGACGCTTGAACTTTTCATAAAACTTTCGAGATTCATTTCTTTGGCATAGCAGCTCAACATACTCAAGCTCACGCCTTTCTTGTTCCTTTTTGTTTTGCGTCTGAAAAGGCGTTTCTCCTCTTTCCGTTTCTCACGATAACGCTCTCTAACAGCTCGCGTTACCCCCGACTGCAGAGTTCTTTTGTAAGGGACGTCTTTCTCTGCAGTAGCTTGGCGACACTCCACGTCATACCAAGGGTTCGTCTTCAGAAGCCGGAGAGGACTCCCGGAATAGTTGGGAGAATCGTGCTAAAAAGGCATCGACGGTCTGTTGTGATATCAGCTTACCGAGGTCTAGCTTTCGTAGTGTTGGGACGAGCGGAATGCACCATGCTGGCTGCCACAAGGTAGTGGTCCGAGTCGATGTTGGGACCTCGAACCGTTCGCACATCCAACATGCGTGCCTTGCGTCGATCATAACATGATCAATTTAGTTGCGTGTCTTTTGATCGTTACTGCGCCAAGTAGCCTTGTGTATGTCTCGGTGTGGAAATCTGGTGCTACTGATTACCATGTTCCAAACTGCGGCGAAATCGAAATCGATTAGCCTTTCTCCATTGCTGGAGGTAGCGTCGTGAAGGCTAAATTTTCCGACTAGATGTCACAGGATGGCTTTTTTGAGCAGCCCTGTCCTAGCCATCGTATTTCCTGTATTGAGGTGATGTGAGCCTTAAATTTGTCGAGCACTTCAACCAGCTGGATATCTGCACCAGCCCTGTGGAGGGACAGGACATTCCAGGTGCATATCCGTAAATCATGTTCCTTAAATCGCTAGCGGGAGTCGTCATCATTGGGGGATTTTATCCGAGGCTTCCTTTGTGTCTCCTTTGGTACGTTCTTTTTTTTTTTTGCTGTGTCGGGAACCAAACTCAGCGCACCAACACATAATTAAGGGGAGTGGTTGCTTTCTCACAATTTGCTCACCACGGAGATTCCGAAAATAATTTCTAGCATTCGAAAGACGTCATTCTAGAATGAAGTTATGCTAGTTTCCTTAAATCAAATCAAACATCGACTATGTTATTCCACTATAGTAGATATAATAGTTTAGAAATAAAAGTAGTTTAACTTCCCAAAATTTGGGAAGCACAAAAAAAAAGAAAACTGTTCAACTTTGGTAATTTAACTTATTTTTTGTTTCGTTTTTCTTTTTGTTATTTTTTTAAGATACATCGCCTGTGCATATACAAATGTGTATCCTCAGCTTCATTTATACTACCACTCATCCATTCGTTACTACTTTAAAGAGTACGGCAGAAACGGAAACCGAGCCCCAGTTGACTGGTTACTCTAAGTACTGAAAAGCAGTTCAGCTCATTCACTTTCGAAGAGTTTTCAAGTAAAAATGCCGCAAATAAATCGCTTAACATTTATAAGCGGCGAAAGTTATGCAAAAGTGTTTTGAAGTGAAGTGGATTGAATGGGATTGGCTTGGCTTGGCTTGGCTTGGCTTGGTTTCGCTTGGGCCTTAGTAATGCAATGGTGTATGATAGTATAGGATTGGATTGGATAGGATGGGGTTAACGTTATTGTATCTCACGTGCTCTATGCTAAAAATAAGATAAATTGCTGTTGTTGTAGCTGGCTGTTATTAAAATTGAAAGGAAAACGAAAGCAGGAGCATACACAGGAGTGAGCACTTGTATTTAGTTCAGCTTCAGCTTCAGCTTCAGCTTCAGTTCGTTTGTGGTTAGTCAATAAAGCTGTTTTGTATATTTACACCTGAGCGCCGGTGTACGAGTGTGTAAGTCTGTCAGAGTGTCTATTTGTCTGTGTGTATCTGTCTGTCTGTCTCTCTGTCAGTTGTCCAAATTGAAGGGTTTAACTGGCGCAAAATAAGTTATCAACCATAAATTAGTGGCAAAAGGTGTGTATCTGTATATATGTCTGTGTCTGTATGTGTGAGTTCATTCTTTATGCTCGCTAGACTGCACAAATTTATACACTTTCATATATATACATTCTATTATGGCAATGGAATGGAAGTGTTTAAAGTCAAATATTTCTATCGCACTTAACCCCAATTTGCCTTTGATCTAAGCTTCTTTAAGTAGTTTCATTTGTTAAGTTGTGCAGTTATAAATTTTTGATATTTTGAAAGTTTTGAAAGTTGCAGAACTGCATAAAGTAGATTTCATATTTTTACGAACTTTTAGAAATTTAATAATAATAATAATAGTAATAGTAATAATAAAAATTGTAATAACAATAAAAAAAAAAATATTTAAAAAGGAGGTTAATTTGATAAATCAGTGACCGGATTATATAGATTTGAGGTTAGTCTCTGAAGTATCCAATCTGCATCATTAAGTTTGGGTTTGACAGCCATTAAAAACAGACATGAAAGGCAGACAGATGGGCAGAAAGCAGGTCGGTGCCGAAATTGAACTCAAATTAAATCGTGTGATAACTTCAAAGTAGTGGTTACCCGCAACATTATCAAGTGTCCGCTCGGTTACATGAACGTGGATAAATTATGAATCCACTGCAGCACATCAGCGTCCAAACAGTAGATGAAACAGTGGTTTTCTTTGGTCGGATTTGCGCGGCAATCTTCTGATTTCTGTCCGTCTGTCTGCCTTTCATATCTGCTTTCAATGGCTGTCGAACCTATATTTTCTGATGCAGATTGCTTATAATTTGATTGTAGCATTTTAATTTACTAGCGGGAAATTCAAAAAGTCACTGACTAATCAAATTGCCCTCATACTATAACTAATCAGAATGAGTGACAAAAAGAATCTAAATGTCCAAGTTTAAAGTTTGCAACTCGTATTGTCTCAGAAATCTGTTGGACATGGCTAAATCGACTCAGCTCGATGCTGATCAAGAATATGTATATATTATTTATACTTTACCACGCTTCTTTCTGCATGTTATATACATTGTCACTTTGTATAGAAGGTATAAACATGTAGTAATATCGTAAGGCAATTGTGAAGCATCTAACATACTTGAATTTTTAGATTTAAGTCAAATAACATCAAGTAAACGGATTTTTCTTCACCCCTCGTACACATTCTCAAATTATCTTACATAATTACTTACTTACTTACTTACTCAATTATTTGGTGCTACAACTATTTATCATGTCATGACCGCACGTAGGAAGGCGCACCAGTGCGGCAGGTGCCAATTGCTGTTAATACCAAGTCTGTGAAAGTAATCCCAGTTCGCCCTTCCAGACGTTGTGCCAGTGATCGTCATCAAAGGAGTATCGCATACGTGGGAAAACGTCAATATCAACTTGAAATTCGATATGGCGGCATCTTACACATCTACTACAACGCTTCATACACATCTACTAGTAAGCGTGTACCACCTCGTATTTAAACCCCCACTTTTATGTATTACAATACTATTTAAAGTTTCGTGTGAATGGTATTCGAGCTTCGGCTCAACCGAAGTTAACGTTTTTTCTTGTTTTTTTTTTTAAATCCGAGGCTTTATTTTGGAAAAATAGTTACAAATAAATTAGCTAGCCACATATTTTCCAATATTTTTGGACTCCGCGTCGGAGGAATGACTCGCCTTTAGAAGCAATCCAAAAATTGACACAATGTTTATTTTCCTCATAGAGTTGAGCGATATTTAACTACCTGTGATTCAATCACGGCGACTGAAAAATCACTAATACTATCAGTTGCTACTCGATATTGTAAATGTCAGTGATTGAATATCATTTCTTTCTTACTAGCGCTACTGTGATTCAGGGCGTATGTGTAATATATCGTGCAAAGGTGTTGATATGCAAGATATCTTATTGATACGCCGTGTATTACCATATCGAATGGCAACTGATATTAGTGATTTTTCAGTCGCTGTGATTGAGTCACAGACCGTTGACTATCGCTCAACGGATATACTGTATTATTCAAGTAGTGTTCACAGGCGAGTACTTCATATTAAATAAAGGTATTTAAGCACTTCTTTTGAATTCCAGCTTTATGCTTCGTTTGCTTTTATCTCTGCAAGCATCGGGTTTCTTTCACTGGAGTGGAAAATTAAATGTTTCTTTCTATTTTCTTGGTTGTTTTTTATATCCAATCCTATCTAGAAAGTGACATCAAAACACAACTCTTTCAGTATACCATTGCGGTTTCACGTAGTATTGCCTTAGTCCTTACAAGTTGTAGTGAATTTCAATTTCAATTTATGTGAATCGGAAATGAAATCAGTAATAGTTGGCACTAAAATATATACAAAGCAGGTGACTACCTAAATTAATCTGTGCCCACCTCAATTCCCAAGATGTTTGTAAGCAGCGCATATCCTGTTGCGGGATCCCAATGATTCCGACTATTTACAACACAATCGAATGGCTTCTTGTAACATTTTAAGTCAATCCTCTGTCAATGTTAACACTAGATATGGATTTGGTGGCTCATTTGGCTATCACGCTTGGATACTAAAAAAAAAAAAACATTTGAAAACCATATGGTAACCACATTCTGCTTTGCAATGCCAATTTCTGGAGAGGATTTGCTTACAAGCAACGATTCGATGGTGTGGGAGATAGTCTGTATCATTGCGCTTCCACAACAGAATATGGGCTTCTTACAAAGATCTTGAGAATTGAGGCGGGCACAGGGTATTTCAGATATTCAGATTTAAGAAGACTAGAACAAAAATCTACAGATTTAAGAAGACTAGAATGACAAACAAACAAACTGATAATACCATTTCACACTATGTGTGATGGTATAAAAATGCATACAAAAATGTAAAAATGGTCAAGGTCAAGTTTGTATGGGGGCTATCTCTTGTAGTGGTCCGTTGTGGACCTATGTGGTATATTTAATTAGGATTTATACAAAATTAGATGTTTCTAGCGTAATGAGCAAAAAAACCAAAAAAAAATTTGATAGATTGTTGTAGTGGATACACTTTTCGTCCCCCGTTCCGATTCGTTACAAAAAACCCTTTTTGGCTTGAGTTCATATGGAACTCAAAATTCCAAGTGTGGTTTGTGAGTGTGGCTTCTATAAGGGCAACCCCAAAAATGACCGTGGCATCTCAATGGTGATACTCTATTAAATTGCATTAAAAAGAAGTCTAGGCGCCGGCTTACAACCGGATATCTTAAAAATCTAAGTTTGGTGTTTGTATTTATCATACTTCGTTTCTGAACTCTCGTTCAAACATGCGAAGAATGGATTTACGGACGGGCGGACGAACAGACGGATATGGCTAGCTTCCGATGCTGATCAAGAATATATATATATATATATTTAGTGCGGTGTAACACGCCTGATTTTGTCTGTTACATACATTTGCACAAACTGAGTATACCAGGGCAGGGTACCTATAATTACCATAAATTTATTTAGCTGTTTAGCAGCACGTAAAACAAGTAATTCAACAACAAATTTAATACACCAAATCCATTATAAATACCAACATTAAATCACATACTTACTAATAAATGTTGAAATTTTCTTTCTTCAAGAGCCATTGCACTCAAAATTTTACCCTATATGAATTCGAGCATGAAATCAGTTGAACCCTGATATTAATCACATCTCACAATGGAAAAAAAAAATAAAAATAAACAAACACGAAATGTGAATACTTACGCTTTCAAGTGTCAAGCTCTTCCTCTGCGCGTTCAATCATTAAATAAGCAATATATACGAGCACTACTTATATACCCCTCACATATAACATTTGGTTTTTGGGGTCAATTTTTTGTTGTTGTAAAACTGTGAAATACAGTGAAATGAAATGACATTGATCGTTGAAGGCCAGCATTGCAGTGAAGACTTTGAAACATAGTTCTATACAATCAAGCTAGTGAACCGACCGAGAGCTGACATACAGCGTTATATGTGATGTATATATATATATATATATGTATATGTAGTTATTTGTATGATCTGGATACTATTGTTGCGCGTCATACAGGGCGCATGAATGAACTGTAACTGAACTACATTGAATCGACTCGGCATTGTTGACGTTGACGTTGACGTTGACGTTGATGATGATGACGATCATACTAAAAGTATATAGGTATATGTACGTATATATAGAAGAGTACTACTACAATACTATATTGCATTCATTTAACTAGCATACTCATTGCTATTTGGGTCGTGGTCGTTGCTCGTTGATTGCGTACATTACGTATGCAGTATCTCTCTTCAACACTCCGTATCTCTGTTACTTCTTACGCAGTATCTATATGAATGATCTGCTACATGATATTCTCGTTCATTTGTTTGATTGGCAAATTACCACAATTTTAGATATTAGATTATTTCGATATATAAATTAATTGTATATTAGAGCAACAGAACAAAGTGCGTCGGATTGAGAATTGTAGATACGAGCATGTGTTGAGATGCGTGTTTATACGAAACTGTTTACAATCTATGCTAGGGAGCGTTGAACATTTGATTTTGTGCTTATTTTGCTATTAAGCTTTAAATCAAAAACCAAAAAAATAAAAAAAAAACAAAAAAAAAAACGAACAATGACGCAATTACTCGAAATAGTGCGAATGTTAAATATGCTTAGATTGTTGCTCCATCTGATATCTGTTAATGCTAATAAATATATAACACACTTCTCATGGTACTATTAAAAGTATAAAAAAAACTAAGGTATTCACACCAAGTCGATTAACCGCTTAGTTGATGAGAAAATAATTTATTTCCAACATAAAACTGTATAAGCAAACTCATCGACCTCTAATCTTGTTTCCAAAAATATACTCAGAGAAAATTACTTTAAAGTGTTTGGAAACACTTGCAATTTGAACTGAGATCGACAGTTAGTTCGGTATTTACACAGAAAAATAAAACATTCTCAATATAGGTTTTTATCCAAAAGCATACTTAAACATTTTAAGTACAATTCGAACTCAATTGGACTCTTAAATCAAGTACAAAAGGGTTTGATTTATAAATTAAGCGCAGAAATACGTAAAATTCTTGAAATATTGACACTTTTTTTTTCCTAAATTCAAGCTCATTAAAGCTTGAAATGGGCTTAATTTAAGAATTTCATTTCCGTTCTTGAACCAAGAATTTCGACTTGGTTTAAGCAAATCCATATCCGCCATATACTTTTGCTACCGCTATGGATGAATTCAAGTACAAAAGTACTGGTTTTTGTTTTTTTTAACAGTGTAGTGCTTAACTATGGAATCGCATTGAAAGCCACGGTCAGACGTTCAAAATATAAAATGAATACCTTTGAAATTTACTTCAATACTAAACAACTTACTACTGATCGTGAGTGGAAACTCATCAACCGTAGTTAAGGAAATTCAAACTAATGATAGAAAGTATTTTTTAAAGCACTAGACCAATTTATAAGAGCGTTCACATGCCTAAGTGATTACTTTTAATTTCTCACTTTTGATCGACACGACGTTAATACCTTTTGATACATTTCAACTATATCTACTTCCAAAGATTTCTGTCTGCTGCTGCATGTACAAGAAAATCAGTGTTGTGTTCATTCGACAGTTCAGAAGCCAAGTTAAATTTATAATTTAAAGCGATCCTTCTTCATCATATATGGGAAAGATATATATGAGTAAAGATATATATGAGTATAGTAAGAGTAAATAGTATTTAAGCTTCGGTTTCACCGAAGTTAATATTTACACTTGTTTTGCGCTTAAGTAATGGTGAAGCATCTTCAGCTGCAATTCACGAGGTATCAATTGCTTCTACTTTCATTTTATCTGTTTGGGAAGACGACAATGATGATGTCATTATAAATGTGTACAACGCTCCAATGAGTCCCATAGTGAAATCAACATGGGTGTTACGAGTTTTTATAGCTCTGAAATGTACGCTCACTATCGATCGGCATCAATTTCATCCGATTGCGAAGATGACAACGACGACAACGATGCAACACTAAGTGCGTGCAACACTTCTATTGCCACTCAGCAAGCGAAATCAACATGGGTGTTACGCTCACTTTCAATTGAAACATTTATCAGAGCGTTCACTTCGTTTAAGACATCTATGAGAAGGACTTTTTTGACTTTTACTAAAGCAATGTTTGCGCACAGGCTGTATATCTTTAACGATTTGATCATATGGACGTGCATATATGCATATTTGTCAATAATATTAGACCAGCTCAGACACATAACTCCAGTATCGAATGCAACTAATTTTAGGCAGACAAAATTTTATGTATCTAATTATTAGAACGTTATTAAAAACAGTTTATTTTACAATAATGAAATAATTGAATGCATTAAGGATGCTTCACATAAATATCAAGTGGCGCGTCGCTCCCACTTTTAGGGGTAGCCTCCATAGAAAGTTTCCGCCTAATTTTTGAATATTTTATGGAAACTTTCTTATTACAGTAAATATCAACATAAAATTTAATATAGTGGTATAGTGGGTAGGCTCGAAAACTTGCACCGCATTTAGGCTGTTATATTTTACAAATACCTAGCTTATCCCACGTCATACGTGATGGGATAATCATCTGCGTTGTAATCCTCTCGTTTCTCGTTCTCGGCATACGTTTGCTTGAACTTGCGAATTATCACAGGGATATCCGTTCCGTAGAAGAAGAAGAGGGGGCCCGTGGCATTCTCTAAAGTATTTGAACGTGTACTTTTAAGAAGAATGTTACTTGTGCTGGACAAACTGAACATCATACCCGCACATCAGTTTGGGTTTAGAAGAGGACTCGGAACGATTGAGCAATGTCATCGCATCACGCATGCAATTGTTAACGCATTTGAATGCAAAAAATATTGCACAGCTATATTCCTAGATGTCAAACAGGCGTTTGACAAAGACTGGCATGCATGTCTACGGTACAAAATTAAGAAATGGCTACCCGCACCATATTTCCTGATTATAAAATCGTATCTGAAAAACAGATTATTTTATGTCCATGAACAGGACGAATCGTCCAGTATATATACTGCTCACGCTGGAGTCCCACAAGGGAGTGTTTGAGGCCCAGTGCTGTACACAATTTTTACAGCCGACTTACCTACAACAAACGCTGTACAGATAGCTACATACGCTAATGATACTGCAGTCATTGATACCAGCAATGATCCACATGTTGCATCCAACCAACTTCAAGAAGAACTTGGTCTAATTGAGGTATGGCTAAAAAAGTGGAGAATAGTGTTAAACGCCCAGAAGTCAGTGCAAGTCACATTCTCGCTGAGACCAGGAAACTGTCCCCTAGTTACACTAAATGGCTCCTCCATTCCAGTTAGCGAAGCGGTGAAATACCTGCGAGTACATCTGGAGGCAGCACATAAAAGCAAAGCAAGCGCAGCTAAAGGCAAAGAGCAGAAAAATGTACTGGCTGTTAGGATCACGCTCCCAACTAAGCCTTGAGAACAAATTACGGCTTTACAAGGCAGTTCTTAAGCCAGTATGGACTTACGCATTGCAGCTGTGGGGAACAGCTAGCAATTCAAACATGGAAATACTACTGCAGCGATACCAGTCTATGACTCTCACAACCATAACAGGTGCTCTTTGGTATATGTCCAATTATGATAGCCACAAAGATCTCAAAGTACCCCTGGTCAAAGACGAAATAAAGTCAAATGCAGAAAGGTACATAAATAGGCTACATGACCATGACAATGCTTTAGCATTAGGTCTATTAGACAACACATACTGTCGAAGACGACTAAAAAGATTTCACGTCCTGGACCTCCCATATAGATTAACAGATATATAGTTAAGAACATGTAAATATGTTAATGTATGGATTGGGCTTACTGGAGCTCAAACCATCCGGCTAGACAATATTAATCTATACAGATAAATATAATTGGAGTGTCTGTTTGTAATATTAAAATAACCGCTTTTTACTAAATGCATATGGATGTATACACGGTATATACACAAAAAAAAATGTCTGTTTGTTCCGGCTAAACTCTGAAACGGCTAGACCGATTTTGACGGAAGTTTCATGCGCAGATAGCTGATGTAATAAAGAGTACCTTAGGCTGTTTTATTTTAGAATTTTTATTTAGTTTTATTAATTTTTCTAGTTTTTATATATATATATATATGTATGTACATATGTTTATATTCTACCATACGCGTTTGCTACTGACTAAGCTGCATTCTCTTCCTCTTCTTTGGCGTTGCCGGCATCAAACACAATAACAGCAACAGAAACAGAAACAGCAGCCACAAGTACAACACCAACAAGAACGTATATGACGATGATAGAGTACAGCAACAACAACAGCAAAAAGATCGTATACGACGATAGAGCAGTGTGAACGTACGAACCATAGCGCAAAGAGGAGACAAAGGATAAGGAAACTATATACAAACGCGTTTTATCTCTTTCTCTCGCAGCATACATTTATAGTTGTCTCTTTTTCGTTACACTTTTCGTTTTTGTATGAAAAACTATCTTATTACAGTCAATATTAACTTCAAATTGAATATAATGGTTTGTTATGAACGAATGCTTCACATTTAGAGAAGAAGGTGTGATTTTCCCTTTTTAGGGGTAGCTCCCATACAAAACTACTACCTACTTTTAGGATTTTTCATGAAAAAACTATTTCATTTCATGCAACATCAATTTGACATTTGACATGGTGGCTTAGCATGGACGAACGTTTCGCATATTTAGCAAGGATGTCACGTCGACTTCAGAGGTGGGCCCTAAGAAACTTATATCGCACGTTTAGTTTGTTAAATTTTATAAACTATTTCACGCTTTGGCGCAATACTAAATGCAAGAACTGTACCGGAACCAAAATATTTGTAATGGTATTGTTTCGGTTCTCACTTTTATTTAGTTATAAGAAAAGTAGTTACATGTGTATAGTGTACTTATATACATAAATGGTTTGAAAATTCCACAAATTTCCCAGAACTATTCGAATTGCAAGCGTAGAGCGTTTATCTTTAGACGTTAAGTTTATCATGAATCCGCTTACAGATCGACTGGAACCAAAAGTATTTCATACAAAATTCGATAAGTGGACGGTGGGTTTGTATGGTGGCTATCCGCAAAAATCAGAATAGCATGCTAGTTGTGATATATGTTCAGCCTAGCAACATATAAAGTATTCATACCCTATTTCATATCGATATCTAAAGAACTGAGAGACTAGATTTGATTCATATAGACAAGGGAACAACAACCAGACAGACAAAATAACATGACTAGTTCTATTCTTCTCGTCGAACTGATCAAGAACTGATCTATATACTTTATGTCATACGAGGACTGCTATTTATATTTCGGGAACTGGCAACACTTATGTCAAAAGCGAAAATCTGGCAACACCATAATAAAGTTTGACATTTTTTGGTATAAACGTACTCACAAAGTTTTCATGTACAATTGCTATTTGTTTTGTTTACAGTGAGTTAAGAAAAGAAATTTGTCCAAAAAATGAAAATTTCAAGAGGTTTTCGTTGGATTATTTTTCACAACTTTCGACGTGGATTATCGCAACAAGAATGTGTCAATGAACTCAGTTCTTTGTATGGCGATAAAGCACCATCAAAAACCACAGTATTTCGCTGGTATAGTGAATTCAATCGTGGTCGTAGTTCGGTCGTCGACGAATTCCGTGAAGGTCGTCCAAAATCGGTTGTTGTGCCCAAAAACACCGATGCAGTGCGTGAACTGATAATGCAAGATCGTCATGTGACATATCGTGAGATAGAGTCATCCTTGCATATTAGTTCCACTGTTCCGCTTGAGCAACGTAGGACGTTCAATTTTGAGTAGTACACGACCATTTGTTTGCCGGAAGTTTACGGAGAAATTGGTAAAACCAACCGCCAAAGACGAATCATTCTCCATCATGACAATGCGTGCGCTCACACATCTCGTCAAACAAGTGCATTTTTGAGCAGTCAAAACATCGAATTAATGACTCATCCTCCGTACAGTCCTGATTTGGCACCCAATGACTTCTTCTTGTTCCCAAGTATCAAAGGTAAACTGCGTGGTCAACGATTCATGTTTTGTAGGTACGAAAATCATGTTTTATAGGTGTCTCAAGAGGAATGGAAAAACTGCTATGACACATGGTTTGAACGAATGCAAAAGTGTATTGATCATCAAAGGGAATATTTTGAAAAACAATAGAGCCATTTTCATTTAAAAATCTTTGTCATTATTTGCTATTCCCGAAATATAAATAGTACCCCTCGTATCCGATGCTTCGTTTAATGCGGCACAAACTCTGTGACTAAATTAAAATACTATTTACACTATATTTCAAGAGTATTAAAGTTTAAGTATGTTTGTATTTAATTACTTTTTATTCTTTCCTTTTTTTTCAAGAATTTTAATATTGACCGGTACCGGTATACCGAAACTAATATCCAAGAACCATACCGAAACCGAATACCGAAATAAATTGGAACCGGTACAGAACTTTATACCGAAACACAAGTTTCGGTATGTACCAAAACTGGAACCAGAACCCCTTTCAATGTGTTGCAAACGTTGTGACAACATTAATATACTATTCACACTATATGCTTTAATTTATAGCTAGCTAGATATTCAAGTTCTAAATTATTGTATGTCAAGCGTTAAAAATAGTGCGCAGAATGTGTAACAATTTATTAAAGCAGCTCATAAAATGAGCTATGAACTACTTTCAATAATACAAATAAATATTAGAGAAACTAAATAGTAAACTGGCAAACTGAATGACTGACTGACTGAGTGACTGACTGAGTGAGTGATTGACTGAGTGACTGACAAAATAAGTGAGAAGTTATTATTGTACGAAAGGTGTCAACAATTTGTACGAAAAGCTCATGCTATAAATTCGATTAGATAGCATAGAAATTGCTTGAGTAGATTGAACTAACTGAGCTGTGCTGCTTGTTTGAGTTGCTTGGATTGAGTTGAGTTGAGCGGTTATCAACGTCGTCGTTCAAGTTTCACTTGACTCGACTTGGCTGCTGATTGAATGAATACAATTGCTGATACGTCAGCGTCAGCGTCAGCGTCAGCGCCGATGTGAACGGAGGACAAAGACTTGCACATCTTTTGTAATCGCATTAAAGTCGTTCGTGTACGACCTGTAAAACTGAAAAGTCTCTGTCGACCAAACAACAAACCAGCCAACCAACCAACCAACCAACCACCCAGTCAAACATCCACCCACTCTTACACACCCATTCACTATGCGTTATGAACAATTTATCAATTGATAGCAATTTAGTTGAAGAATCCGCACACACACTCTCTGTGTATGTAAATACTAAGTATCTCTAACAGAATTTGATTTTCTTGTTTATGTGTAGAGTAAATTTTGCGCATTTGCGAATTTCAAAACGAAACGACAACAAAATTTCTTTGTCGATCAGATGACAACGGATTCGATTCGGATACAGATACCTACTCAGTAACGGATTGGCTGCGTTTAGTTTAAAAAAAAAAAAAAACAAAAAAACAAAAAAAAAATTAACAAAACAAAGTTTAAAGCGTGCATTACATTTTAAAAATTTGTGGCAAACGGTTCACATTTTTTCTACGTAACATAAAGTGACGTAACGTAACGATATATGTACATATATATATCTATTACTTTACACATTTTTTTTTTGTTTTTTTTTTGTTTGTTTTATTTTTGGTTTTGTTAAAGTATTAGATACTACAGATACAAAGCTAGCTAGCGCGTTCCTGTGCAAAAGAGAACGCTTTCATTATGAGAATTATATGCAAACAAGTATCTCAAGTGTAAAAACCAAAATAATTATAATCTAAATATGTTAAAATTGTGCAATTGTGCAAGCATGTTGTCCACAGCGTTCTCAACAACAACGACAACATCATCGTCAAGCAGTATATTAAGAACAGCTATTGGCAGTAATCTAAAATCGTTTATATTTGCATCGCTCTTAATATTATGTTGTTTTTGTGATTACAACGATGGTGGTAGGTATAAATATTAATTGAACAATTAATTATTCTTATACGTACAAACAACTAGAGTATACAAAACAGTAGAAAGATACTTGTAGATACAATAGTGAAGTCGCTTAGATACTTTGCATAGTGCGTTTGTTGCGAATATTAGAAGAGTCAGTGCTGAATAGCCAAACAATTGTTCAATTATTATTCCCTGCAACATATCGTACAATCTACTATGTAAGTCGAAAGCGGTTGTTGCACTAATTCTTCATTGTAGCGGCATTCCGCAGCATTTCGTATCTTAAACCGAACAAACCGATTTCTAACTACTTTAATGTGAAACATGAAGACTGGCACCCGATCTTGTTATACCCTGTATTCACGCGGTAAAAGTGTATATTAAGTTTGTGCAAATGTATGTAACAGACAGAAAGAGGCCTATATATATATTCTTATATCCTATATATATATTCTTTATATTCTTCATAATCATCATATGTGTGTCCGTCTGTCCCTTCGTCCATCAGTCAGTGTGACCGTCAAATTTAACGAACAGCTGTCTGAGACTATAAAAGATAGAGACTTCAAAATGTGATATTTAAACTTTAATTTTACCTCTTCAATGAACATGTCAACCCTACTTTAAGTGGTAGCCTCCATACAAATCTGGCTCCATTTTTAAGTTTTTGTAAGAACAATATTTGGGTTTTGTGGTTCATTACGCTAGAAATACCAAAATTGGTGTAACTTACGAATATCGGACTAAAATATAGCGCATAAGTCTAGATCGTACTACTTACTATAAGGGGTTGCCTCATACAAACTTGACCTCCATTTTTAAGTTTTTGTATAACATTTTTTTGTTTTTGTTCTTAATCAAATGTCAAAACTTAGACCATAAATCCTTACAAAATATTCCATTTATGTCCAAATTAAACCAATTTAAACCAATTTAAGCGGTAACCTCCTTTTAAACCTGCCTCTCCAACACTTTTGAGTTTTTGTATGAAATTTTGTTTCTTTTTTTTTTTCTTTTAATTATATCTAATTTTTCACGTAAACGTTCAGATCGGACCGCTATGTAATATAATCTATGGTTCATACATATATGGAACCCCAAACAAGTTACAAGGTATACAAAATTCGATCGCACTCGACTCTATCTTGTTTTTCTATTATAAGGTGCATATCACAGATTATTTTCGTAAATCTTATCTTATCCGGTGCCCTTTACACACATATACCAAATCTCATACATCTAGTGTTTACGATGTGCGCATGGTTCAAATTTTTTCTAGTGCTCTTTATATACTCATTGATGAAAGTTAAAATACAACGACTGACAATTTTACATGAGCACTGAGTTCGGCAATTTTACTGTAAATTTGCATTGAACGAGTTTCGTTGTAATTAAACCACTGTAATTAAACCACTGATATATAGTAAAGGCACCATCCAAACCAACAATCCACTTTTCGGTTTTTGTAAAAAAAAAAAAAAAAAAAACGTTTTTATTTTAGTGAATGTACACTTGAAATTCTATATTGTGACTTATATGAATGCAAGCAACATTCACATAGTTATTAATGAGCGCGTTCCTGTGCCTACTTTTAGAGGTAGTCCCCATAAAGACCAACCGCCCATTTTGTGGTTTTTGTACGTAAAATCTTTTTATTTTTCGAGCTATCCAGCTTAAAATTTGAATGATGGCTTCAAATTACCACCAGAGCATTAAACTTGAATGTAATCATTTATTAGTTGCTTGTGAAGAGTATTAAAGCTACGGTTTGCTGAACGATTTCTCTTGTTAAACCATTCACACATAGTGTGAAATGGTATTATCAGTTTGTCTGAAAGTTTGTAACGCATTAAAGGAGCCATGGTATGCCCCATAAAGTATATATATACTTGATCAGCTCGACGAGACGATTCGATCTAGCCATGTCCGTCTGTCTGTCTGTCTGTCCGTCTGTATTTTGTTGCGCATTTTTGGGGATCAATTTTTATGCTATCCACTTGAAATTTTGCACATACACTTCTTTTTATTGTAGTTTAATAGAGTATCAAGATTGACCTGCCACGCCCACTATTTGGGGTAGCTCTCATACAAACTTACTGCCCACTTTTGACTTTTTGTAAGAAAACTTCTTTATTAAAGTCTATATTAGGTTGAATGCGATATGGTGCCCACTTTTTGAGGTAGCCCACCGTGCAATTTTGTGTTTTTTTATGAAAAAATCCTTCATTTAGATCAATATTAGCTTGCAATTTGATTTTGTGGATTTTAATGAACAACCGCTTCATATACATATGCAAAGGGGCGTGTCCCGCCCACTTTTTGAGGTAGTCCCATATAAACCCACAGTTCACTTTTATGCATTTGTATGGAAAACGTCAATATCAACTTGAAATTCGATATGGCGGCATCTTACACATCTACTACATCGCTTCATACACATCTACTAGTAAGCGTGTACCACCCACTTTTTGGGGTAGTCCCTATATAAACCCCCACTTTTATGTATTACAATACTATTTAAAGTTTCGTGAGAATGGTATTAGAACTTCGGTTCAACCGAAGTTAACGTTTTTTTCTTGTTTTTTTTGATAGTTTTGAAACGATACAGACATAGGTATGTACCAAATTTCAATTATCAGCGCCAATTCGCTGCTGGTATGTGACGATTTTGGTATATCTCTTAATTAGAAGAAGCTTGGCACTGCTTACTTTCCAGTGGATTTTATTTTTCCCGGTTTCCTTAACATAAGTACCAAATCACATCCATGCACGTCAATTAATTACTGAAATATGACGAATTTGGTCTTTTTTTGTTGTTGTATGAAGCGAGTATAGCACCATACGTTTTTCCAGTTGATCACATTTCTACCGGTGCCCTTGACATACATATGTACTAAAGCTCATTCATTCACGTGGGATCTGCCCACTTTTACAGAGGAACTTATTTTTCCCGTTCCCTATACATACATATGTATCAAATCTCATTCAACTGCGCCAATTAGTTGCTGAGATATGATGAATTTGATGTTACTCTTAAATGGTGGGGAAGGTGAGTATATGAAACTTAACCACTCTTAAAATGGATTGCTGAAATATAACGAGTTTGTTTTTTTTTGTTGTTTTTTGTTAGCGTGGCATCGCTCATTCTTCCAATTAATGTTTTCTCAGATACCTTCCCTTGATCGATAGCAACACAGTCCATAAATTTCATTACAATCGGTCCAATAGTTAAACCGGCTTTAGTAAGAAGAACATATAGACAAACATTCATTTTTTTATTTGTTTCATATTTACCTTTGTGCTGATACAACTCATGTCTGCACCTAGGATCACCAGTCGAACGATCTTTGCTGGGATAATAAGTTTAGACAGACTTCGTTCCTATCGACTGTCTTGCAATCAATATGTGGTGCGTGACTTTCTTGTACTCATGCGTTTTTTTCAGGATTCGTCATAGAGTAAAAATTTGGTTACTGGTCTAACTTTTTGGAGCTATTAGTGCATCCATTATTGGCTGCAATTGAAAGGAAACTTATTCTGTGGTACCAACTCTTCGATTTCGGTCTTGAATAAGTCTAGTCTTACGCTTCACTGTTCTGTGGCATTGTTCCCTTCATCTCCTCCAAGTAGGTTGTAAAAGTGACTTCTTGCTTTTTTTGTTTGCTTATTTATAATTATTCTAAACACATAGAGTATCCATATCACTGTGCTACACCATGGGTAGTCCCCATACAAACCCACCGCGCACTTTTCGGTTTTTGTAAGAAAAACTTGTTAATTATGGTAAATTTAGACTTGAAATTTGATATGGTGACTGCTCATAGTATAAAACTGTTGTGCACAATTTATATTTTATCAAAATCAATTGAATATTTTGGCATTAGAAGCCTTAAACAATCGTCCCTCACAGCATGAATCAAACACACATAAAATACAAATGCACATAGAAAAATACAAATATTGAACGACAGCTACAACTTAATAAGGCTCTGCGAGCGCGAAAGAGATAGCAGATTGCGTATCTTACTTTGTATGCTGTCCGATATTTTTTTGGTGACCGGCTCTCTCTGTTTTTAGTTCTGGTTGTGATTGGCGCACGTTGAAAAAGCAATAACAACAAACGCATAAACGCAATAATATACAAAATTATTATTATACCTTAATTAATATTGGTCATAAATAGTGGAATAAAATAATTGACATGGCCTGAACAATTTTAGAAGGTTCCACCAAAAAAAGGGTTTATTCCCAGTACCCATAAAGCAGTTCCAAAGAAGTATATATATTTTTGAACAGCATCAGTCGAATCGATTTACTTATTTATTTATTTATGATG
Organism: Leucophenga montana; assembly: GCA_035044765.1. NCBI lineage: Eukaryota > Metazoa > Arthropoda > Insecta > Diptera > Drosophilidae > Leucophenga > Leucophenga montana. The sequence goes on along the minus strand of JAWNNQ010001314.1, from coordinate 886,756 downwards.
GGGACATATGAAACTGCGACCTAAAAAGGTCTATTGTTAGTCTGATACTGAGTTAGATGTCCTGCCTTAAGCCAATATGTTGAATGAATCTTAGTACTTTCTTAGGATCCAGACTTCTCAGTTGCTCCTTTCTAATAAAGTGATTACCTAGCACTCGCAGTCTGCTTCTAGCTACAGCTTCACATTCAGCAAGAATGTGAAGAGGGGTCTCCTCTTCATGGTCACAGAATCTGCATTCGGGTGTGTTATGTTTTCCCAAATCACATAAATGTTTCCTTAGTCTACAGTGGCCTGATAGTAGTCCTGTTAGCATTCTTAATTAGCTCTTACCTAGTTGGAGCATAGTTTTCGATCTGCTCGGGTTGTATCCCCCTAGAAGTAGCTTTGCTTGTCTTAGTCCTTGACTTGTAGCCCAATGTTGTTCTTTTCCTTTAGCCTTCGCCTTGCGGATTACTTCAGATATAGTGTGTCTTCCGATGCCGCAATACGGCACAGGTCCTATCAATAGCGTTGCCGCTCCTTTTCTAGCGAGCTTGTTCGCTTGTTCATTACCCGGAATATTGTTATGATCAGGCACCCACAGCAAAGTTACTCTGTTGTGTTCGCCTAGTTTTTCCAATATATCATTTGCTTCAAGCACTAGCTTTGTCTTAAGTGCGAATCGATACAGCTCCGTTTGTCCGTCCGTTTGAACTACGTTATCTTGGATAAACGATAGAAAGCATTTAATAGATCTAAAGCAAGTTTAAGTTTGGATACTTCAAACCTCCGTTTCCTTCATCAGATAAAGTGTATTAAATGAACGTACACCTCATATGGAAGTTTTTGCGTCAAAATGGTCATATATCAAACAATCAAACATTTGTATCTTGATACTAAATAAAGTATCTATACAATTACTTTATAACTTAATTTTATTTAATTTTTCTTTTAAAAAACATTCGCTTATACAATCTTTATATTTTCTTTGCATTTCAACATCTTTTTGTACAATCTGTTCGCAGCTTGGAGTGCACAATGCTGGAAGAAGCACAATTCCGGCTCGATACAGACACCAGACGGCGAGTTTAAACGTCCGTTTGGTATTCTATGCACATATCGCTGTTTCCTCTGGTTTCCGCCAATGTAAGTTTCACAATTGTTGTTACATAGATCGATCGATTTAAATGATTGCTCTCTCTGCCTGTTCATCTTTCAGATATCCGTATTGTGAGTTTATATTCGATTTGCGGCTGTCGAGGCACTTTACAACACTTCAGGATTGCTACGAGATACGCTGCAACGAGACATTTTCATTTTTCGATTAGTTGGATTAAGTTAATTTAAATGCAATTTTTTTTTGTTTTTTTTTTTTGTATTTTTAAAATAATTTTAACAAAAAACTTATATGGTATACCACAATACGAGTACATGTACAATAATCTATGAAGCTGATCTGTATATTATTCAATGCAATATTTAGTTTTTTATAATTTTTTAAATTAATTAAATATTCGAATTGGATAAATTGTTTTTTTTTTTTTTTTCTTAGAATGAAATGAACATAGATTCTTAGAGACGCACATCTCTTTCACATTTGCATTGTAGATTGCATTGTATAGAAAGATGATCATCTCAAAACGATTATGATAATTATAATTATTATTATTATTATTATTATTATTATTATTATTATTATTATTATTGTAGGACAATTATTGTAAACTGCGACCTAAAAAGATGTATTGTTTTGTCCTTCTTACTTTGATGTGCTACTCTAATCCAACTTGTTGAATAAACCTTAGTATTATCCTAGGATCTATCTTTTTCAGTTAGAAGTCTACTTTCGACTGTTGCTTCACATTCCGCAACGATATGAAGAGGAGTCTCTTCCTTATGATCACAAAATCTGCTTTCTGAGGAATTATATACACCCATTACACACAGGTGCTGCCTCACTCGACAGTGTCCTGTTAGTATTCCTGTCAATGTGCTGAACCGGGTCGTAACCCCCTAGGAATATTTTTGCTTGCCTTACTTCTTAGTTCCAGTGTAGTGTGTCTCCCAGTGCCTACTATTGGCGTTGCCGCTCCGGTTTTGCCAAGCCTATCGGCTAGCTCATTTCCTGCTATATTATTGTATCCTGGCACCCACAGCAAGTAGCCTTTGTTGTGTTCGCCGAGTTTTTCCAATATTATAAGTGCTTCCTGCACTAGTTTGGACTTGACGGAGTTTGTGCTTAATGGGTTTTAACGCATATGACTTTTTCGACGTCCAAGTCTTCTTGTCGGACCATTTGATGGTGAAGTTCCGATTGAAAACATTTCTTCTTGTCATCTCGTCGCTTGGCATGGACACTAGTGTTTCTCCCTGTGTCCATGTAGAGAAACTTTTCTGAAAGTACATTGAGGTAACTTTTTTTCCGTCAACTAAACGTCTCAGTAGTGTTTGCTTAGTTTTATAGTCAATTTCTAGAGACAGTGGTGTTAGATCTAGTATTGCTTCCAACGCAGTGGTTGGGCATTGCGCCAGTAGTGCATATACATACATACAAGTCTTTGTAGAGAGTTTAATTCCCTCGTGACTGTGACTTGTTTCGCCATATTACTACCTTGTTACTACCTTGTTATATAGCCAGAACATGGTTTTTGGATTGCAGCCACCCGATTTCCCGGCCAACTTCCTGCACACAATTATTGACTTGGTGCATTTTCGTACAGTTGCCTCTGTGTGCTATTTCCATAGAAGCTTACTGTATAAAGTTAGTCTTAAGTATTTAACTTACTTGCGGACCATCACTGCCACCCCTCTGATTTTGATTTCCTTCAGTCTAGGCGGCTTGTGCATGTCTTAGTAAATGGTACAATGACTGTTTTGGTGGGGTTAACGTTGAGTTTCACCTGTCTGCACCAGTCCTGTGTAATTTTGAGTCCTTTGCCATAATGACCATTTGCCATAATGACTATGTCATCCGCATAGCTATGGCAACCTATTCAATTTTCACTTGCCCTACTAAGTAGGCCGTCTACAGTTAGGCTTCATAGTAGGTGCGAAAGAACTCCTCCCTGTGAACAAATTTTGACTGTTTGTATTCTGACGTTGGTGCCATTCGCCGCTATCTCAGCTGTTCTTGTTCTCAACAATGAGTGTATTCAGTTCACTATAATTGGCTTTACTCCCCTCTCTACTGGTGTGTTACAGATTGTGTCCTCTTTGTGTTCAAGGGATGATTCAATTACTCCCGTTAGATTCAGCAGTGCAGTGTCGGTTGATCTGCCTGCCCTTTATGCATCTCCCTTTATCGTCTCTCTAATATGCTTGTCTATTATCTTTTCCATTGTTTTTAGCAAAAATTATGTCAAGCTAATAGGCCTAAATGCTTTGGGGAGGGTTAAGTCCTTTTTACCCGCATTCGGGTGAAAGAGATTGTTCGTACATACATTTCCTCAGTTTGGAAAAGGTCATATATACCGCCTGAAAAATATGTCTCCAGGAGCAACTTGATTTTCTGTTCCTCATTTTCTGTAAAGGAATTCTCTCGTCTAAGGAGTGAGATATTCGCATCGGTTTGCATATTGGCCATTGCACAATAAATTCGAGCGTGGTGGATATTATTGCTTCGCAGAAAAAGGGGGAAAGAGAGAGAATGAGTGGATTACGGAAAGTGTGAAGGGTTAAAATACGGCTTATTAGCATGCGTCTTTGAATGGAAGGTCTAACTGGTGATATCGCTTTAGTCTTCTGTTAGTTGCTCTATTGTCAAGTAAGTTTATTGCCAGGTGGTTTGAATGATCAGTTAGTCTCTTGATGTACCGGTTGATTTCCTGTGCTATCCATGGGAATTTGAGTACTTCATGAATTTCCCGGTTAGTAGTTAGCAGATGTGCGCCAGTTGCAATTCTTAAAACTTTGTTTTTGGAACCTCTGAATGGTTTTAATGTTTGAGTCACTAGCCGTGACCCACAATTCAATACAGTAGGTCCAGATCGGTTTTAGTACGGCCTTGTATGGTAGCAGTTTATTCCTTATTTTGAGTTTGGAGTGGTGACCAATGAGCCAGAACTTTTGCCGCAGTTTAGCATTTAATTGGTTTCTTTTTGCCTTGATATGAGGTCGCCATGTGCGTCGTCTATCAAGGGTAAGACCAACTGTCTCTGTGTAAGGAATTGTGACATCATTTAACTTGACCCGAGGGCATTTTCCTCTTCTCTTTGCAAATGTTGTGTGAAAAATCGTAGTTTCAGAGTTGACTATAATATTCCAACTGTTCAGCCATACTCCAAAAGAGTCAAGCTGATTTTGTATTACTCTAGAAGCCCCAACAAGACTCCTTGAAACTGCTATAAGTGCAGTGTCGCCTGCGTAGCTGACTGTCTCCAGTGGTCTCCAGAATGGTCTCCAGTGATGGGCAGATCTGCTGTGAACAGTGTGAAAGTGCTGTATATTTCTCTGTTTTTGAACCGTCTGTTAATTGCCGGTTGTTTTCTATATCACTGTATGTCAGCACATTAAATTTTAATTAAATTTGTGAAGCTTTGAAGAGTTAAGATGACCGAGGTTTTCATATTGTGTGAGCCACGGAGATTGTAGATCAGATGATGATGCTGATGGCGGCAATGACTAACTGAGCTTCTTGACAAGTCTGCTGCATTTGAAGATCGCTGAGGGATGTTTGGGATTTCGTTTTCTCCTTCGATAGCTTGTAACTATTTAATATAACTGCTGTTTTTTTTTTTCCGAATATTTACTGGAAGCCAGATTCAGCAAGTAGGATTTTGATTGGTGTAGTGTGTAAAGCTCGTAGGCTGCTGCGTGGTACGCAGCTTGCATCGCTTCAAAGTTGATTTGGCATAGTACCCAACGATTCGTAATAAATTTTTGATACGATAACGGATTTGGTTACATTTAGTAGTAAGTTTGAATGCAAAAAAGAGTGTCGGGAAGACAGGTTCTTAATTATGTGTTAAGCCAATTAATTAAATTGTAGCTATGGTATTTACAATGTGGACTAAAATTATAATTAGTATTTACCATTAATCCGGGAATCACACATTGGTTTACTGAGTTTACATTGATACTGTTATTAAAAGTAATATTTCATTTTCTATATTATGCGTGATTGAAGATATGTGGCAATTCTTTCAATATTTGATGTCACATCGTGTGACTCTCTTATATATTGTATTATGTTGTATCTGAAAGCACTTCGTTCAATGTTAATAGTTACTGTGATGCCTCAATTTATTAAAGGCGTTACAATAATTGGATAACATCCAATTATGAGCTACACCAAGCAAATATGTGTAGCCACATATTGTCAAGAACACATTGCCAATTAATTGAAGATTAAATAAGAGTCACAATTGTTTAAATATAAACCTAATGAAATTTCAAAAGCTAAAGTGAACACGTGACGCTTAGTTTTAAAGGGCATAGAAATATCATAGGCAAGCAAGAAAGGTACGGCATGCGGACAATATGCCAAGTCTACGAGGGTTGTCCCAGAAGTAACCGAACTAATATAGAAAGCAATCAAAATTTGGGAGAAGAATGACTATTAGAAGTACGAAGCAATTTGTTTGACATCCTTTATGTGATAAGTAGAATACAGCATTTGTCCGGAAAGTAGTGTCAATAACTTGATAAAAAAGTATTCAGCAGAACGGTACAAATCATTACAAGGCTTCAAAAACTGTCCTCCAGCATCGATACATCACCATACTTGAAGCTCTTCGATGTTGTCCTCTGTCCGGAAGTTTTGACCTTTCATGCAAGTTTTCAAGCGCGTAAACAAAAAAAAGTCTGGTGCGCCACGTAAGGACTATAGGGAGTCTGTAGAACTGTTGGTAAACCGGCATTGGCGAGGTAGTGAGGCACAGCAAGGGATGTGTGCGCTTCTGAAATGCCGAAATCTTTGCAACATTGACTGACCGAACGCATTAAACCTTGGCCATTTTGAGTCTCTTGAGGACTTGCACGTAGAATTTTTCGGTCATGGTTGCACATTGCGGTACGTACTCGTGGTGGACAAGCACAACACAATAAACATGGTTTTGACTTTTGATTTGTTCATTCTGTCCTTCTTGGGGCGTGTGCCAATCGGCAATTTGACTTTTTGTCTCGGTGTCATATTTGAACACACAAGACTCGTCTCCTGTGATTATGTTGTCTAAAAAGTTGAAGTCTTTTTCCAAAATCTACTGGCACGTTCCAACTCGGTGCAAGTCAACTAGGTCGTCCGTTAATATTTTGGGCACCAGCTTCGCGCACGCTAACGTTCACGATGTACAAATTGGAGATACGTCGAGAACGATAGATTTTGAAATATGCAATGTCCATGCCACTAAACGAACAATTAAACGACCATCAGAGTTCAAAAGACCTCTCACACATTTTTCACATTTTCGTCATATTTCTTTCATGGCCGACCAGCGCGGAAATAATCGCTTACCTCCTCAAAACCTTCAACAGAAACCTTGTGCCATCGATAGACTTGTCAATTCGAAAGCCAATCTTTGACAAAGACCGCATTTATCATTAGAAGACTTTCCGCTGCAATCAGGCCAAGTTTAAAACAAAACTGGTTCGCTACCGGTTTTTCTAGCGAACATTGCATTTTAGCTTGAATGAAAAATCCTGACCGACTTCTCCAGCTGCTCGAAGGCAACTACTTGTGCTGGCACTCTTTCCCTGACATTTTCCTTCACTCATCCCACCCTCCACAGAGCGCTGCAATGTATTGCCGCTTCCCGAAAGAAACATTGATTCCAGACAAACCCTGGACTTTTGTATAAAACGCCTCAATCCAAATAGTATTAAAGCGAAGCAAGATTCTAGATTATGTGGAAGTCATTCATTTACAATAATACCATATTGGGTGGATCGCAGTGTTTTTTTAAATGAAGTGATCACGCCAGAAATTGTGAAGAAAATTCATAAATAAAAAAAAAAATTCATAAAAATTTTCATTTCTCACTATTAACAGGGTATCCTAGCTATTGAACATTGCTGGGAAGGGTGTATCGAGCTAAAAGAAAATTATGTACAGATAATAAGGATATATATAATCAAATTTATATATTGTTTTTTTTTTCTCTTTGTTAGAACGGGTACTCTATGGAAATACCCTCTTAACTAGTGCCTAATAATATACAATTATAATGGTTGCTGTAGACGTAATACAGCTAAACATTAAACCATGAAACCCTTGGTATATGTATGTACTTGGTCGCAGTTGAGTCCATTCAAAGCTGTAACTAAGCACTCAGACAGACAACCAGGCGGGCAAATGGTAGAGAGCCATTGAGTGAGTAGAATGGTTCCAGACCAGCCAGTTAGCCAACCAGTCAACGAACCAAACAGTCAGGCAATCTAAGAGTCAACCAACAAACAATTGAGCCAACAATTAAGTTTGTAAAGTTGAAAGTTTTGTAAACCTGTACTGTATATGGCTGCAATGGAGATGGGACACAAGAAGTAGCAACAAGGATGATGCTGAATAGGACAGGACAGGACAGGACAGGACGCTTTGTTTCATGTGCTGCGGCTCAAATGAAATTGGCTAAAAGTTAACAAGCTGGTTGGCAAACTTGGAAATGCGAAGGCGTTCGGCTTGAAACAAAGCACGCGCGTACTTTGCACGTGCGATGATGATGGCAATTACGATGACTATGACGATGACGGCACTGAATTTCCGTTGAGCAATGACTTCAGAAAGGCGTAAATTGTGTTTCTGTGTTACTTAAAACAAACAATTATCTGTACAAATGACAAAAGGCGTAGTAGAAATATGTATACTCAGTTACACGTGGGTGTAATGATAAGTAATTGGTCTAGGTGGAAAAACATGAAGACAAATACGATATGTATCTGTCATAGCAGCGTGAAGTTGGCACCACGAAATGTGAAATTTTTGTTTTGTTTTTTTAATGCAGTTTGTTTGCACCTTTAGCGCTAATAATAGCATCGAGTTTGTCCGGGAAGGCTTTGCACGAATATAGTACGATGGTATTTTCTCCCATTTTTGGCGAAGAGCTATCTTCAAGGCGTTGATCGTCTCATATTTTTTAGTTGATACTATGGCGTCCAGAATAGACCATATGGAAAAATTCATTGGCTTTTTAAACTGGGACTATGATGGCCACTGTTGTGATGAAATGAAGCTGGGAACGTTATCTTGTACAAAAAAGTTGGGTTTCTTTGGCTTTGTGGGTTGGTGCCAAGTCTTGTTGAAACATTCAATGGTTTCTACCGATTCGTTTACACATGCCCAAGATAACAAAGCATCATTTAAAATCTTTTCACGGTAGATTTGTTGATTTAACTTAACGTCCTGTGCAATAAAAACGAGTGGTGACCGTCCTGTGGTAGTTACAGCGGCCCGAACCATTACTGATGCAAGTGCTTGCTTGCGCAGAGCAATTCGGTGATCTAAATTGTCTTCTGATTTGCCATACACGATCGTTTTGTTTAATTAAATATTGCTGAAAGACCACATTTTCAACCTCGCCACACACGTGTGTGTGTGTTAACACTTTTGCTCTTGCTAGGCAAAGTGTCTTTTGTGCAGATGTTAAACCTTGCACTTTTTGTAATTTGTAGGTCTTCAATCCTAGTTAATTTGTTAATATGTGTTCCATGCTACAAGCAGACATGTTTGACTGAAATCTTTTTCACACTGCCAAATTTAGACGTTTTTAATATATAGAGAGGTAAAACTAGAGACTACTCAGTGGGTAGCAAATTTGTAACGCCATTCTTATACTTTTGTATTAGTCCGACTCAAAGCTACGACTATTCCTGGTTATCTGGTCTAATAAATCCATTAAGAAATGTCGTACAAAAACCCATTTATCTTCAAGCATCCATCCAGCAACGAGCTGTGTAATTTTCAAATTTGTATGATATATAATTCTTACATTTGCATTCGAAATACTAAGATGCTGACTTCTTTAGGACGCCCTGATTGCACATCATCAAAAATGCTACTCAAAATGCTACTCAAAATGCTAAAATGTGGATAAACCACAAAAGGACCAAAAAAGCCCACAAAAGCAAACAAAAAAACGACTCGTTGTAGCTTTGGTATTCAGTACCCTATTTTTGATAGCAAAGGTCATTGTTGGATTTGTTTATTAAAAACAAATAATCTAAGCTCTGCACGGTATGCGATTTTAATCATATCTGTAAATGCTTTAAAGGACTTTGATATAGCTGCTGTCTGGAAAATTCGCTGCAATCATTTAAAAGAATATATTATCGAATAATGTTAATTTTATTTAGCGATCTATATTATGTATACCATTTATACGTATTTCGAACTCAGCTAGAAGTTCTCATCAGTCATTGTAGCTGAGTTCGAAACAGTGGCATCTACGACTGAAACACTTTTATGTGCAAAAAGTAATACAAAAGTTATTATTCTCCCTTCGCATTGAGAAAAATATGTCCAAAATATTTCTCCATGTAAAATGTCCTTGAACCAGTTAGGAATCATATACTATTATCGTCAAAAAATATGAATTTTATGTTGGAGAAGCTGTTAATTGCCAAAATCTATTACTTAAAAACCGAACCGTGTGAACGTATAAACAAACATTTTCTGCCGGACCTGCATGAAAGTTAAAATGACAGAATGTCGCCAGCGCTAACGCACTTGACAAAGCGGCTGTGCGACCCATCCATATCCACATCCACACCCACACCCACACGGCCTCTCATAGAAATTTCTATTACAATTCTTGGTATTTGCATTTTAGCTTTACTTTTAGTTAATTTTAATCATAACCATGAAGTTCTTGCAAATTAGGATGTTGATATACATAGTAAGCGACCCTAAGTCAATTAAAATACTAATTTCTATGCAAATATTGTATTTGTAGTGGTATTTTTATGGTAGGTATATTTCACATGAAGGATGCAGCCTTTTCGAATACTTTGTTTAAGTCCTGGAATTTAATTTCATTCATCAGTTTTCTTAGAATCGAAGATTATACATGCATTTAATCTTGTTATAAGGAAAGGCACATTTCGCTACTATTGGAAATAAAAAAAAAAACAAAAAAACAAGAAAAACGTTAACTTCGGTTGAACCGAAGCTTTAATACCATTCACACGAACTTTTAAATAGTATTGTAAATCATAAAAGTGGGGATTAAATTGGGGCTAACCCAAAAAATGGTCGGTACACGCCCACTAGTAGATGTGTATGAAGCGATGTCGTAGATGTGTAAAATGCCGCCATATCGAATTTCAAGTTGATATTGACGTTTTCCATACAAATGCGTAAAAGTGAGCTGTGGGTTTATATGGGAGTACCTCAAAAAGTGGGAGGAACCCGCGGTTGTCCACTAAAATCCATCAAATCAAATTTTAAGCTAATATTGATTTAAATAAAACACTTTTTCTTAAAAAACGCAAAATTGCACGGTGAGTTTGTATGGGGGCTATCCCAAAAAGTGGGCGCGCCACGCCCATTAGTCTATAAATGCTAAGCGGCTGTCTACAAAATGGGACCATATCACATTTCAATCTAATATTGACTTTAACAAATAAGTTTTTCTTACAAAAACACAAAAGTAGGCAGTATGTTTGTATGGGGTCTACCCCAAAAAGTGGGCGGGCCACGCCCGTTAGTCTATATATGTAAAATGTCTGACTATAAAAAGGCACCACATTACATTTCAGCCTAATATTGACTTTAATAAAGAAGTTTTCCTACAAAAATTCAAAAGTGGGCAGTAGGTTTGTATGGGGGCTACCCCAAATAGAGAGGCTTGTCCCACCCATTAATGTATATGCCAAGCATCCGGAAGCTATAAGTTACCATATCAATTATTAAGTTGATATTGACTACAATAAAAAAATTTTTCTTACAAAAATTCAAAACTGTGTGGGGGCTACCCTAAAAAGTGGGCGTGGCGGGTCAATATTGACACTCTATTAAACTTCAATAAAAAGAAGAAAATTTCAACTGGATAGCATAAAAATTGGTTCCCAAAAATGCGCAACAACATACAGACCGACAGACGGACTTGACTAGATCGAGCTGATCAAGAATATATATATATATATATATATATTTTTTATATATATATATATATATATATATATATATATATATATATATATATATATATATATATATATATATATATATATATATATATATATATATATATATATATATATATATATATATATATATATATATATATATATATATATATATATATATATATATATATATATATATATATATATATATATACTTTATGGGGTCTACGATGCCTCCTTTAATGCGTTACAAACTTTCAGACGACTATTACATTTGAATTCAACGTACCAGTCCGAAACAAGAAATTTTGGTGGCGGTTTATAGCCAAAAGTCGAAGTAAATTCTTTAATGAACTTTTGTTGAGATAATCGACGTTAAAATTTTTCGAAATTCTGTTGAAAACGTTCTTACATCTCGGACAACGTGTTTGTTGCCATATACTCCATAGTCTTCGTTTTTCGATAAGTAGAGCTCTAATTTCACTGAAGTACAAACAATAGTTTGTGTAAGATAGTTTGGGTAGATACATATATCACAAGCTTAATGAATTTTCTTGTTGAGTAATTCAACTGTGTCATCTATGCCTTGTTCAATTCTTAGTTCCATGTTTTTTGGTTAATATCTTCATCTAACCAGTAACGAAATAATGCCAAGTCGTATACATATTTTTACGTCAATTGGAATGTATGACTGCAGTAGATTGATCCGAACACAGATCTGGAAAATCTTTTAAGTGCAACCTTCTTCTGTCAGTATCACAATGAATTCCTATGTCCAATAAATCGGGATATTGAGATACTGGAAAATTTGATGGAAAATCAAATAAATCGAACTGATAAATTAGTTGAACACAGATATCCAATTTACTTAAAGTTGCAACGTCTCTTTTGAATACCAATGCTTCCAAGTCTTAAAATAATTCTATGGAAAGCAAATGGCGCTTGCCAACATATATTCGAAATCGAAATCATTTCATAAAATCTCAGAATGTGGACATTGTTTTACTTTCTGAGACACATTTCAATGAACGAACACATTTTAAAAACGGGGCAATGAGGTTGTGTCAACAAATCATTCTATCGGTACAGCACGCATTGGATGCGCAATTATAATCGAAAGTGCTATTATTTCATTTTCATTATGCAGACCTATTGTAGACGAATGAGCGCAAATTACTACTATTGAGATGCAAACAATCAGAGGTTATCTGAAAATCGCTGCTGCGTATTTGCAACCCCGTCATTAAGTATGCTTCCATCATCTAGGGAACAACTTTTTCATTGGAGGTGATTTTAACGCCAAACAGTGGGGAGCTAGAAATACTAACCCAACGGGTAAAAAACTATTAAAATGCATCAAAGCAAATAATTACTCTGTTCTTAACATAGGTAGGCCGACATATTGCCACAAAAATTCGAGAGAAAAACCTGAGAGCAAAATCAAATTTACTCTCTCAGCCGCTTCAATTTCTTCGAACCGAGAGTAAATGGGAAAGGCAAGGTTGCTGTTATTCGGCAACTTAAAATAGTTAAGACGATGACACTTTTCACTGCTGTTTGCATGTGTCATGATTCGATACCAGTTCTCTCCATCCCAGAGAGCATTTTACTAACAAAATTGTTTGTTTTTGTTTAGCCCTTTTGTACTCAAATCAGTTTAAGCTAAGAAATTCAGCTCCGTTCTTGATTTAAGTACTTGGTTCAAGACAATCCGTACTCACCATACTTTTGACGTCACCATACTTATGGACCAATTAATTACGTTAATATAACCGCTTGGGATCGAGTTCAGAGTTACATCATGTTAACTATTCAATTCGCTGCTTATATGGCGACTACATCAGCTTCAGTTGGAGCATAGCATTGTATGATGGCATGTTTCTGGTATTGCACGAAATCAGGCTGTAAGTATTTAATCACTAAAATGGCGCGCAAGGCTGTTACACACATCGACCGAAATTCTAAATGGGTTTATATAATGATATTTAAAAATTCGTATCTTATTCCAATTACTCATGGAATTTTTCATTCTCATTTGTGAACGTAAATATTGGCAGAACGTAAATATTTCTATTTAATTTTACTTTGTTGTTTGTTTTTGCGTTTTTATACCCTACATTCATAGAGTGTTAGGGTATATAAAGTATGTGTAAAAAGTATTTGTCCTATATAGGTACATGCCAAAAGGAGATGATTATAAAATACATGTATATACATATAGTAATTATTCTTAATCTGTAACATTAGTTAAATGGATGAAGTCGTCTACATGAACGACGAGATTTTAAAATATTGCGCCACTTAACTATGCAAGCTTGAAACCTAACTATCCAGCTGAAACTCTTCTGAGAATATTCAGGGAAGTACGAGTTTTGTCATAGCGATCTCATCGATATTTGGCGCAGCAACAATCGCCAAATAAAATCTGTGTCAGATTGGATTTATACAAAATAGATGGGAAAGTACTAAACGTATTAACTGGGACTAAATCTACTCAATGTTGTCCAAACTGTGGTGTCACCCCAAAAAAAGTGTTGGAAACCACAGATTTTAGTTCAAAAAGCTTAACGCTTTCAAATTTGGAGTGAGTCCAATACATGCTTGGATCCGGTGTCTAGAATTTGTTCTGAACATAGCATACAGAATAGAGATACAAAAATGGCATGTGAAAGGTGATGATAAGATTAAAATGAATACATACACGGAAAAAATATATTCAGGAAAAGATTTGGAATGATATGGGTCTTCGAATAAGCATGCCAAAGCAGAATGGCAGCGGAAACAGCAATGATGGCAATACAGCAAGAAGAGCTATTGCAAATAGTAAACTAATATCATCCCCATATAACTAACTTTAACGCGAAACCCTTTTAAATAATCTTCACATTATATTAATAACATTTTGGTGTAACCATTAGACAAACTCTGAAAAATTTCAATCTTTTTGTGAGACAACTTTTTGCTTATATGTACATTAATGCATAAATATCCGTGGTACCCAATGTAACCAACGATTCACAAAGTATTAGTCCACTGTTTTCAAATAAATAATACACCTGGTTCCACCTGGTTGCTTAGGCGAAAATGCTTCAGAAGCACGAAATAAAATCTACAAAAAAGACACGCAAGGAAAAATAGTCGAATCAATACTACTGACTGACCTATTCCTCAGGGGCGATAGATTGCTCGGATGCATTATTATCAAGTGTCAAGTGTTTAAAGGAAAACAAAAGGAAACACTAGAAAAAACCTCTTCCGAAAGAAGTATTAAGTTCCCTGTCTTCTGAGTTGCCGCCTACCCAAAACAATGATTCATTTGAAAAAGAATTGAATCTGATTCTAATGCTGATGAGGACCTGTACGAAGCATGCTCAATAGTACTAGAATAAGAAAACGATGATGTTGAAAACAAAAGTTAATACTATGTAAGATATTTACTTCATTCTTAAAATAAATATAACTAACTTGTCTGAATTCAGTACAAATACTACTACGAATTAGTTTTTATGGGAGACAAGAGAGGTGCGTGGTCGCACAGACCCAACATAACAACAAAAGTCTGTAACTCAATTTTTCGACATTATGCCAAAATAACTAAAATTTTGGACCATAGTGCCGTGTTTAAATTGGTCAACTTAAGAACTAACAAAATTTAACTATCCAATTTGAGAAAGTGGGTGCCGGTTTTATATATGGAGACTAACCCTTAAAGTTGCCAGCAAAACAATCATTTATTACATGGGAAACATCCATTCATTATTGCTTGCAACAAAACTGTTTCCAATATAAAAACGTTGAGTGGCGCAGTCTTACTTGTTTGAATGATGTTTGGAGATTATGAGGCGAAAGAGGTTTCTGTGTCACCCAGTATATGCCGTTTTTCTACACTTCAGCATTTCTCCTCATGTCTGTACTGGACATTAAGCACAAAACAAATTTTAAGCCATTAGCGCTCAAATATTCGGGCATGTGATTTCGGGCATACTATGGTAGCCGCAGTTCTACGGTTTTTACAATATCGATCTGAAATCGAGTATGGAGAGTTTCTATGTGTTTCTAAGCTGAACATATGTCACAATGACCATCCCAAAGCACATTTATAGAGCTAGATCCATACACACCAATAGCCCACTTTTCGAATTTTGTATGAATAACTTTTTTATCAACTCAACTCAACTCAACTCAACTCAACTCAACATTTTGCGGGTCGACAATATGCTCGACGAAATATTGATTCCTTTTCTTTTAAAATTTTATCAACAACACTTTCAACTAATGCTCGCCACCATGTTGTCAGTTCCGTCTGTTGTTGTTATTTATATGGCTTCATTCATTTTGACTTTTTTGTTGAGAGAACTGAGAGAGAGAGAGAGAGAGAGTTCAGGTCTTTTTGATTGGCCGTGGGCGTTAGCTGGTTTTTAGCTACCTTAGATGCAGTAATTTAAAAAAAAAAAAAAAAAAAAAAAATATATATAAAAGAGAGAGAGAGAGAGAGAGAGAGAGAGAGAGAGAGAGAGAGAGAGAGAGAGAGAGAGAGAGAGAGAGAGAGAGAGAGAGAGAGAGAGAGAGAGAGAGAGAGAGAGAGAGAGAAATATATATATATATATATATATATATATATATATATATATATATATATAGAGAGAGAGAGAGAGAGAGAGAGAGAGAGAGAGAGAGAGAGAGAGAGTATATATATATATATATATATATATATATATATATATATATATATATATATATATATGTATATTCGTTCTTGCTCCTCTTCACAGCCTGTCCAACAAAAAGGGTGTAAACGTCTTGCACTGGCCTATTTACCTATATGTATAGATGCCCACCATGCCCACTTTTATAGGCAGTGCCCATAAAGTCAATGGTTTTTGTAAGTAAAACTTTCTTATTTTTTTAGTTAACTTGCTTAAGAATGGAACAAAAGTTTCAGAAAATCACTATAACATTAAACAACTCATTTTTTTCGATGGTTGTAAAGAGTATTGTAGCTTCGGTTCAACCGAAGTTAAAATTTGTTTTTGTTTTGTTTTTGTTTTTCTACAGTTCTGCACAGATTGTGAAACTTATTTAACTTTTATGTTCATTTTAAAAAAAGTTTTCCATATTTTTTTTTTCATTATTTATTGGATTTGTACAACTACCGTCAGCGTATTTTTCAGAACCTTTTCTTATATAAATAATACGATTTTTGCAGTTGTAGTTAAACGCAAACTACTTATTAAGCAGTGATTTCAACTAGTGCCTTAGAGCGCTGGAGTTGCATTTTTGTGAATTCGAGCAAAAGTTATTAATAACGCAGTACTTTGAAATCTATATTAAGATGCTTTTCGATATGAGACTCATTCAAGTTGCCGTCGCTCTTTTCTGCGCATTTGCACTAGTGCACAGTCAAGGTAAGTGGTGCACCAAGAGTGCATAGAAAAACATAAATTCGTTTTATAAAAAGGATGCATTCGGGTATGAAACAGAAATCTTCAAATTTAATTCATAAAATGTAGATTTATGAATGAAATTTTAAGATTTTGAGGCGTGTCATTCCCGTTTGTATGTACTATTTTACAATGTTTAAACTTTTTTGTTCTATTATAGCCGAAATTCCTAATCAGTTAGAGCAATTTAATGCCAGAATTAATTCAAATGTTTCTAAGTGTGAAATCCCTGTAGTTTTTTGGATTTATGAACTTTATCATTATAAATGTCAATTCGAATGTACAGAATTGAATCAAATCAAGTAAGTTGCATATAACAAATAGTATTAAATCGAGCAATATATAATTAAAACTTTTTATTGCAGTACTTTTGGCTGTTCGTGGCATTTTTTTAATCGGCATACTTATCCAGATTGCAGTGAAAAATCCTGTATAGAGGAAGTGACTCCAACAGAAGAGCCTGACACAAGTACAGAAGAAACTGTCACAAATACAGAAGAGTCTGACACTACTACAACAAAAAGTGATAGTACTACACAGGAACCTGAAACTACTACAAATATAAGTGATAGTACTACAGAAGCGTCTGACACTACTACAAAAACAAGTGATAGTACTACAGAACACCATGAGACTACTACAGAAGAGTCTGAGTCTTGTACCGAAGA
This sequence comes from Leucophenga montana, assembly GCA_035044765.1. Lineage (NCBI taxonomy): Eukaryota > Metazoa > Arthropoda > Insecta > Diptera > Drosophilidae > Leucophenga > Leucophenga montana. Next base: position 869,613 of record JAWNNQ010001314.1, on the reverse strand, counting down.
TTCTGACTCTAGTTCTGATGAATCAGAACAATATAGTGACGAAAGCGATTTTTATTACGAAGATGATGACGAAGATGACGAAGATGATGACGAAGATGATAACGAAGATGATGACGAAGACAAATGACGAAGAAGATAAATTCGACAAGTTAATCAAAATATTTTAATACTTGAAGGCAATGAACATGTTACATCAGAGTGTTTTTTTAAGAGATATAGAATTCAATTGAAATAAATTTTTTTTTTTTTTTTGTTCGGTAGATAATTTTTTGGCTTTAATGATGAAAAATGATTTCTTCGGTTATAGAGCTCCAATTTTTCTTCACTTTTTTTCAATAATTCCAAGCCATTTCTCACAAATAGTGCGGTTATTGGCGTCCAAGTCTAAAACCGATGCTGGCTTATCTGCCTAGACCAACGATTTGAAGTATTCCCACAGAAAGTAGTCCAGCGATGTCAGAGCACACGATCTTGCTAGCCAGACAATGGGTCCGTTTCTGAAGATTATTTTATACTCCAACTCTTCCCTCAATAAATACAATGTGGCACCATCCTGTCGAAACGCGTCTTCCAAATCATATTCACGAACTATTAAAAACAACAAATTTTTAAACGTTGCTCAATATCGGACACCATTGACGAGTGGCGAGTCTTGCATATTCTTCGTTTCTGAAGAAGCATGGATCGATGATGCACCAAACCGTGTATTTTTCCAGTTGTATCGGTAGCTAATGGATTTTTCTCAACCAAAATGTAACAGTTTCTTTTATTGAAATAGCTATTAAGGCAGAGGTGAGTCACATCGCCTAACAAAATTTTGTCGGTAAAAAAGTGAATCGAATTTCCATCGAAATTAAACCTTTTGCATAATGATTTGCCTAATAGTTATTTATGAAACTATGCTATCAGCTTTTCGATAAGTGATAAACTATTTGAGTGTTGCCAAATTAAAAAAAACAACCCCTGCTAATAAAGCAACCTTTATTAAAAAGCTTTTATGACTGTAAAGCCACCTAAGAAAAATTTGTAGAGTCCATCCATAGGTAGCCTCCATATTGCACTTAATTCTATGTTATCACGTACGTAGTTTCAGACATTTAATTCATTCCTACGACATCGCCCTGCTATTTTTAAAAACATCGTTGATTACATGCGGTGTGTGGAAACATTTAATCTGTAGTCGTATTGGTAGGGACCGGCGGTAAATTTTTATACAAGACAATGTGTATGCTCATGGCCCATTAGTTTGCACACGTCTTCTTCACATATGTTTAATAGATTGGGCAGTTTAGGCTCACTCAACTGGAATGCTCTGTTGAGTCTAGATTTATGACGAACTGGTAAACTTGATAAGCGAAGATTGGGTCCAACGTGTAAATTGGTTTAGTCGGAATACCATCAGCCATTGATAGCAGTTTGAATCTCGGTGGTGGTGTTATCGTCACCACATTTCCAGCAGAGATGATAGATGTTGGCGCAGATGCTTCGCCTTAAACCATTGTTGAACTCATCGGTTAAGTATTGTATTACGCTGTTATACAGCAGGTGGTTGCCATTGTCATTACACCATATTAGGATTGGCTGGTATCAGTTTTAAAATCTTTTCAACGCTTTATAAAACTTCCTAAGTTCTTGAAGTAGATCCTGCCTAGTCTCATAATTCTTTCTACGTAGCAGCCAATATGCTTTTCTTCTATCTCTATTAAAAACTTCAATATTGGAACATAACTTGCCGCGCAGCATTTTTGTCTGACATAGCCTGTGAAAACTGCTTATAACATGGATTCCGGCGTTTTGGTGACTGCACACCAAGCACCGCCTGGAAGGCTAACAAAAGTTCGATGATTTGTTTAGAAAAAAACAGGCAAACAAATTTTTGCTTTTTAGTTTTAATCTTTATTATTTATATTTTGTCTTCCTAGATGCATCTATCAAAATAGTGCAGTAAGTTTTGACAATGTGTATTTAAATTTTATCAAAATCGGTTGAATTTTTGGACGTAAAAGGCTTAAGCAATCGTCACTCACACAACGAATTAAAGACATATAGACTTTACTTGAAATACAAACGCACACACACAAACGTTAAACGACCAAATAAAACTCTGCGAGTGCGAAAGAGATAGGCGCTTGCGAGTTTTACTTTGTATGCGCTTCGCTTTTATTTTGGTGAATGTCTCTATGTTTGAAGTTTTTATTGTGCTTGGCATAGCAATAGCAAAAAGTACGCATAAACGCAAACATATACAAAATTATTTGTAGATAGCAGTCGATAGAGCCAGCCCCGCTGGCTACACATGCTAGTATAAATTAATTCAAAAAAAGAACTGCATTCGATGTTCCTTTGTATTACTTTGTGACTTGAATCAGAATGTATTTCAACCAAAAAAAAAAAATCTTAAAAACAAAAAATCAACGATTTTCGAAATACTACATGAAAAATAGCGCTTACAAATTGATTTCTGATGTTGCCCAGAGGACATCATTACTTATTTTCTTTGCTATAGGAGAGAGAAAAAAACAAAAAAAACCGAATGCATATTGAGTTCAGCACATGTTAAATCGAAGGCCAACAAAGTTTCTCTGAATAAAGCTTGCATTCCGAGCACCCTCGGAGCTACGCGATGTGAGTGTCTGGTTTGCTCAGAGGAATTCAGTTCCTTTTTTCGATTCATTTTTTTCTGACTGTTGCACATGTCAGTTGCACTGCATTAAAAACACAACATAAAAGCAAAGTTTTTGCAACTAATTTCAAAGCGAAAAGCTTCAAAAAGTGTTGCTAGTAGTGTGTGGTGAGTATAGGGCATACGGGATGGCGGCATGCAGAACTTTATATGACGCGAATTGGCGTTCTATGGATGCATGCAGCCTTCATGCAATGGAAAGGAACGGCAAGGCATTGTGACTCGCCTAAAGTTTGCCAAAGTTAATGAGTTTACATGCCACACCTCTCTGCTATAGCAACAAGCTATATTATTCTCCACATACTGTGAAACTTTTTCAAATTTTCACATCCATGTAAACGTTGTGGTTGTCTCAAAAAATAATACAAAGACAGAGTACGAACATTAATAAATAAGTGAAGTAAACATTGCAAAACTGCACTTGACATTACTTCGATTATAGCTTAGCATATTTGCACGAGCAAAAAAAAAAAAAATAACAATTAATTTAAATCGTTAACTTCCAAAAAAAAAAAAAACTAAAGCACGCTTCAAACAAACTCATTCTATGAAAAGTATAGCAAATTTAAAGTTAATAATACGATTATAACCTCAAGCATTGGCATAGGCTCTATCACGGCCGTAGCCAGGATTTTGTCTGGGGTAAAGTTTTGGTTTTCAGAATTTTTTTTATTTTTTGATACTTAAAATCTATGGCTATAGAACAAATATCAGCCTTTTAGCGTTTTCCAACGTAGTAAAGTTCTTGACAGCTAACTTAGCTGGAATACACATCATTCTCAACAAGGCAACAACGACCATCTGGACATGTAAACATATGTTTGGGCGGGCGTGAGCCTTTCCGCGAGGATGATTCTCTGAATCTATATCTGTGATGGCTTTGAGACTTCAGACTTCAGACTTCAGACTTATACAATGCAGCTAGTCTTACGCTAGGTGAATTGGGTCAATCTAGTATTCTCAAAAATGCTCTGAATTACGTTTCGGCTCGTGCGTAGGAGGGCATCACTGGTAGCGAACCATTAACTATTAAATGGTTCACTAATGGTTCACTCATTGATACAGGTAAAGGTGCAGGAGTCTTCGGACCCAACACCAAGGATTCTAGTACAATGGGTGCCTGGCTCACTGTATTATAATCTTATTTACACGCAATTGGGCTCTGCGCGTGCTATCTTTCGGTCATAAGAGGGTCAATATTAATATTTTTTCATATAGCCTAGCGAATATTCTTGCAATTTTTCCTCAAAGCTGGTTCTACGATGCTACGATACTCTCCCACAACTTTCAAATTTTTCTATGGATATTTTTCCGAGATATAATTTTTTAAATATATTCTTCTCTTTCTCGGAGATAGTTTCACATTTTAGATCATATCTGGAGTTAAAAACTTCCATTTAATTAAATTAAAAAAAATTTAATTAAAAAAAAAATATATATATTTTCTTAATAAATAGCGATAGTAATAAAATATGAGAAAAACACAGACTGCGCATTTGTGCCGTACATAGTTGTACACGGTACACCGTAGTTTAAGATTTATCCTTTAAATACGTCGAGCAATCAACGATTCGCTTCATTCAGTAAAAGCCGTACAACTGTACGCTCAATTGATCGAATTTTAACAAAATGAGCAAACAAAACCGAGTATGAGTAGGAGTAGGAGTAGGAGTGCGTGAGCAACCAAGATTGTTTGTTTCTACTATTTGTGCGGTGAATACATACGTTGGCACAAAAAATGAACGTAGCTTTATTTATTTTCTGCAAGACAAGAGAGTTATCTTCAGTATTTTGGATTCGAAGCGGAAAAAATTGATAAATAATGGACACAAAGTATACTATGATTATGGCTTCCTGAAATACCATCATTCCGCCTCAATTCCCAAGATTTTTTTAATAACCAATACTAATCTAACGAATACTTCTTCTGTTACTGAAGCTCAATATTTGAGACTATATCCAACTGTCTCCTCTTAGTTTTTATGCCATTTTAAGTCAAACCTCTGCAGAAAATGGCACCAAAAAGAAGATAATCCATTAACTAATTGCGTTTTCCTGCGGTTTTTTTTTCTTTTTTTTTTTTTTTTGAGTAAACTAGTGTTATTCCTAGTGTTTATTCCTAAATATTCATACATTGCATAAATTTAATAGTTCAGTTGTAGTACAAGATGCCCTACGCAGAGGCACCGATGCTTCTTAAGAATTATAAATGCCATGGAGCAGATCGAGGTACGCAGCAGCATATTCTCATAAAATAATCGATTGGCTGCGCATGTTAATTAGTGAGAGACGGCTTTGGTCGTTAACACCTGCGCAGAGGACTTTATATAGGTTTGTATAGGTACAAAAATAGTTTCACATTCACGGTTCGCAAGTGTTAAGAACATGCGTTGCAAATCGTCTTTTATATATTTATTTCATGGTCCAGCCGAGGTGGCGACACTTTTTCACATTACCACGATGACATTAAACCATAATGAGCTTATGCTGTTGCTTTGCCTTATTCATGCCACGACGTCGAACTTCTAGAGATGAAATAGCCTTAAATTCTCAGTATTGTCAGGCAACTGAAGTTGAATACTTTATATTTACTACACACGTAGTGCGAAGAGTATTATAATTTTGTTGCGGAGTTTGTAATGCATTAAAGGTGTTATCGGCGGATACATAAATTATGCAAACACAAGGGCGTAGCCATCTATTCACAAAAGGGGACATGTCCGTCTGTCTATATGTGTAAACCTGTAAACCTGTAAACCTGTAAACCTGTAAACCTGTAAACCTAGGTTAAAGGGTTTATTAGGTTGTGTGCAAATGTATGTAACAGCCAGATGGAGACGTGGTAGACCCTATGAAGTATATACAATAAATTCTTGATCAGCATTGGAAGTCGAGTCGATATAGACATGTTCGTCTGGCCACGGATGAACAGCCCTGCGTTTTTTCAATAGAATTTGTTTCCCTCAGTGCTATCCTTATATATACAACGTAGCATTAGCTTAAATAGTTTCTGATCTTATAAAGTATGGGTGCGCCATACCTACTATAATTGTTGGTTCCCATTAAACTTGGAATGAGTATGCAGAACCAGTTGATGAGGATAAGTTTTTATAAATATTGACACATAGCTGTTAAGAGACGATACTATCAATATGTATTTGAAAGTAGTAAAACTTGGTTTACATCGTATTACTATAGTACTAAAATACTTATTCGGCATTGTCATAGAAACGCTTTCACTTCAAAATCAATAAATTTCTATAAAACATTTTGTTTTCGATGACATAGTTTCTTTTAGAATGCGTGTGAAGCGTATTGTGGCTTCGATTCCACCAAACTGAGTATTTTCGCTTGTCAGCCGGCAGCAATTGTGAAGTTTGTGGTACTTTGCATATGCGCACTGATTCTGTACCTTTTCTTGTTGCATTCATTATTCTGCCGAGTTGCTCGCTTGACTGAAAGCTGGATCACCAGAACGAAGAAAAAAATAATCTTTAAAAGTTGCACGTTCCTATACTGTGTAGTTTGGCCAGACATTTTCTCTTGGAAACAAATGACGATTGTGACTTCTAATATGCGCCAATGACTATCGCTTCGCTATGCAGTTGCAGTTCTTAATTTGCAACAGGTAAAGAACGGCCGCGAAGCACGAAGTTCAGATAAGAATTATGCAGTGCAGACGTCACCGTTGGCTGATCATGACTTTGAGTGCGATTGCATAAGGTGGTTGATCTCAAGTTATGCTTTCGGTATATCGCAGCATTCGATGATTTGATTTACGATCTAAGGCAATGAATAAAATATTTAAATTAAATAGAGAATGTTTTTGTCAAACAATCGAAGCATATTTCCAATTAATCCAATCAGAGAGGATTAAAGAGAGCAATAAAAACTTCTTTGAAGTTATTAGTATCTGAATATGCAGGCTTGTATTTAGTATATCCAGGGGCGGATGCAGAACGCTCTCTTGGGGGGAGGGGAACTCTACTAATCTTGGGAGGGAACGCTATTAAAAAAAAAACATATTATTTTATGAAAATTAAGCGTTTTTGTTCATGAAAATGTAATGAATAAAATGCTGTTGGGGTAAGAGGAACGTTCCCCAGTTTCCCCCTTGGATCCACCAATGGTATATCTATTATAGAGATCATGCTGAAATATATAGTATGTATTTTAAATCGTATTGCGTATCGGCAGAACCGAAACTTTAATAGCATTCACGCGTAGTTTCAAAATGCGTATCTCCAGTTACCGCACTGCTAAATTAAAATTTCAGCACTCGCAACCACATTGTCCTCCAGTAGTAAAATAACAAATTCAATTGGCAATTTTTTTTAAATGTTTCTTACAATTCTATACAATTCTATAGTATGCATTGATTTGCCTCGAAAATATATTTTTGATCAGCTTGACAAGCCAACTCGATTAAGCCATGCCCGTCTATATATGTGTTCGACTTTCTGGGTGTGATTATGGTTATGGGAGCTAGTTTCTCAGTTTTCATCCGATCGTACTAAAAATCGGTATGGAGACTCCTTTGGTTCTGCATTCGATCATATCTTCAAGTCAGTATTCTTGATCGGCGAGATGACGAGTCGTTCTAACCATGTCCATCTGTCTGTCTGGCCGTGGGGGCGTCTGGGGACGCATGTTTTGGGGACCACTTTTTAAGATATCCCGTTGTAAGTCAGCACATAGCATTATTATACCATTCACACACAGTGTGAATTAGTATCATCAGTTTGAAAAGTTATGAAAGTTTGTAACGCATCAAAGGAGTCATCGTAGGCCCCATAAAGTATATATATTCTTGATCAGCTCGACGAGACGAGTCAATCTAGCCATGTCCGTCTGTCTGTTTGACCGTCTGTCTGTCTATATGTTGTTGCGCATTTTTTTGGAACCAATTTTTATGCTATCCAGTTGAAATTTAGCACATACACTTCTTTTTATTGAAGTTTAATAGAGTAGCAAGATTGACCCGCCACGCCCACTTTTTGGGGTAGCCCCCATACCAACCCACCGCCCACTTTTGATATTTTGTAAGAAAAACTTTTTTATTGTTGTCAATATTAACTTAATAATTGATATGGGAACTTTTAGTGGACGAATGCTTGCCATATACATTAATGGATTTGACCCGCCCACTATTTGGTGTAGCCTCCATACAAAGCTACTGCCAACTTTTGACTTTTTGTATAAAAACTTATTTATTAAAGTCAATATTAGGTTGAAATGCAATATGGTGCCTTTTTATGATCAGCCGCTTAACATACATAAACTAATGGGCGTGGCCCTCCCACTTTTTGGGGTAGCCCTCATACAAATCTACTGCCCTACTTCTTACTTCTACTTCATTACTAAAATCAAGTTTAGGTTGAAATGCGATATGGTGCCTTTTATAGACAGCCGCTTAAGATACATAGACTAATGGGCGTGTCCAGCCTACTTTTTGGGGTAGCCTCCATACAAACCCACCGTGCAATTTTGTGTGTTTTTATGAAAAAAAATCTTCATTTAAATAAATATTAGCTTGAAATTTGATTTGGTGGATTTTAGTGGACAACCGCTTCATATACATATACAAATGGGCGTGTTCCGCCCACTTTTTCAGGTAGTCTCATATAAACCAAAAGCTCACTTTTATGCATGTGTATGGTAAACGTCAATGTCAACTGGAAATTCGATATTTCGGCATGTTACACATCTACTACATCGCTTCATACACATCTACTAGTGGGCGTGTACCACCCACTTTGTAGGGTAGCCCCAGTTTAAACCCCCACTTTTATGTTTTGCAATAATATTTAAAATTTCGTGTGAATGGTATTAAAGCTTCGGTTTAACCAAAGTTAACGTTTTTTCTTGTTTTTATTGAAGTTTAATAGAGTATCCATATTGATATGCCACGTCCACTTTTTATGGTAGCCCCCATACAAATCATCTGCCCACTTTCGATTTTTTGTATGAATATTGTTTTATTGCAGTCAATATCACCTTAAAATTGACATGGTGACGTCTTATTTAAGAACTCTTTACATATACATATATTAATGGGTTTGATTTTTGTGGTGGATCCCATATATACAACCCGCCCACTTTTGCATTTTCGTATGGAAAACGTTTTTATTGCAGTGAAATTTAACATGACGGTTTCGTATGAACTTAAATATGAAGGAGCGTGTTCCGCCCACTTTTAGGGGTCGAAACTAACCGCCTAGTTTTGGGACATTATACGAAAACTTTCCTATTGCAGTCAATATCAACGTAAAATTGAATATAGTGGCTTCTTATGGACGAACGCTTTACATATAGAGAAATAAGTGTAATTTCCCCTTTTTAGGCGCAGCTCGGGATATTTCATGAACAACTTTAGCATTACGGGCAAATTCAACTTGACATGGTGGGTTCGTATGGACGGACGCTTTGCAAAATTTTCAAGGGTGTGTCATGGCCACTTTTATGGTTAGGCTTCAACAAACTTACATCCCACGTTTAGGCTGGCAGATTTTACAAAAACTTTTTCTTTACACAGTTCTCAGCTTGAAATTTCATGTCAATGGTTTTTTTTCCTTGTTTCGATACGTTTTTGGTGATATTGATCAGCAAGTTTACTGACAATGATCATTAATCACCGTATTCATAAAAATAAGAAGTGATCAATGATCACTAATCTAATGGTACTGTTAAATCTGCCCATTCTTTTCAGTTGCTGTAAATGTTTGCTGATGATAATTATCTCAATGCAACTTGCTACCCAATCATTTACTTACATGAAACAAAGTATCTTTAAGTGTTTGTACTGTCAAGTATAACATTTACGTTTACACTACTTGCATCCTGTTCAATGTAGCTACAGTTTAAGGTGCTCTCGGAGAAGGCAAATGTTGTTGATGAAGTCTATAATTTCATTGTTGTTGTTATTGCTCATGATGCCACGCCATAAATCGTAATTCCAGTGAACGTATATGTATCTACGAGTATGTATCTACGAGTATGTATTGTACATATCTATATATATATGTATACTATGCGTTTTTTAATGTGAGAGTTCTACATAGAAAAATGTTATTACTTACATGTTTGGTGTATTCATGATCATTGTTGATTGTTTGTGTGCAATTTTCATTTAATCAAATTGGAAAAAGAATGACAACAACAACAACAACAACAACAATTGTATATCTAAAACCACAACAACAACAAGCAACAAGCCATTCGAGATGTGTTGTGTTCTGTTTTTTAGATCTTTTTAAAAATGTTAGTATACAAATAAAATATGTACTGACTGAGAGCTGATAATCACTGTGAATGGAAGTCCGCACAAGTGTTATAAGCCCACCTCAGTGTGGTTGTAGTACGCGGTCTTTATGTAACGAAGTTTTTACTGATGAATACGTTCGAGATATGTTATATAGCAAAAATCCAACATACTACAATCAAACCCAACAAAACAAATGAAAAATACAAACCTTTCCTCTAAAAATGAATATCAGAAATTTTGTGGGTTGCAGTTAGGCTTTCGTTGCTTGGTTGTTATCTCGTTTTTATTTGATATAAAAAACATGGAAACCGTGTCTTCCAGTTTCGCACCCATTACTACTTTACTTAGGTGAGATACCCGGTTTGTAGCATAATTTCATCAAAAAAGCTTTAAAAGAATTAAACAATTATCTCTCGGTACCAGATTATAAAACATTGGCCACCACCACTTTTTCGATCGCACTGAAATTCGATAATTAGCCAAAGCATTATTATGCAAATCAACACCTCCCATATACCTACATGCTTTCTTTAAGCTATACTAAAGTTTTGCTTTACTTGGTGGGCTCATTACATCATGGCTAGTGAGAACTGTGACCAGTGCACTGTCATTGTTTGGCCAATCCCTCATTTTGCCTATCGAAAAGAGCGGAACTTTCTTCCAAAAATGTAAATGTAAAAGTAATGTCTCCTTACATTCTTACTATTACTTTGTGAGAGGTACAGACGACCCCAGACAGACTTTTTACGTGTGCGACTTCTGTAAGGTTTCGGTATTTCTACCCATTACCATGCCAGCACTTTGAGGGGTCGGAATTTCGTGGAATGATACTTGCACCTAAATATCGTTCCATCACAACCGTGAGGTTCCTGTTAGCTTAGGTTTATACGTTGCAGCCAGACCATCAAAATTACTCCAAAGCGTCTTTTCATTTGTATTGACGCGATTTGGATGAAGTATATCTTGCAACGGCTGTAGTCTATTGCTAAGGACTGCTACCAGCTTTTCTTTTGCAGTTTCCATTAAGGTTGAATCGCTAAAAGCTATCACGCTTGGATACTAAGAAAACATTTAAAGAAAACACTTGGTCTTGTCAAAATTATGCTTTGTAATGCCATTTTCTGGAGAGGATTAGCTGAAAATGGTAGAAAAAACCATGCGAGTGTGTGGGAGATAGTCGGAATTATTGGGCTCCCGCAACAGGATATGTGCTTCTTACAAAAATCATGGGAATTGAGGTGGGAACAAGGTATTTTAGGTGGTCACCTGATTTGTATATATTCCAAGTGGCATATCTGGACAGGATAATATATATATATATATATATATATATATATATATATATATATATATATATATATATATATATATATATATATATATATATACTCTCTCTCTCTCTCTCTCTCTCTCTCTCTCTCTCTCTCTCTCTCTCTCTCTCTCTCTCTCTCTCTCTCTCTCTCTCTCTCTCTCTCTCTCTCTCTCTCTCTCTCTCTCATATATATATATATATATATATATATATATATATATATATATATATATATATATATATATATATATATATCAGTTGAGCGATAGTCATTGATTCAATCACGAATATCAGTTGATGATATGCATGATATATTACTCATACGCCACGAATCACAGTGGCACTAGTAAGAAATAAATGATATTCAATCACTGTGACATTTACAATATCGAATAACAACTGATACTCGTGATTTTTCAGTCGCCGTGAATCACAGGTAGTGAAATATCGCTCAACTCTAGTAGCAAGCGCTTCAACTGTTAAAATGTGAAAAAAATTATCGAAATTGATCCGATGAGTAGATGGTGACCCGACGACTCTCAATAAACTAAGAATAGTATCAGCTCGAATGTTTTTTTTTTTTGTCAAATTTGGTTAATGCTACTCCTTAGAATTTAAGAACTATCCATTTGAACCCAAACCGAACTGGTTTCCATTTGATGAACATATTCTATGAATGTCATTCAAAAGTATGGATTCATTTCTTCATTAACTTAAAAATTATGGCCAAACAGCATAACACGCTCATTGCTCTGCTTAGGTGCAACTTAGTGTTATCAACGAAATTTATACTTCGCTTGATCAATTCAACAACGAAGTCGTGGAAAAGCTGGATATTATGGACATCTTAAAAGCTGAATCTTTCGATTAATACTTCTTCCAATCCGAAATTTTGTGGTATTCACCAAATAATATATGTAGATTGCATTGAACAGTGGACATCGATTGCTGTGTGAAGTGCTTCATCAATAAAAACATTTGAGTATTGGTTTCCGCGTTTTAAAAGTGGCGATTTTGATATGAGTGATAAAGAACGCGAAGAGTGGGCAGTAAAGTTTGAATCCGCTGAGTTGGAGGCGTTATTAAGACAAGTTTCATGCCAAACTAATAAGAAGATCGCTGAAACCTTGGAAGTGACGCAACAAGCAATTTCAAACCATCTCACGGCCATGTGTATGGTGCAAAAACAAGGAATTTGGGTTCCATATGAACTCAAGCCAAATTCGAAAGGGTTTTTTGCATCGAATCGTGAGGGGGGACGAAAAGTGTATCCACTACGACAATCTAAAGCGTAGAAAATCGGGGACTAAATCCCGCCAAACCGAATATACATGGTAAGAATCTAATGCATCTGGTGGGATTATCTCGCAGTGATACACTATGAGCTACTCCAGTCTAACTAAAACATCCCTGGGGATCGTTACTAATAACAATGCATGCAATTGAGCAGAACATTAAAGCTCAAATGACCCCCAATATGCAAAAAGACATGGCAAAGTGATCTTTCAGCACGACAATGCTCGGCCACATGTTGCAAAAGTCGTCAAGTAAAGCTTGAAGGATTTTCAATGGCATGTCCTACCTCATCCGCCGTATTCAACTGACATTGCTCCTTCTGACTACTACTTGTTCAGTCCTTACGAAGAAGCCAAAAATTTTAATCTTACGTCGTCTCAAAAGATGAGGAATTCAGCCATCACAACTTTTTTGTACACCCGATAAATGAAATTACCAGTTGGGCCAAAATTGTTTAAAGAACATATATCTCAACTGCAGTAATAAACCGGCGATATATAGCTGTCTTCCTAAAAGGTTGTTCGCGTCTTCTGTCCTTGGATGAGCTACCGTTAGAGAAACTCATTAGTATATCTATGAGTATGATGTTCTCGCTTCAATATAAGTAGAGGGTAAAGCAATCAGAGAATTGCACTGAACTCCTATTCAATCATTTCTAAGCTAATGTAGAAGAGCCTAGAACAGGGAAGATTTAAGAGCGTAACGTCAAATTGGGTGTCCGGTCAAGCGGATATTGAGAATGAAGGCAACCATCTGCTTATTAATCCAGAACCCTTTTGCGATATATTTATATACCGGCATTCGGAAGTACTCTACAAGCGAATCGTGGTAGCAACGATGACGAGCCTATGAGTGAGTACAGCATGCATATCATCATTGCACTTGTAGAAGGAACAGCAATAATAGCAGCGTTTGTATGGAGGGGTAGCCTCCATACAATGTTCCCGCCTAATTTTATGCCAAAGTAAAAATTCGAAAAGCGCACGTCGAAATCTATAAAATTATTGTACTAATTTTCAAAACTTCCGGATAACTTTCTTGGTAACCCTGGATGACTGAATTCATTGAAGCTGCTTACGATAACAACACGCATACATTCAGCAGCCGAAGGCTGTATGCACCCGAACTGATGCACTGGAACTCGATGCATTTCTGGAGAGAATTGCCCCAAAATGGCGCAAGAAACCAGTCGAGAGTGAGGGAGAAGTGGGAATCATTGGGCTCCCGTAACAGGATATGGGCGCCTTACAAAGATCTTGGGAAGTGAGGCGGGAACATGGAACTGTAAGTAGTCACAGATTTGTATATATAGGTATACCAGTGCAAACCATTGCTGATTGGAGCGCCCGTTCCAAAAACCCATAGGATCATGTATATCGCACATTAACCTTCCCAGCATTGATCAAGTGACATATCTTCACTACAATTCTTTGAGACCAATTCCATACTACAGGAAAATGCAATCAGTTACTGGAATATCCCTTTTTGGGTGTCATTTTCTGGAGAGGATTGGCTAGAACTGCTACAAGAAACAATCGGAAAAAGTGTCACCTACAAAAATCTTGAGAATATAGGCTGGAAGATGGTATTCCAGGTAGTCATAAGTTTTGTATACATTCCATTCTAGAAAGGATTGATTGACTACAAAAAGCTCAAATACAATAAATGTGCTTATGAGTTGCTCCCGAACATGTGAGGTCATGCTCACGAGCAGGAGCCGAAATAAAGTGAAATGGGCGGACCGAGTAAGCGAGTGGTTTCAAACTATAATGATTTTTAGTCTACTCAAATATGCTGTTGATATAGTTTTTACTAATTACTTGAGTTGAAAGTAATTAATATGCAATTACTTATTATATTCTAAAATGTAATTTGACATACTCTGCTTAACAAAATTTCAACACGCCTACCTCTTTAATAATTGCGCACAAATTCACTGCAAGAAACAAGCAAACAGAGAGAAACAGACACACTAACATAAAGTGCATTCAAAACATTCATTCAATCATTCATTCATGACATTCAACTTCATAAGCATTCAAACATCAAAAATTCACAAGCTTCGAACGAATTAGAATGAATGTGAACTTTGGCAACACTCATTCATTCAATTCATATTCATATTCATATTCATTAGAAGAATGTGCACTTTCATTCAAATTCATTTTGTGTGAATGACTCATTTGCGGCCAAAACGGCATTAATGCATGGCTCTAGTTTCGAATTCGAATTCTGTCAATCCACGAAACATTTCGATCGAAATTGAATTTCGATTGACGGATATTTTTGATCGAAATCTATCACAAAGCAAAGCACAAATTGGAACATGATACCACCATAAAATCTGCTAAAGATAATTTTTCCACACATTAACTTCAAATTTTGTTTCTTTGAAATTATTTTGGTTTACAAGAATTTTTCATAATGTGGTGTAGTGCTCCACTCTCTTTTTAACACAGCATTTGTGTGTAGAAATACTCGTAGTTAGCTAGATTTACAGAATAAACGAATTTCGCTTAATTTAAACTTATCACATAGTCACATGAGCAAATTTAAAATTACGAATAATGCGAACCGTTTCGTTTGAGTGTTTTTTTGTGTGGGTGTCGACGATGTTACTTACGTACGAAAAATAAAAAATAAAATTATATGCAAACATGTTTATGAAATTTTGCACAAAATCAGTTTAGGTGTGACATTAGCGCGTATAAATCCATATTCAGAAGGCGTACCAACAACGAACGACATCATCAGAGCAGACCACAGCACAGCACAGCACAGCACAACAGAACACGCAGTAACAAAATTATTCAGATAAAAATCTATCCACAGATCTATTAAGGATCAGTAACGAATTCAAGTAGCAGTCATAATGCAATGCAAATATCTGGCATTAGTCTGGCTGTTTAGCCTATGCATTGGCAGATCTCTTGGCTTTGGACAATTCCATATGAAGCACTATCATCATCATCATCAGTATAGTCCACAACCAGACTCATCTGAGGGAGATAATAGTGTGCTGCGTAAGTATCCAAGAAAAAGTAAAAGAAAAATAAAAAGAAAGTTCAAATTTGTTTCGAAAATTCAGTAAACTATTAAATAATTTTGTAAATTTTTCAAACAGGTACCTATCGCCGCTGTATGTGGGAGCAGTCGAAATTTTTACCACGCCGTCTTGTACTGCTTAGTTTGTGTTCGAATCTGTTCTGTGAGAATAATCAGATAATGCCGCGTTCCAGGTCTATTTTCGTAGTGGAAAAAATTTCTAGACCGAATGAGTAGTGCACAGATTTTAGTAGAATTTGCATTCGATCTTTCAGCACATGTCATACAAAATGAACTAATTTGCATTGTGTATTTTTTCTTCTTCTTCTTCTTCTTCTTTTTGTTTTTGTTTTTGTTTATTTTTTCAAAGCTGTCTGGATATATTGCCCGAGCAGTGCGAGCAGGGTGACGAGGAGGAGTTAATGTACAAGCCATACCCGGATTGCTGCCCAGTCTATTGCAATCTAAAGCGTCGCATGCAGCGTCTACGCACCATGCACTTCCGGCATCGCGTGCTGGTCAATATGCAGCAACAACAACAGCAACAGGCCGTTGCAGCAGCAGCAGGAAGCACCGGCGCAAATGTCCTTCTGAACGAGTTCGGCTTCAGTAGTTTCTGAGCAAGCCAGCAAAAATTATAATGAAAGTACTGCTGATGATGTTGCTGATGCTGATGCTGATGATGTGTTGAGCAGAAATTTGCATTTCGTATAAGTGCTTCAGAATTTAGGAACATAAGTTTTTTTTTTTTTTTTGTAAGATTAAAGTTTTAAAATTTTGTATTTGCTATTTTTAAGTGAGATAAAAGTAAATATACTTATAATATTTGTCATGACATTAAACCGTATTGAATTCATTTTCATAGAAAATGGAGTACCATCAGCTTCTTTCATACACATTTCTATGTAAGTTTCTCCGTTGCCATACCACTATAGACAGTGAGTTCTAAAATCGTTTGGCATGCAGTTCTGTACTGATAAAAAAATGATTGTGGCGAGGCAAGTTACATTTGCTACCACGATTATCTATCGTATTTTTGGACATTGATTGGTAGCTATTGTTGGTTAGAAGGCATCAGATACAGCTCGAGCTGTTGAAGAAACAACGTATGTATTTTAAAGGAACTTAGCGTTAGTCTGAAAAATGATAATATTGTAGAACTCTCGCACAGAAAATGCTCTTGAGGGTCTTTTGTGTTCTATTCTTTGCAAACTTCTGGTTTGTCTATTACCTATTTATGGTATTTCCTATCTAGCTTAGGTCTAGCTGGGACCGTTTGTAGAAGCCCACATTAGTGGTGAAAGTTTGAAGTTGAAGTTATTGATTGCCATTCACTTGGCAATGGCTAAAATTGCAGCTCACAAACGACCGTTAGGACACATATAGCCTGGGTTGAATCTGAATCCTTTAATGATTGCGGATTCCAAACCCAAGAGACATACTCAACTATTACACGGGCCAATGAAGTAAACAACAATTTAGTGATAATTGGATTACTAAACTCTTTCGACAATCTATCAAGTAAACCTATTGTCTTATTAGATACATTAGATACAATTCAGTCATAGTTCTTAGTCATGTCTTAACTTTTCATAAAATGCTAATGATGGCATTTTAAGCCAAATTTTGTGGTTAAAATTGGGGTTTCCCGTAGGCGTCTCTTTCTGTTCTTGACTCACCAATTGTAGCTTTCATATCAACGAATCTTGATTTTGCAATACGATTTGGCGTCTGCATAACAAATGCTGAACTATATTACGCGGGAACTCTTTGAATAATCGAGGTATCGAAGAATCGAGATAAGAAACAAGAAAAAACGTTACGTCGGTTGAAGCGAAGCTCCAATATCATACATACCCAATTTTAAATCGTATTTCAAAACATAAACGTGAGGGGTTAAATAGGGGCTACCCCCAAAAGTGGGCGGTACACGTCCACTAGTATGTGTGTATGATAATGAAGTTGAAATTGACGTTTTTCATACAAATGCATTAAAGTGAGCTGTGGGCTTGTATGGGGCTACCCCTTAAAGTGGGCGGGTCACACCCATTAATGTATATGTGGAGCGTCCGTCCATTAGAAGCTACCGTATCAATTATTAAGTTGATATTGACTACAATAAAAAGTTTTTTATACAAAAAGTCAAAAGTGGGCGATGGGTTTGTATAGGGGCTACCAAAAAAAGTGGGCGTGGTGAGTCAATCTTGAGACTTTATTAAAGTGCAATAAAAGTAAGTGTATGTGCCAATTTTTAACTGGATAGCATAAAAGGTTGGTCCCCAAAAAATGCACAACATCATCCAGACAGACAGAAAGACGGACAGAAAGACATGAATATGTACATACTTTATGGGGTCTACGATGGCTCCTTTAATGCGTTACAAACTTTCAAGCAAACTGATAATACCATTTCACTCTATGTGTGAATAGTATAAAAAGAAAGGACTGCCTGATAGTATACAAGTACAGTTGTAAATAGAAAATTTGTACTAGGTACTTTCTACTTTTTTATTATTTTCGTCATATTACTCTCAATTGAAGCATTTATTCTTTGTTATTTCAGAGGCGTCTGTAAGCACATTATCAAAAACTACATTGGCGGTCTATCTATGCATTTTCACCATATTTCTACTTTTGTCGAGTTGTAAACAGTGATTTTTCTCGAAGATGACCTTACTATAACCCCTATGTTTCTAATCAGAAATCGAAAAAGCGTAAAATTTCTAAGAAACCATATTTTGACAATCACAGAAATCAAGCAAATTTTCACCAATGTCAGATTTCGACTAATTGTTCTATTTAAAAAAAGGTTTTTTGCTATATGAAGTAATTTTCATTAATTTTTATGGTTGCCAATTCAAAAATTAAATGACAAACGAAAAAAATATGAAAGAAAGTTACAATATTAGACCATTTCGGAAAAAGCCCTCTGTACCTGTTTCAGTGAAGGGTTTTCAAATCATTCACGACAAAATTTGGACTGTGACTTGCGCAGTGAGACTAAAAACTTGTTCCGAAGATATTCTGTGGATCACCAATTTTGCCAATCATTGTAGCATTTCACACGATCAAGGTTCTGATTTCATAGACATTGTACTTCGGTTCTACAAAATCCGACGAACTTTCTGCAAATTAGATTTGGTATGCAAAATAATGCTAAAGTTATAAATAAAACATATGGCGGATTTTCGAAATTTAAAAATTTGAAGCAAAGATGTGGAACGGCAACGGTCCCTGTTCTCTACCCTGTCTATGCCCTTGGTTGTGGCTCAAAGCTTGGAAAAAAAATTAACAGTGAAGACACAAAGGAAACCTTTGATAACGACACCCGTAACAAATTTCAGCTGGGCGACCGAGCATGCGTTGGAAAGACCATGTCTGAGACAAGCTCCGCAAACTTGATATTTCCTGTCTTTACACTATAGCGGCTGGCGCGCTTTCCGATCGATAAACGGTTGTAGCGCCATATAATTAAGTAAGCAAATCTAGCTGAATGTTCCCGTATGGGCCAATGGCCTATGGTCTCTACGCAAGTTAGCAGCAGCAGATTTTTCATTCATCTCGTTTTGCTGTTGCGCCACATAAGTTCTACAGCTTCCAGGTAATTCCATCTGTTTGTACCGCTATATTTGAAATAATTTCGATTCAGCATATGACGAACACAAATTGGACCCAATACAACAGACCAGCTTTGATTCTGCACTTGTGGTCCCAGTGCCCTGAGCCACATTTAAGCAATACGTACTCAAAGTACTGTCCAAAACGTATTAAGTCCTTACTTCTCTAATTTATTGAGTGAGTAGGAGCTATAGTAGATTAAACCATTTATACGAAATTTAGAACCATCCGTTTCAGTATAAGGAAAAGTCTTTCTAATAGGAACCCTTTTTGAGCTGTTGTAACTATACACTCAAAAACTGAGGTGTTTTGCAACACAAACTCTGTTTGATCGCTTTTTATAACCATAGAATAAATTGATATGTTACATTTGTGCAAATGTATGTAACAGCTAGAAGAAGTCGTCGCAATCGCCATAAGTAAATATATTCTTGATATATGAACGCCGACGTCTTTGAAAATCTAAAACAGAAGTGCTCAGGTCATATGCACTTCATGCACTTCATGCACTTCTGTTTTTTTGTAATGTTCTTCAGCATAAGCTGAGCACACGTCCAAGTGCTTAACAATAGGTTTTCATCAAAAGTATCTCGTTTTTTAGGTGAAAATATCAGCTCCACGCAAGAAATAACTGGAGTAAACTTAGCGATTTCTATTTTTAAAGCACATGGAAACGGAAGGCCACCATGCAGCCAAACAAACCGCACTGACGTAACGTTCAGCACACTATGTAGTCCACTTCATCTGGATGCCTGGGCAATGAATTCTGACGCAGATAAACGGGCCAAAGAGGGTACTACTACCAACTTCCTTCCCGGAAAGGCCACAGTAGGCATATATATGGCTACTTGTGAGCTACAGATCAGATTAAGATCGAATCGTATAACAAACAACAGATGGAATAACATAGACCCATGTAAAACATCTAAGCTGGCAAAACAACTGCCTTAAAATATATTACACTTTTATATATTGGTAGGAACCTTATATAGGTAGACACGTCAACTGGGCTAAATGCCACATTTTCTGCAGCAGAGGAGGAAACGATTGAGCATTTGATATGTTATTGCCCAGCTCATAGTAGGGAGAGACTAGGTCTAATCGGTAGTCCTTTCGTAGTTGAACTTATAAAGATACATGGAAAAAGAGATCAAGTTTCTGGTACAGGCAAAGTGGTTGCAAACAGAGTAGGACACGTCATATGTGACAATACAGGAAAAAGTACCGGCGCGGGGGCTATACACTTCGACCAACACAACCTAACCTAATCTAATCTAACCTAACCTAACCATCGTGTTTAGTGGACCAAATGCATAGGAAAAATAATAGTGGGATATGGTGTTCAGAGAACTTTTGTTCACTGATGTTACAATTAATAAAATTTCAATTCAACTTGAGACTCTAGAGTAAGACTCTAAGCATGAACAATTCGAAAATTGTTTATACATAGAATCAAAACTGTGTATTGAAGATAGCGTACAAATTCTGTGCCAGAACTGAAACCGCAAACCGAATTTAACCGATTCAAATTCAGAACCGTAACCAGAACCAGAACAAATATTTTAGTTTTTTTTTTTTTTTTTTTAAACCGGAATGCTTTACCGAAATAAAATAAAATGCACAATAACCGTACCGGAACCAAAATATTTGTACCGGCATAGATTCGGTTATAACTTTTATCTTTTTTTTTTTTTTTTTCTATGAAATAATTTACTTATGAGTAATGTTCAAAGAAAAACAAAAAACAGCTGATACCATAAATACTATATGATGAAACTGAAAATGGTAGCTACAAGTGGTATGTTCAGCATAGGAACATATGAAGTTACCTTACTCGATTTCAGATCGATGTCTATAAAGCTGAGTGAGTAGTTTTGATTCATACAGACAGGGGACTGACGAACATGCCTAGTTTTATTCGTCTCGTCAAGCTGATTAAGCATATTTACGAGTATATACTTTATGTGATCTCCGATGCTCCGTTTAATGCGCTACAAGCTGCGTGAGAAAATTAAAAAATATATATGCATCCTATGTGTGAAGACTATAACAATTTGAGTGTGTTTGTAATTAATTACTTTTGAATAAAGAAGAGTTTATTTCAAAAGATTCAAATAACAAGTTATTAATTGGAATAATTTGGTGTTTGGAACTTAGTGATTCAAATGATTTAGCGTTTTAAATTTACCAGACCTTTAGAATAAAAACTACAAAGTATCAATTCCAAATGAAATCAAATCAAGAAATTCTACTCAAAGTGATATACGGACTTCTGCACACTTCTGCACAATTTATTCGAATTCGAAAACCGAAGCACGGGGAAAAACGTTTTGTTTACACTTCATTCGAAATGTCTAAAAAATATTTAAAAGTGGCAAATATTCTATCGCAATTAATTACTTTTTAATGTTGAACAAAAGTATGAAACAATGTTTTTGTTATACATATTGTATAATAAATAATATGTAAAATGAAAGATACGGATATACACAATAAGTTTGCACAAATTGCTTTGTTCAATTTGGTAAAATATAAATACGTATAGTCATATTTGTTCATACGAGTATAAACAAGCATAATCACAACGAATCGCTCTAAATTTGATACTAGAATGTTTGCATTTGAATCGACTAGATACAAACATATTGTAGGTTGGCATTGACTTCCAAACAATAAACGCTGTGCAATGTAAATTGCCAAGTATCTGAGAGATGTGTAAATATGTTTATATGTGCATACAATATGTATAGTATATAAAGGGTGTGTTTTTCTGCACTGATAAACATTAATATTAGACACAACTACTTCAAGAAGAACGCTTCGAACTTGAAAATTTGTGGTCAAATCATCAATTGAGTCTAAGTCTCAATTTTAGTTTAAACAATTTGTGAAGAAACAATCCGTCGTTTCCGGTGTGAGCCAAATTCACAGGAGAATCATGAGAATCATCTATTACGAAAACTCAAGAGTGAAATGACTCAAATTTCTGCTTGTTATTCAAAAGTCATGAGTCATTATGCCAGTTGAAAACTAATGAGGCATTGGTAGCCGATATTCAATGCGTTATTGGTGCAATTGAAACGCAAATGCTCGAAAAAAATAAAAATTTTAATGCCAGGCTACATTACTTCAAACATAGCCAAAACTAAGAACATAGGCCCGCAAACGTGTTCAAAACATAGTAATTTATAATTTATATGATTCAAACTTAGTTTGCGGTATTAATATTTTAAAAACTTTTAAAACTTTATATTGCGTAATATAAAAATGGACCATGTGACAATAAAATCATGCTATGAGCTCTCTTCAGACCACTCTCCAATAATACTCACATACAGCAGCGCATATTGTGCAATGGGCCTTCACTTGCACCTTTATAATAAGAGAAGACTGACTGGCAAACCCTCAAGGAATTTATTAATCGTGAATTGCAGTTGGGGACATATCGTATTGAGTTACAGAATAAGATAGCTAACACTAAAAATAACAAGTCGCCTGGTTACGAGCAACTCTCTGGTAAAATTCGAAAAGAATTGCCAGCCAAAGCTTTAATTTACTTAAAGAATGTGTTGAACGCTACTATTCGACTTAAATATTTTGCTCGAGCATGGAAAGTAGCCCATATAATTGCAATCCCAAAACCCAATAATGACTTCACTAAGCAAACATCTTACAGATCGATCAGTTTATTGCCTCTACTCACAAAAAAAATATACAAAAGACTTTTATCCGATCGATTTATTAAACTAATATATACCAACAGGGAGCAATACCAAGCCACCGATTCGGATTTAGACGGAAACACTCCACGGTTCAGCAAGTTCACCGAATTGTTAATAAGGTAACTTCTGATATTGATCAAATAAAAGTACTATTTGCGACCGCATTTCTTGATGTTGCAAAAGCTTTTCAAATGCGCAACAAGATACAGACGGTCAGACAGACAGACAGACAGACAGACAGACAGACAGGCAGACAGATGGGCATGGCTACATCGACTAGTCTCGTCGAGCTGATCAAGAATATATATATATATATATATATATATATGTACTTTATGGGATCTACGATGCCTCCTTTAATGCGTTACAAGCTTTCAGACAAACTGAAATACCATTTCACACTATCGGAGGTGTCACAGAAATCTCTTTGCTTGGTGAAATTGTTAATTGCACATTTATAAACTCCCTCCAATGCACAGGAATCACTGAGACTATGGAGAAGTCACTTCATCGCCCCCAAGTAGATTAGAGAAGTGACTTCTCCATAGTCTCAGTGATTTGTGTGAATCTGTAACCAGACTTCCATTATTGTCCTTGCAGAAAGAAACTCCGGGCCTGAAACCTTCGGTCAGACGCTTGAACTTTTCATAAAACTTTCGAGATTCATTTCTTTGGCATAGCAGCTCAACATACTCAAGCTCACGCCTTTCTTGTTCCTTTTTGTTTTGCGTCTGAAAAGGCGTTTCTCCTCTCTCCGTTTCTCACGATAACGCTCTCTAACAGCTCGCGTTACCCCCGACTGCAGAGTTCTTTTGTAAGCGACATCTTTCTCTGCAGTAGCTTGGCGACACTCCACGTCATACCAAGGGTTCGTCACAGGTCTAATGTACCCAATGCCAGCCGTATTCATGGTGTGGGAGATATGTCTCCACTGCTCACCTATATCTTCAGAAGCCGGAGAGGACTCCCGGAACAGTTGGGAGAGTCTGGCTGAAAAGGCTTCGGCGGTCTGTTGTGATTGCAGCTTACCGACGTCTAGCTTTCGTTGAGTGTTAGAACGTGCGGAATGCACCATGCTGAGCCTGGTGCGTACCTTGGCTGCCACAATGTAGTGGTCCGAGTCGATGTTGGGACCTCGTACCGTTCGCACGTCCAACACGCTCGATGCGTGCCTTCCGTCGATCACAACATGATCAATTTGGTTGCGTGTCTTTTGAGCGGGACTGCGCCAAGTAGCCTTGTGTATGTCTCGGTGTGGAAATCTGGTGCTACTGATTAGCAAGTTCGGACCTGCGGCGAAATCGATTAGTGTCTCTTCATTGCTGGAGGCTGAATTTTCGTCCTTCCCATTTTTGGCGTTGATATCGCCAAGCACGATTTTTACATAGTGATTGGGGCAGCGCTCGTAGAGACGTTCGAGACGTTCGTAAAATTCATCTTAGGCAGCAACGTCTGCGTTTTTATCCGAGGCTTCCTTTGTGTCTTCACTGGTACGTTTTTTTTTTTTTTGCGGTGGCGGAAGCCAAAACCAGCGCACCAACCCCTAATTAAGGAGAATGATTGCCTTCTCAAAATTTGCTCACCACGGAGATTCCGTGGCTTACTCATTCTGTAACACCTACGGAATTTTTTGAGAGAAATTCAAATCACCAGACGGATTTTTGCCTAGAGATTTCTGTGACACCTCCGTATGTGTGAATGGTATAAAAAATATTTAAAAACAAAAGCAGTTATATAAAGTGCTTAAAAAAAAGCACCCGTGTGTCACTCATTTATTCATTTATTCATTCATTCATTTATTTTGCATTTTTGTTTTGTTTTAGTGTTTTTTTTTAGTCAACCATTCATTCATATTTGTATATTCATTCATCATCGATGCAGTAGCTCACATGTTCATTCGCTAGTTCGTTTGTTCACATATTCATTTATTTATAAAGCACTTGACTTGGAGCTTGAAGCTTATACTATGCACACAGCACATCGATTCAGAACATGAATTGTACATAGTACAATACTAGTATTTTCGCTATTATGTTTGCATACAAACTTGGCTGTGAGAGAAAAGACTTTCAAATAAAAACTAATTTATATATGAAAGAAATCGAGAATCTATTTATTTTTTGCGAAAATTTAATTAAAAAGAGGTCTCACTGATTTACTAAATCAGCTCTAAATAAAAAAAAGAGCAAGAAAAAACGTTAACTTCGGTTGAACCGAAGCTCTAATACCATGCACACGAAATTTTAAATATTATTGTAAAACATAAAAGTGAGGGTTTAAATAGGGGCTACCCGAAAAAATGGGGGTGCACGCCCATTAGTAGATGTGTATGAAGCGATGTAGTAGATGTGTATGATGCCGCCATACCGAATTTCAAGTTGATATTGACGTTTTCCATACAAATGCATAAAAATGAGCTGTGGATTTATATGGGACTACCTCAAAAAGTGGGCGGGACACGCCGATCTCTATATGTATATGAAGCGGTTGTCCACTAAAATCCACTAAATCAAATTTCAAGCTAATATTAATTTAAATGAAGAATTTTTTCATAAAAAATACAAAACTGCACGGTGGGTCTGTATGGGGTTTACCCTAAAAAGTGGGCGAGCCACGCCCATTAGTCTATACATGTTAAGCGGCTGTCTATAAAATGGCACCATTTCGCATTTCAACCCAATATTGACTTTAATAAAGAAGTTTCCATACAAAAAGTCAAAAGTGTTCATTAGGTTTGTATGGGAGCTACCCCAAATATTGGGCGGGTCTCACGCATTAATGTATATTTCAACCATCCGACCACTAGAAGTTACCATATCAATTATTAAGTTGATATTGACTACAATAAAAAAGTTTTTCATACAAAAAGTCAAATGTGGGCGTGGCGGGACAATCTTGACACTCTATTATACTGCAATAAAATGAAGTATATGTGCAAAATTTCAACTGAATAGCATTAAAATTGGACCCCAAAAAAATGCGCAACAACATATAGACGGACATACAGACAGAAGGACATGGCTAGATCGATTCGTCTCGTCGAGCTGATCAATAATATATATACTTTATGGGGTCTACGATGGCTCTTTTAATGCGTTACAAACTATCAGACAAACTGATAATACCATTTCACACTATGTGTGAATGGTATAAAAATGCAGAAGCTTTTGTATAATAACCTAGTCTACAGCCAAAAAATGCATTCGATGCCAAATTTTTTAATACCATTCACACATAGATAGTCTGAAATGGTATTATCAGTTTGTCTGAATCTGTCTGTCTGTCGCCTTCTGGATGCTCTTGCGTATTTTTTGATGATCAATTGGAACCAATTATAAATGCTAAGTTCACAGTTTGAACCTTTATGTATATGGTATTAAAGCTTCGGTTTTACCGAAACACTGAGCTTTTCTTCTAAAAACACTTTAAAAATTAATCACGCAAAAACGTATGCATTAAAAAAACGTTTAAGGTTGTTTTCGAGTTCAGCAGACCAAAATCTATAAGTTAGAGCAAAAGTTAAGTTCACTAAAAAACTGAAGTTTTAATACTCTTCACATACAAATTTACTATTAAGTCTATTAACGTTGACGATTCTTCAAAGTCAAATAAAATAGTTTTAAATTTGATTTGAAAAATATTTAATTCAAATATTTATTCTTTTTAATTTTTAAATGAATTAATTTAAATTTTCAGATTTGCACATTTTTCAACGTAATACAAGGTTGATCTAAAAATAACCGAACTTTTAATTTAAATCACAGAACACGTAGCGCCATCTATTAAATGTGGGCAGTGTTAAAAATGTTAATTTTTCTTCTTTCGAAAGCAGCAAAGTTTAGGCTAATCGTTGGACAGTTTACAAAATGACACACGTTTTAATAACCACAGTTTTTGTAGTTATATCGTAAACACATAATGGAACAAAGAGCAAATAATAAATTTTGTTTTAAACTTGGTAAAAAATTTGCTGAGACTTACGAATTGTTAAAAAAAAAGTTTATACTGATGGTTGTTTGAGTCGTACTCAAGTTTACACGTGGTTTACACGATTTAAAAACGGTAATGATGATTTAAATGATGATCCAAGACCTGGTCGACCCGAAGCATATAATCGTGCTGAGTTAGTGGAAAAAGTAAGTGAAATAATCGCTATCACAATGCAAATTTCAC